>CM068838.1:74327443-74462443 GCA_028554795.2 Sinohyriopsis cumingii | reverse complement strand
AATTTCATGATGGATATGGGCAAATACCATACAAAATGTAACCAGTTCAGAGCCAGATTCGAAACTTTTTTCTCGTCTATTCATTTTTATGAAATAAATTAAACATGATTAGCAAAATAGTTTAAAATGAGGTGAGGTTACAAGGAGAACCATCTGAAGTCTCGTAATTCATTCTACGAATTCTGTTTTTATGGTGTTTTCCAATACTTCACCTATTTATACAATGGATTCCAATAATAAGACAAAGTATGGCTTAGATATCACTTTGTGTTGATAATAGACGTTGCGAAATCAGGGGTGTTAAAATCAAACCACACTACTGACAACTTGCAGTTTTGATCCACATATTTTTAATGACAGCTACACAAACAATCAAACTTAGAGAAACGTGGCGTTGAATCCAGACAAATATAATATATGTCATGAACATACGAAATATTGCATGTATTGTTTTCTGTCAGTCTTTGACAGAAACAGGGTATTCGTATCATCTTGGCAGTACAAGCTAAAAGTGTAAATCACATAGTTACACATATTTACTTCTCCATGTAGCTATGTATCATATGATTGGGTAATAGAGTTTATAAATGTGTCAAAATATATTCCTGAATCACCTTAGCAGGCGTTCATACATGCATATTATAAATGTACGAAAATGATGTGATAAATAGTTATTATTATGGTAATATACGAAAAAACTGTAATCTTAATAAGTATGTGAAAACCTACATTTTCTACATGAATATTTCATATTCATCAATCCTGTAAATGATCTCATTAAGTATGACTGACAGAAATAAACTACATACCTTCGCTGTGGAGCACATGTCACCCGATTGCTCACGTCGAAAGGTCTTTCTGTCTCAACATCAGCCATTTAATTAGTCAAAATTATTCCTCAGTATTCATCCATTAACGTCACTCTATAAAAGTAAACGACACTATATAGGCATGAACATATATAATTTCTCGTGGTTACCTGCAACGATCGTTCGCATAGCGAACAAAGCACCTAATGTAGTATGTATTATCACCTAGGATCACTTTTTAAAAACATTGAAAACAATCGTTAATCAAGACAAATAAAAGATGGCTACAGTTTGTATTCAATACAACCGTATCTTTCACGAAAATCCATTTATATATTTGGAGCAAAAACTGTAACGACTTACGGATCTAATTTTTCATATTTATGGTTGTGAATAAATTTAAAGATTATCAAATAACAAATCTAACAAATCGAAGATAGCACCCACGATCATAACGAGATAGCATTGAAACAATATATGAATTTCGCATCAATTCAATTGTCGACTAGTATCACTATTTGGACAATATGGGGAAGGGGAAATATTGAAACTGAGAATGGATGTGCAGACTATTTTACTGATATAAATTTCAAATTAGGTCTACAGAAACATAGATATGTTATTTTGAAGCAGTACAGTCTCACGTTGTATGCATATCCTTTGAAAACAGAACGTTTTAAAGATTTTAAAGTGTTTATTGATATATTAATATGCTTCTTTAGATATAATTATGAGAATTAAGGAAATTAAAATGTATAATTCATTCAATGGTCATCGTCATATGCAAATAAAATTATATATATATATATATATATATATATATATATATATATATATATATTAATGAATTTATTTATGCGAGGATGTCCTCTTCCTTTCTTTTGTATTGATATAGTTTTATGTCATTTCAGCACTAATCGCTATTTGTTAGTATTTTATAATTGAAGTATGTATATAATTATACAGTGTTAGGATAGTGCAGTACAGAAGTAGGCTTGAAATGTTATAATATATATTTGGATTTTACTTATCACCCTTGTATATATAACAAATAGGAAGAAAGACATGGCATGTGTGTGTGTGTGTGTGTGTGTGTGTGTGTGTGTGTGCTGCAACAAACTGGATAGCAAATATTTTGATGAATTATAGATATATGGTAACCATTCAGTGATCAATTACAAAATCTCTTATTTTGTCAGCGAGATGTCTTGCAAGAAAAGAAATATGGCTACTGTTCGATTGCCAGAGTTTGAAACATATGTCAATGGTACTGATCTGATTTTATCTTAAATGAACCGCCAACCAAACTAAATGAGATATCACATGGCATGTATGGAAGTGAATGTTATGGTGTACTTGCAATACACTGAAATGTTAGCAGAATAAAATGCTCTAACTTGCGAAATGAACAAAACAAAACAAAAACTCCAACGGTCTTGCTGAGCAAGTTTCACAATATCAGATATGCTCTTCATAATCCTTCGAACGATATATGAGTTTGAGACACATTTAAATAAATATTTTACTACAAATTATATTGAGTTTTCTATAAAATTCTTTTTCTTATCATAGTCAACTTTAAAAATCTTAAATACTTTAACATGACAAGTTTAATATAAAGTTTTGATTGACATAACTACCCTAGTGGCTAGTAGATAACCATGTTTCCCAATTTTCAGTTTGAGAAGGAACAAAATTCAAAAGCTTGACTCAGTACTGTACTACTGATATGATGAGCCTGGTCTACAGCATTCATTTAATAAATAATTTATAACAAACTCGTTTGGGATCTGTGCCCGAATTGGTAATTCAAGTGGATCAGGCTGAGGCACCAATTGAACTCAATCAAGAGGCAGATATTTCCTGCTAGACCAAGGGTAGAATGTTGATCTTAGTCCTTCTCGTGCCTGTTTATAGCATGATGCGACCTGCATATCATAAGCGATTAAACAAGTTCCAATTTTTCTATATTTAGTTTTAAAAACTAAACTACATCATCGTGAATCTGAAGTAGGGCAAAGAGGCGATAATAAGAAAGGTATTAATGTCAACCTCTTTTAACCTTCTTTCAGGTAGGCATTTATATTTTGTTTGAATTTTTACGTTAGTCTCACGGACCGTGTTTAGCGCAAACTTTGTGTAGGACGAGACAAGACTATTCTAACAGATGAACATGTTTGTTTACATGCAACAAAAGCGATTTATACTGTTTTCTAATATTTCAGGATGTTAATAATTTGCAATAGAGCATTTCATCAAATTCTGGAAGCCTCCACTCAGCAAATAAGGCCTTTAAGGCTGCATCGATAATATAATCAGCATAGGGTAAGACCTGCTGCTCACACTTTGAGTTGGGCATATAACAGCGAAGGTCTCTAATTACCAGATTCTTTAACTTCCTCTCTCATCCCTGGTAAGAATGGACCTTCACTATCAAATAATCCCATGTCTCGGAGTAAATTACAATGCTTATTGTTATACCGAAGGACATGGATCCTTAGTATCCTGTTAAAATATCGGTATTAAATAAGTATAAGCTTGTAAAGGAGAATGTCGCCAAGCCATGTCGTATGTCAAAGTTAATAAATGGGTTAAATTCACATAACACTGATTACATCATGCTTCGAACTTCAGTATTTTCAAGTCCTACGCTAAATAGTAAAGCACCTGTTTTTTTAGTTGAAATGCTGTCCCCGAATTAAATGCCATTTCATGTGACTTTATTAAAACAAACATGTGTCAAATTGACTGATTTCTCTCAGTTACAGGTTTTAGCTTACTATTGTCAGCAGCCTGTTTTTTCGGTGATAAAGAGAATAAGGTTGGGTTTCCTGTAAACAACATTCACTAGCATAGCGACAGCTAACTGACAAAAATATATTTGGCCAACTGCATGTTTCGATCATGTTTCAAAGGCACATTAATTCCAAGTATAACTTGTTCTTTTCCAGAAATATTTTGCAATTCTTCTTAGGCCACGATAAACTGAAAAGTAAGAGTGTTACATATTTTTATTACAGTAGACGCGACACAATAGATTAAAAACGTTTCAATTCAAAACTTTATTCTTTATGTTTTTGGAAATAAGATTGATGCATCACACCCTGCTGATCCTTGAATATTGTAGAAAATAGTTAGCAGCAAGCAAAATTCTAGCAGAACAAATCTTAGGCAATCCAAATCTTGGCATCTGACACGTACATATTGATGACACGTTCTGACCAGCAACTTGATTATGTTGAGGCGTATCATTGGTTCATAAATGATTGTTTACAAATCTGTTTTCTTGTATTTGAAGGTGACCTTCATGACAGGGAAACTTATTGAACTTTAAAAAAAATCAGCTCTGAATTTGCCTTTGGGGAAACAAACAGAGATGAAACCAAGTTAAAGAGAATCGATTGGAACACTAGTAGCTTCTCAGCTAAAACATTTGCATTTCGTTTTTTTTAGGATATTTATCATTAAAAGCAATGAATGAGAAAGGAATAAAAATGTTAGCTTTCAAAATATCAAAGCAATAACTGAATTGTTGAATTAAATGATCAGCAAAATATTCCATCATATAGCTCTAATTAGTTCTACATTTGGTTCATTTAAATCAAATTAAATCGATCACATGTATCATCAATAATTTGTCATTTAAATAGTAGTGAAAAGAATTCGAGCAAATCAATTAATTGGAACATCACAACATATAATGGTTTAGTACCCTTCCTTGACCTGTCACCTAATCATCTACGCAGCCTCATATATGTCGTTTGAATGAACTCTCAGGGCAAGGTATTTTATTCCCTTGCTACATTGCGTAGGCACTAAACAACCTTACTTGTTTTGCTATGAGGTAAAATACGTAAAGAGCCAGACCAATTAAATCATCGTCCATCTCTTATCCTACCACGACGTACTAAACGCTGTCACTTCTCAAGCACGATATATTCTAAAATGTTATTTTTTCGGCATACATTACACACAACTATGTACAATTATGCCCAAATCTCCAGTCACAGAATATCCTAGAAAATGTAGTCTATGCCAATCCATAAAAATCAAAGATACAGAGTTGATTTTGGCCTACTAAAGTACAATATGAAGGATGACATTGACTATTATGCTGTTTACAGTTGAGTTTATACACAATCTATTTAGTAGTGGCCACCCCTTCCCTCAGTCTGACCTTCCGTTTTTAGCCTCAATTCCTTTTATTCCAGAAGCTTGTTTCTATCTCCCTACATGCAGATCAATATATTTTCATTATACACAAACAACACAGACACGCGAAGAGAGAGAACAGCTAACATAGAGCTACATAGAAGTTTGCCTTATATTAAATACGTCTCTCACTCAGGTTATATTGCAAACGTTAGCGGTTATATCCTATATCACCAATTCTCTTTAGAGATGATGTTGGAAATATTTTAATTTTTGCTTGAATATTGTAACATTCATGTACTAGATGAATACAGTAATTTGAAATCTGATCTATGTTGGACTCTATATCTTTTGCAATAAGCAAAGCTCACATGTTTAAGTGGATTTTGTTTGCAAAGAGATAACATTGAAAGTGTGTGTAACTTGGTACTGATTATTCTAATGTCTGATATTGCACAGCATATCGACATATGATGTCTACACAGTTAAAAGCTTGATGAACATTGAAAAGCATACAAATACAGTATATGGCAATATACAACTATACTGGCTGTAAAACATGAGTAGCTAGCGGATCTAATATGACCCATATGGCAGACATCTTCATATTACCCAACACAAAAACATTTGCACTTAACATTCAGGCCAATCTGATAATTTAGGATCAGCGTCCAAATGTTATAGGAAACCGCATAAAAATTCAGAAGTACAAATGAATTGTGGAACATATATTCACTTAAAACTGCCTGGTTTATAACTACTTAAAATTAGTTATCTATAGCCTATATAAGAGAGATTGCCCTTAAATCACTAGTTCTTCAACTCGATATTACACAAAATATTATGGTTAACATCAAATTAAACAAAGACATTTTTTAATCGCTCTGCACATTTTTATACCTGAACCCACACGATGTAACCTCGAATGGAATACCTCCTTGTTCTCGTGCCAAACTACATCTCAAAGAAAATAGAATGCTATAGAAAAACATGGGTTTTAATATCATTTGACAAGTGTGACAGGATTTAAAATAATTAGAAAGATCAAGTTTAATTTTTAGCCAAAATATCAATTCAAGACCTTGTGACCAGTCTCTTTGATTCCTAAATGACCTACATATAGAGTTGCGTTGTTTATACAAAACGATAATCGTTCAAATCTCAAATGGTGTCTTTATAGAAATACTGAGTCAATAAAAAGGTAGAGTACAATGAAATAGCTTTGTCATCAAATTTGCATTAACTAATATTCACTTGTGTTAAAAGTTTGTAATATGTTCCATGGCATGATAAAATGCATGAATATTATTTAAATGGAGAGATCTTGTTTCCGCTAATTATCATAAAATATAAATGCCTCAGATATTCCGGGCAAACGTTTTTGGATATGATTTTCACCAATGTTTCAGTCTGGCGTTTTGTTTTAAACATTATCTTATATTGTCTCTATTTCTTTGGTATACTTATGGCTAAATATTTTTGTTATATTTACTTAAAGATTCATAGTCATTTAAATGATTATATTTTCAAATATTTAACAGTATTTATCAGGTAAACATAGATTGCCAGACTTGTTTTCATAATAATATGGAGCCCCACCAGTGGGATGTAAAGATATGGCTGATATTATTATACATCCATTTTCGGCCTCCACTTGAGAAAAGAAGACTTAACTAACTGTACCTGTGATATTAGTTTCAACATTTACAGTCGGCTTTTCCCTCTCAAATGATCCACGTTATTTACTTTCTTTACTTATTACTCTGACAAAGTATGTCTGATATCTGTGTTAAGACGTATGGATTTGAACCTGAATCAGTAGGCCTTGGGTGTCAAGTTATATTTGTTCTTTAAGTATTAACAACTGCCGGGTGATACATTACACTCACTTCTGCAATTATTGGAAATAATGATTGAATACAGGGTTTGTGTTCAGCTTAATCAAACTAACATGCAATATTATATTAAACAGTTGTGATCGTTTTGTTTACTCTGTTTCGTTTTTAGGCTCTTATAAAAGTAATAAGATAAAAGAGTGAAGACAACAAGATTTGAAAAATTTAACAAATTATTTTCCTAGAGAAACAAGCTAAAAATGAGAAAAAATGTACAGTTCTGCGAATCAAATGCAAACATAATCCAAGAATACTCCAAGAATTAAAAATATAAGTCTTAGTAATCAAAAGCCCTAATGAAACTGAATTAGAATCACGATTAAATCCAAAATTGAAGGCGACGACTTACAGAGCGGTCAGCGTCACACTGATGTGTCAACAGTTATTTGTGGAATCGCAGAAAATAATATTCCAGTGTTTGAATTCTGTATAAAGTTTCGATAACTGTCCTTGTCTAAGATTTAATTTAGAGCAGAAGTATTTCCAGGGGAACATTATTGACATTCAAATAATTTGAACAAAAATTCAAATTTCAACTCAAACTGGTCACAACAAAATACTTTTAAGTGTCAATGGTTTTAATGCTCGACTGCCCACATTCTCTATAGAAAATAGTATACACTCATTTAAGACGCAAAACAGGTTCCCGTATGAGGGTCATATGACTACCTTCTAGTACAAAAAATAAACTCTTTACGTGCCTCACATCACGTACTCCCAGTATGGCCTTGACTAAAACCAATGATTTGCACTCTGGGAAAGAATTAAAAAAATGACAAAAAGTTATTTACTTCAACTCTTACTGATTCTGAATCAAGGTCAGGAACTAGATCAGCATTTGATGCAAAGTTTCTATTATTAGGAGCTTACGAAAAACAGTCAGGTCAAACTGAATTTCTGGCAAATATCAAATCCAGTAAATAAATTTGCATTACATTATCATGCAGTGGAATAAAAAAATTGAAACTTACAAGCATACTAATAAATTAAATCAAATATAAATTAACTCAGATATGCATTACACCTTTTGAGCCTTGATTCTTTGATTTGGCCTCAAATGCAATTGAACTGTATGCATTTATCTTTCTTTACTTGTTCCTCCTTATTATTTCGAGAGAAGCATACCATGTGCTGCAGAACAATTGCGGTACTTATGTCTATATTGAAATCAATATATAAGTAAATTATTATACGTTAGGGTGAAGATGAAATAAGATTTAACTCTTTAAATTAAAGAAAGTTTTAACACAAACAGTGGTCATTTTTAATCAAATCAAATTATGTAGAAACACAATTAATATTTTTTAAAAACGTAACAAAACTGTTTTCTGTTATTCAAAATATAATGCATGTAAAGTAATATTTTTTAAAATTAAATACATCTCCCAATGGAAGTGAATGTATGTGACTAATGTAGCTAAAATAGTTCGCTTTTATGACTGATATGACCGACCCTTAAAAAGTCATCTTTCTAAAAAATAGTCTACAAGCAAACATAGATCTTCGTCATAGCTGCAACCTATTAACATTTTCCCTAGTCCATGTTTGCTGACGGTGCTGTCGTCGTCATTTTACTTAGTTTCGTTCACTGAAAACAGAGAATCACTCATATGCGCGAGCGCATCCATAACAACAATGTAGCCACTATTACTGTGTTAGTGCGGACTATTAGGTATATCTATATTATTTCTTGTCTTTCTGTCAATGATTGTAGATTGCAAGGGTCATTTGTAAACAACGTGTAACAGAGCTGACTTTGTCCATCCCTGGATATTATAAATTAAGACTTTGGTCGTTTTAATACATGTTTACTTGGATGAGATTTGGACCTAGGTTGTCCCCTTGAGAATTATAGTTTCTACCAGACTTGCATCTTGTTTCTTAGTTATTAAATTGTTTTACTGATAATTGAGTTCAACTTTCTAGATTTATCTGCAACTTTCGAAATCGTTTAGAAGCGAACTCGTTTACTTATTTGATGGGAAAAAGACAAACATCCTGGTCAACTTATTGTGTCTTGGGATTTTATGCAAGTGTGTGATCAACAAAATTATTCATTCCTATTTAATATCAGTCTTTGAAGAAGTAGTTTTACTTGTGTTCAGATATAATTGAAGAACAATCATTAAGTCATTCATTGAAATTAATAAAGTGCTCATTGACTTGAGTAATGCTATTTTGGGATCATTCATTCAAAGACATTATTGGTCATATTATTGTGATACATTAAGACTGTTAGAAGATCAGCACATTCAAAATTGGAATGCATTTGTACAACTCTCTAACTTTTTGGCTTGTGATAGAACCTTTATTATTGTTTGGGATTTATTTCATAATATTGCAATTTCCTTTTAAATTTTCATTTTATGACTTAGAAAATTGAATCATTTGTTGAAAATACAAAGCGTATTAATCTTCCTATTTTCTGTCACTTAATTGAAGGCAATATAAAATAACAGCAATTGCAATCTCGTCCAGTGTACAATTTTGATACAATATTTCAGATAAAATTGCTTTTAAAAACTAACTTTATATTTTAATTTTTCAGTCTCATTGAAATATTTTCATGTCTCTATCTAGTACGTTGTTAAGGATTACATTACTATTCATTTGTGACCACTGGAGTGTTTCCTGTGTGTTTTTCCTATCATTGATGAAACTTTCAAAAAAACTTCAAACAATTAATCTAATCAGAAAGCCGTGGCATTTATTTCCAAGAGAAAGGCCTCTGTTCTGCCATAAAAGGTCAGTTTCACAGACGATGACGAACATATCAAAAGCAATGATAATATGGCAAAACAGGCCTTCACTATGCATATTAATACGAAGAAAGCAACGTCATTTACTCTTTTATTTAATATAGAAAACAAACAAAATAACGCCGGACTGAGTGTGGATTGAGGTCCATGGTTCAGTTTCTCAAATGCCCTTACAACACCAATCCTTGTGAACTGAATGGTTTGTAAACAAGCCAATACTACAAATAATACTTCTAATCACCTAATGACACTACATCACGAAACTCATCCAGCACGACATTTCTTGTTAAGCATTTGTATGATCCTTCATGTTTTGCTTAGTTTAAAAGTATAAGATAATTATTTCTGCCTAATATACCTCAGTATACAAAATTGAAATCAACCAATCTCCGTCCTCCTTCTCTCGATTTCTCTAATCGACATAAGGTTGTTTTAATTTATGCGCTTATGGAAGAAGTGTGTATCTATCTAAACTACTATAATGCGTACTGTTAGTCAATATCGACGTTAAAATTGAATTGGTTTATATTTCTTAGACAAAGAGATAAGTAAATCGCCATGTGTAGGGATACACCACGGTAGCAAACTGCCAACGATCTCCAAATGACATGGCGCCTAAAATTATCTGTTCTAATATCTCTTTTGTAGACCAATTGCAGAGACATACTCATGAATCATATATTTTCCTCTAAATATCCTGCAAAATTTAAACTGTCATTAAACGACCTAGAAAAATGTCATACCACCTCGCGAAATTCCCTTCTCTCTGTATGTCTCTTTGGTGAGTAAACTACTGAATTGGTTCGAGTCGCTATTATAAAGAAATATAATTGCTATTGCATCACAAAAATCCAACAATTTATAATAAAGCAATGTGCACCTAAAGCCAACTAATACAAATTGACTGTGGAATAAATGTCAGAATGAAATTTGCATTTGTATTCAGCTGTTATAAGAAAAACATGAACAAACAACAGTTTAGTTAGGTCTTTATTATATATTTTGCGTGTTTTACTTCTTTAATAAACCTAACGTTATGTGACTATGACAGTTTTGTGCTTATGTGTGTATAAATATCGATTGACTATTTTAGTCTCTATATATACTTCACCTCTTTCAGTAATCCCTTACATCAAGCAAAAACCAAGCACATCATGACCATATGAAATATAGTTAATACAAGAGCTTATCAGAGGGACTGAAAGCCAAATGATAAGAAATACTTTAAAGAATTAAAGATAACATTATGCTTTCTTTTACTGCTGAGTGTTTAAGCCATGCGTTATATTGGTGCGCAGCCCCAAGAATATCAAATTTAGCCACAGTGGTGGTTATATTGGATCCAGATTGACATCATCACAAGTATGACCAACCAGATATTATTAGAAGCGAATTAGGAAAAAGCATGACCATCTATTCCAGAAGAGTATCCACAAACAAGAAATTATTTTGCTATTATTAAATAGTCTTGGTAACGATAATCACTCATTCCTATATGATATTTTGTGTATCAAACGTGTTTTTTAATGTTGGTTTCAACTTCAATTTGACAAAATATTGACTGCATGATGCCTATGTAATGGAACCAAAGTGCCTTTCTCGAAAGCACACTGGGGCAGATTACTTAGGATGGTCTACATGGGTATGAAGTCCATTGCTCTAATGTGACTACCTACTTCACCAAAACTAAATTAGACATAGAACAATATATGCTTGTACACATGATAATGAAAAATATACCTCCAACTAAGATGGAACTAATACTAGTTTTTTTCTTTTCAATATGAATGTATTCGGCTAAATTTTGAATATTCATAAACGTTAATAATGTTATCATATTCAACATTTGCGTTTTTCCTTTTTTGTATTCATTACTTCACTCCATCCTCACCCCTTCCAAGATGTATCACAAACACCGAGAACTCAGTCATCGAGGTGGTGGTGGAAATTAATGAAATGAATGTAAGTATTATTTTCTACAAAAAGGGTCCTTTATTGCCATAGGCTGACTATGGGTACACGAGAACAATATATACTAATTGTTCAGGAAAAGACGAGAATCTCAAAGAAAAGTACTATGTTGGATATAAATCTTTTCAACCCCTGTTTTGTCAAAAAGTAAATATTGCTAAATTTCATGACTGTTTGCCCAATTGTGCTATTTAAAATCCAAATGAAGCTCCCCTACGTGCATTGTACAGTTCTAGTCCAATCTGAAATATTACGTTTTAACATTGGCTGGTGTTGGAAATACCAAAATAAATGCAGAATTGTGCAACTTGTTGCTGCAAATTAGGCATTAACGTAGTCCTGCTCTATGAAACATTCAGCGCGGTGTTTATTTTTAAGAAGTAAATTAGTTTAAAAAAGAACACATTGTGGAGCATGATTACGATGATACCTAAAAACTATAAATTTACATAGGTTTCGGTCCACATAGTGTTACCATTCTCTTGCTCTCCACTGTTGGTACCTCTATTTGCACCATATCTATTCTATTTTTACCAGCATTTTCCTAAACATATTCAAGAGCAAATATGATATTTTGAACAATTGTATTCATCTTACATTCTTTATCCATGCAAATGTTTAGTTTGTTGCATGGAGCACAATAATCAATGTTTGGGAACGGCTCCAGCGGGGATTCGGAAGAAAGTACTAGAGACTGAACAGTCTCTGTTATTTTTTGTAGTATCTTATTGTGCAGCGTGACTGAACATTAAAACCTAATTACATAATGGATGTCATTACTCATAGGAAAATAGGCTTATTACATTTGCTTACAAATTAAAAATGCCAACATGATTTAATACTCAGTTTCGTTAGGAGACGACAGAACATGTTTGTAAATTAATAGCATTTGATTTACTCTACTGAAGTACATTTTTTCACACACACACACACACACACACACACACACCGAAAGTACGACTTTCTGATATACATAGACCAAGGTCAAGGCCAAAAGAGATTCAATAAATTTAATGAAGTCACTTTTTCATTATGTTTTAACAGTATTACTGTTAAGAAATAAAATGGGCCTGCACTGTACGGTACTAATGATGATCCTCTAATCACAGAAGTACCTTTGTTTATACTAAAGGAATGACTCTGTCTGTCTCTGTCTCTGTCTCTGTCTCTCTCTCTCTCTTTCACACGCCGACAAATGTAGAAATAAAACATGGTGATATGTGATATTTGCTATCATTGTCTGATTATAAGTTTAACGCGCTCTCGTGCCGTCGAAAATGAAGGCAATTTCTATTGGACAAAATGTAATGTTTCGTTCACACAATTATAGTAATATATGCGCCTTGAAATAGGTGAGGATGGATATCAGTAGTTGTTTTGAACTCTAAGCATTGGAATGAACGTTTAAACCTGTTAGTTACCATCAGACCTCAAGCGCACATTCTTCCTGGTAAATATCACTACTTGCAAGTGAACGATTACAAGTCGACCTATAGTGTAAGGACTTTACCTTTCAAGTGATATTGATTATTTATTTCAGTTATCAAGTCAAACAAGTTTAGATTTTTAAACTGCAGCATTAGTTTGACGCACTGCAAGTATATCACTTTGGGTTTGATAAAACTATATGAAATGAAATCCTAACAGTTATTTAATATTAATTATCAATCTTGGAGTCCTTGTTATGTTCCACATTAAAACTAAATCACACTGGCTTTTTTCCTGAAATAACATTGATTACAGAGCAACAAGGTAGATCAGTTACCGTCGTTTTGGAACTTATTAAGAATGAACTCAGGAATAAGCTTAAAACACAAAAATGAGATATGTATTACACATGGACTAAATAATCGAGATCAAAATTTATAAGGCTAGTAGAGGACTCGGAGCTTAAAGGATCCATAATGTTCTACGAATCTAATATCATTTAGTCTAATTTATCATAAATCAAACTTCATTTCAATCAAAGTTATAATACAAGTTTTCTGATTTTGAGTTTGAGTTTTGCTTAAAATGTTTCAAGAATATGGCGCCTGCAATAAAAGCATGAAATTCTTAAACTTAGTTTTAGCAATGCAGCATCTAATATTAATCTCTAATATGTCCAGTTCAAAGGACTTAATTACATTTTTCTGATCAGTGTCATACATATTATAATATATCAATACAAATACTTTGCTTAAATGCAATATCTTAAATTATATTATAACCCACGGTTTAGTCATACAATTTGTGCAGTTTTCTCTTCTAGATCTATAAATTGATATGTGAAGTGGCTTAGACTGGTATACAAAAATTGTTTTTAGATAAACCTTATATCATTAAATAGTAATGCAACACTGTACTCAAATGTAAGTAATCAAATAATACTTACGGTAGAGCTATTATTTCGTTAATGTCTTATCGTCTTGTGTGAGGAACTTCATAGAGGTAGAAAAGACTGACAGTGCAAATGTATATTCAGTGACAGGCGATATTACTCATTAAGTGAGACAATATGTCTTAATAAATCCGTCAATACGAATTATGACGATAACACTTGACAGGAGTAAGTACAGCTGAATACGGAAGTACAATAAATTGACTTGACTTAAATCAGTTTTAAGAGCGTCGATAGTAGCCTTGATTGTGACTCAATTTTTAGTGCTTGCAACGACATGAATTACCTTAAGCACCTTGAATGTAAGAAGCAGCAGAAGGGGTGAACAGACCGATTTTAGAAGCGTCCAAATGCCGAAATAAACTTTCCTAAAAAAAAGATTAAAATGACAAAAAATGACCTTGAAATCAATATAACTAACCACTTTGAGGATTCTCTCAAGAGTTCCTCTCCAAGAGTTCCTCTTTGGATTAGTTCATTTTATTTTATTGTTTTTATCCACTGCGAACTCATCAAGCGCGTGAATATATTACTAAAACCAACTAACTCGAGGTCGCACCCCTTCTGCTGCTATTAATTAAAAAATTTATTGTTATAATAAAATGGTACATCTGGAATCTTATACTGCCCGGTTAGGTCGAGAACGATTAGAAGCAATTAAGAAATTTCTCCCCGTGAGAGACTCATTCAGAAAAAAACCTACAGGCGCGGCAAGAAGCACAAGTTGAATATGAAGAAGACACGAAAAAATCATATAAACCCGTCACTGAGGCTACTGAAAAAGTTAAAACTGCCATCAAGGAAGATCTTCTTCCAGTATCAAAACAAACCGCAGAACAAACTGAAAAAATAGCAAGAAGAACCAAACAAACAAAGAAGATTTTACGAGATCTCCCAGCTGAGATAGCTGCCGCACAGCCACAACTTCCAACCCAGCCACAAGATGTTGTTGACCCTGTTGCGGATAAAGATGTTGATAAAGAAGAATATAAAAAGAATGTTGCTTTTACGAAAAAATTTACTGATGATGGTCTACTGGTAATTATAAAAAATTATATTAAATACCAAAGACGATATAATGGAGTTTGGTGTGTTTGCTACTTCATGTTATCCATACAGACATGAATATTTAAAACCTGAATACGTTAAAGGTTTTAATCGTGATATATATGGATTAGTTGGGTGTATAAAATAAACCGGAATATTAATCGGATATCTAAAGATGATATCTGTGATTATTTTACGGAGGGAGTATAATTACATGAACAATTTGAACGGGAAAAAAGAGGAAATTAAACAAAAAAGCAAGAAGAGAAAGAGCAGAAAATGAAAATGAAGGAAGAGAAACAAAAAAGTAACAACAACATCAAACTACTCGACCCCAATCTCCAGAAGAAGAATTTCATGATAAACCTGGTGCTACGATAGTGGTTTAGGAAATAATCGTGTTTGTCCTGATAGTATTCTTAATGACGTACAACGGTTAGAAGTTCTCATAGGAGGTAAACGAGCTGGTAATAATTCACCAGAAATAATTAATGAAGCAGCCGATACTTGTCAACGATTATTGCAAGGTGGTATCAGGGATATCAGCGTTTACATAGTAGTTATCGATGAACTCGCTGATGACTAGTCCTCATAGTAACTAGAGTCACCATGATTAGATAAATAGTAAGTAAAATAAGATGATCGTACACAATAGTCATTATGGACTTGTACCGGTCAGAACAATAAACTCACGATTACCAACCTACACAGATATTTACGGAGATAGACTTAGTGATGTTGTTCAGGGATTACTTGCAAGGTTATTGCAAAAGCGGCACTTGTTGCAAAACAAGTATCAATGAAGGCTATTGATATAGTTCGTGAAAAAGCCCCTGGTGCGATTGTCAATTTTGCTGGTAAAGCGATTTCGGCAATCAAAGAAAGACTAGCACGATTAATGCGACGAAAATCACAGCCACCAGTAAAACTGGCAAGCACTGAGATTATGCCCGCAGATAATTAAACAAGCTGCAGATAAAAAACTAGCAGCCTTGATGGATCAAGGATCTGATGAAATACCGAGAATATATTACTGCAAATTTGATAGCAGGATGTGGACTTAGTACTCGTTGATAGTCGATTTAAATCGAAAGTATATAATAAAATGTTTAAACGTGTATCCGACCCAGCATTTGACATGGATGCACCGGTCCTCAAAGATGAATTAGTACGTGATTATCAATTTTACTCCTACGATGGAAGACAATAAAATCAACGGGGACGTATCGAACTTCAAGTTCAGGATACAAGTAGATCTTTCTTACCCGCTGAGGCATTTATTGAAATATAAGGTGAACTTCTAACGAATGTTGCGGATAATAAACCATACGGTGATGGTTTATGAGTTGGTTTTGTCAACAACGGTATTATGGCATTGTTTGATAGCGGCACATATATGATTGATGGAACAAATATTGAATCAATTCAGAAGGATGTCAATGTTGCTACACCAATAATTGGTCTAGCATGATATTCTGATTATTACACACGATCAGCCGGTCCATCAAAGATGTTTTCTAAAGATAGTACCGACCACACTGATCATGTTCAATATACTAAAATACGGACAGCACAAGGTACTGCAGCCGAACCACAACCAGTTGCTGATGGTTCTGAATATGCACCTGGACCAGCTGCTGCTTTTGATATTATAGGAAGTGTTAATGCAAATTACAACTTAGGATTTGCAACACGTCGATCAATGTTGAAAGGTAACCGTAGAGAATTTTCTTGTGCAATTCCACTGTCGCACATATTCGGATTTTGCAGAAATGTTAGAAAGGTCATCTTTGGAGCTAAACACACAGTTGTACTAGTAAGAAAAGGTGATGGTAATGATGCAATCTGGCGAGATGCTGGTGTTGCTGATGCTGGTAAAGTAAATATAACAAAACTCTCACTGTGGATGCCTTTAATGATTCCATCAGTCACAGAGGAACAGAAATTATTGTCTTTTATGGATCAAGGCGGTGAATCATTGCTATCATGGTTAACAGTAACCATAGATGCCTTTCAAAGTACTGTTAAAGATGTATTTACTTGGCATATAGCATCACAACAAGGAAAATCTGCGCCACGACATATTTTTGTTCTGCTGCAAGATATTAATCGTACGGGTAGTCAGGAACATTCACATATGATATTTTACAAATTCGGCATTACCGAGGTTTCGTTAAGAATAAACGGACAACAAGAACCATCCGCAGATATATTATTAAAGTACACAAATAATCATGTGGGACGCGCATATCATCGTTTGACGACTTTTATAGGACGTGATCAAAATATAGATACTGAGCTGCAAATATCTCAGTTAGATTTAACAAATCTGTATCTGATTTATTACTTTCGCTGGAGCATCTTGATTAATCCAAGCAATCTGTTGTTGATATACACTTCCGAGCTCGTGTTAATAATCCGCCAGGTGGTGGTGCCGCCTACAAAGCTATCGCGGTCATACTCAGCGATAAAACGATGTTACTTCAAGGTGGTAGTGGTCGAATGAGAGTCGTTGATGCACCTGTGGAAAATCTTTAACCGTGTTATTTAAAAACACAATTATTATCATACAAATGTCATACGGACACGTCAATGTTACCCTAACCCCGGATCAGGTGACAAAATTACGGTCAAAACTTGCAAATAAATGCGGAACAAAAATAACGTTGAAGCAAAATCAGGTTTCTATTGGTGGTCCAAATATACTATCGTTAACAACAAATCAGATAAAACATTTTAATAAAGCCCTAGAATCAAACACTAGAGTTCAACTTCATCTTTCCCCTAGTGACATTAAAGATATGGTTAAAACGGTTGGTATATTTCCACTTCTCGAGGCTATACCGGCGTTAATAGCTGCTGACGCTCCAGCTGTAGCAAAAACAGCTGCATTGGATGCTGTTGGAACCATTGCTGGAATGACATTACAGAAAGCAACAGGAAAAGGATTAAAAAAAGAAGGACAAGATTAAGATTGCCGGGATCTCATCGAGGAAGATGTATGAGGCTTCCATGATCACTTCGTTAGACGCAAAGCGCCTTCTTACTTGATGCTGCTAAACAACTATAAACAAATTCAGATCTTGATGATAATTCTGGACCTGGTACCCACTGGGTATCATACGTAATTGATC
Organism: Sinohyriopsis cumingii; assembly: GCA_028554795.2. Lineage (NCBI taxonomy): Eukaryota > Metazoa > Mollusca > Bivalvia > Unionida > Unionidae > Sinohyriopsis > Sinohyriopsis cumingii. The sequence goes on along the minus strand of CM068838.1, from coordinate 74,444,296 downwards.
CACGTGGAATCGTTTATTTTGATTTGTACGGGTTAGCTCCACCGAGTGAGTTCATCAAGTATGTCGCGCCACTTCAAGCAAATGTTTGGTAATCAACGCTGCCAACACAAACAATGACAGATCCGCCAATACGCGGCCGTGAAGTAATTAATGTACTTAACGGTATATCAAGGTCTTCCAATGCACCTCATAAAGTCTTGCATGATTATACAAGTAACCGCTTCGTTTTAAACAGATCTTAGATTATAATGGTTGATATTTACGGAAGATTTTCTTCCAGTGAAAGAAATCTACTTCGACAGATCAATATCATTGATATTGATCTGCCGAAGTACGCGACTGAAGATGAACTCTCTGATATTATGAATCTTACTGGAGTTGACCGTGATGAAGTTGTTGTTTTTCAGGATAAATACGGCGTTTTAAAAACGAGTAACATCGAATGGAATGATGCAGTTCGACTAGTACTCGGTGCAGCCACGGACAATATTCCAGTATTTACCGACGGTGGTAGAATTAGAGACTCAAGTATATCGTTTTCAACCATCAGAGATGAAATTGAAAGAAGCACCTCTAATCGTTTGAGAAACACTGGCGACACAATCACGGGCGAACTCAGCATGAACGGAAACAAGATATTGGTTTTGAGGGATCCAACATCCGACGAAGATGCAGCAACATAAGAATACGTTGTTGTTAACTATAATACCGTAGATGGTAAATTATCCACATTGCGGGCCGAGTACGATGTTCACTTTCACGAGTTTACAAATCTCCGTAAAAAGTTTAGAAAACTTAATGAAATCGCGGATGAATTCTTTAGTACTCCACCAACCGTTGAGTAACTCTCTGATATAAAAACAACATTAAATACGATTAAAAAAAAAGAAGACATCGTTAATGGAACTCCTGAGATCGTTAACAAAATTAGTTTGATTAAAATCTTCCCGGGAGTAACTCCCGCGCAAATTACTAACATAGTATACACGGTATCATCTGGATTCTCGACATGGTCACAGCAAACTAAAACTCTCTAACATACCGCAACGGTTACTAGTGTGTACAGGCTGTCTGTGTTCAGTGCTGCAAAATTAGAGATATTTACAACGTATCCATGGCGTCATACAGCCGATAAGTTTTCTGGAGTTGTGTCGATCATATTAAATAAAGGATGCGAAGAAATATTCATTCAGGAAGCAGCTGACAAGAAATTAAGCGCAGCATCTTACTGGTGGTGTCTAGAATTTGTAGCTGAAACACCTCAATTGGTTACTGTATAAAAATATAATGAATACCTAAATCGACTTTCACAAATTCAGGTATAATCAGGCACGTGAATGGCAAACATCGCTGAAAAATATTATCTAACAGTACACGGTAAAAACAAAAAATATCGTAGACGATTAGTTATCGTTGACGTAATTGTTTATTCAGTGTCTGCTGCTGTTGCGTCCACTGGCGTATTATTGTCAGCAATGACAATGATTTCACCAGTAACCGTAACAATCTGTATTTCAGTCGCAACAACGATTACTGGTGTTTTCAATATTATTGCAAAAACATATGCACTTGCACGAATGAAAAATTAAATGATTATATGATAAATTTACACACAGCGACAACATCATACTCCAAGTTATCTTCGTTGTTATCAGTAAGCCTCAGTGATTGAATAATTTCTGATTTTGAGTTTTCAGAGATGATTAACATATATCATGATGGCACTGGTATTAGAGATACGAGTATATTCAATAATGACGTCACTGACAACGTCAGCAGAGCTACTTCAAGAGATCGGGACAAACACAACTCCGCCGAAAACCACGATGATCTCAGTAAGTTCGACGAATCCTGAATTTAAAATAAACTTTCCAACTGCGATTCTAGTGAAAGAAATCGCACTAGTACAATTGTGGGTATATTACAGTTGTCCAAACATCAGATCGAAATCATTTAGTGGATTGCCAGCAAATAATTCGCTTGTATTTACTAATAAGAACAAACCGGATGGAATACCTGACTGGGTTGTTGTTGGAATACCCACTGGCAGTTATGAGATTGATCACATCAACGATGAATTTCAGCGCAAAATCAAATCAATAACCGGAAATGAATAAAAAATATCAATTAACGTTCATGTGCCGACTTTATCTGCCACGACTGAAATGCATTCGCACGATCATATCGTTGATATTTATCAATCGTCAATTAGATCTGTTTTAGGTTGGCCTGAAATCCCGCCAGAGTATCATCGACCACCAGAACCGAAGTTAGATGAATTTCTCACGGACAAAAAGATATTGATAACAGATCCAGAATATCGAGAAACTCATCCGTGGAACATAACAAATATCTCCCATTATCTTACTAAGTTTGATAACCCAAACCATCCTAGGTTATTAGATTCCAGAGATTTATCTGATATAAACGAGATGGGTAATTGTTTCATCGATTAAAAAAAGTCAAATCATTTTCCGACATCAACAGGTTTGAACATAAAAAACTAATCATTAAATTACAAAATTTATTTTCTATTATCGCACAATATTACAACAATGATACAAAGCAACATATTATTGAATTAATACAGCATCTAAACCAGGTTGCATCAAACATCGAGTTTATCACTAAACAGATCATTGTGCATGTATTTGATTTTGGTGATAATATATCGTATCATTTTCCTCTATACCCAGATACACATACATTTAAACGGCTATTTCTAAAACACTACGCGATTGCAGGAGGACAATTACCAACATTTGTAGTACCAGGATTTTCCACCGACGGCTTGGTAAAATCACCCAATGATCTTATCAACGAAAACTTTCCTAAAATTGTTGAGGCATAGAAAAGAATAGCTCTACCTTCAATTATCCTCGGATACAATAACGATCAATACGGAGGCGGACGCCACATCTCACCAGGTATTGTTAATATAACTTCAACGATCGCGGTTAATCTTATTTGTGGTGTGATTGATGGCAGCTAACAAATAGATCTTGGAAAATCAAATCAGGCTCAACAAGGATACATTTTATACACATTCGCTCCGCAAGTCCCCACTGGGGCTTTGATCGTGCAAGAACCAATCAATCCTGTTTATCTACGGTGTCATAATAGTGCATTATCACGAATAGATTTCAAACTCACTGATCACCTTTATGTGAAATCGTAAGATTTTTATCATCAGAAATTATTTTAGTATTGTTTATTCTGAAATTTGTGAAATTTAGTTAAATTTGTCATTTGTTTTCTTAGACAAAAGTCATCTAAAATAGCCACAAAAAATATTTCTGATAATAAATATTCAGACTATTTCTACTCAGCGCTGATAGGAGACAAACATTCATTTTCACTTCCATCTGGGTTACTTTCTACCGCTTCATCAGTAACGAAGTTACTTTGGATTGTTTCACGATAAGACATAATTTTTCTTAATTGTCTTATACGAGTATTAATTATGTTTTTAGCTTCGTATTTACGGGATAATTCGGATCTAATTTTTTCTACTGCGGTAGAGAGAGGAACGAATTTCTGATAATCTTTTACTGCAGCTAGTGACTGCAACATCGCCGTCTGAATTCGTTTTATGAACTTGTACTCAGATGGTAGTGTATAACCTCCATTACTTTTACGCTCTTCTAAAATTTCAAGACCAGAACTAATTTTTACGGGATTCAGTTCATCAGATATATTAATTCGGTTTTTTTCCTTCTAGCACAAATGATATCATTGATATTGTCATGGTTCATTATACAGTATACCCTTTTTTGTTTTGAAGCATATTTACCGCATTGTATTTACAATATTAACAATATTTACAAATTTTATTCCAAGGACGGCACAAACATATAATCTTAATTCACTTTATTCTAAGGACGGCACAAACATACAATCTGAATTAACCTAATTATATGACGACACAGTACATATAGCAGCATATTTATAGCATTGAATTTAAAGTAAGAACAGTACAACACATAGTATTTACAGTAAGGACAAACTCCTAGCCTGCCACAGCATTCTAGCAAGTTCATAGGGCACATAAATCTTAATTAAGGAACAGCACAACATATACGTGTCCATTCTCTACGCTCAACATATTTTTACACCCCCACCCCCAGTCAATCCGTGGGTGATTCAAAACGTGCACACAGAACGTGGTGCAGAACATGGTGTGTGGATGAAAGGCGTTCTTTTTTTTCTATTGAGTTTAAAGGCTTTGTGTTGCCCAAATTAATTATAAAAGTTGAAAATATGCGTAACAACCGACAGTTGTCAGTTATGGAACTCGATCGCTAGACCTCGATTATCATAATTATATGCTCTAGCAGCGAGCTACGGAAGCGTCTGACATATGCATTTTTCAAAAATTATTATATAGTTAATACTGAGTTAAATTACAGCGTGCATTACCAGAACTGTATAAAAAATTTCTGCCTTGATAAAATAAAGTCTGAACAAATATTTTGTATATCTCTGCAACATACCTAAAATAGCTTACTGTGTTGTATTGTATTGTATTGTATTGTATTGTATTGTACTGTATTATACATGTAACCGCCGTTATTTTTCTATTTGTGAGTTAGAAGCCAAATATATGCTTCTAATATTTTGAACTATTATACAAATTTGTTACATCACTGATATTAATTACGACATAGATAATTAATTAATTACGACTACAAAATGAATCACGATGTACGGAGAAAGCTGTATCACAAAGCTATCTCCCTTCTTTCAGGTCAAAAAAGTAATATGCAAATGGGAATTTTTGAAGAAAAAATTAAATAAATAGTAAATGCAATCGACGTAACTACTTAATTAATACACGCTAAAGATATATATGCTTGACAATTTATCTCTAACAGTACTGGAAAACGATTTTTATTTATATTTTTTAGAGAGAGTATATATTTTCTGCAACCTTTTCTACTGAATGTGAGTGAATATCAAAATATCTCGCATCAGCATTCATTGATTGAAAAATTCTTTCTTCACTGGTCTCTGTATTGAAGGATTTAGTCACCCTCTTTCCAATTGTTTTAAATCTCCCAGTATTACCACTTACATAATTCTGACTCTGTGTGACAACTCTCAGATAGGATAAATAATTTGTTCTGGGTGTCTGCATCAGTATGATCGATCACAAGACCGTCTTTGATTACCCCAAAGAAACACTCGTATGAGAATCGGTGACAGAGATACATTTTCTTCCCAACAGTAAATCAAAGATAACCTGAGTTAACAGCACCAACTGGTCTTTTCAAGCTACAGTTTCTGATTACACCATCACGACATGCTTTGTAGTTCGTTATTATAGATGGTTCACAAACTCCTGGCTTATGTATATAATAATATTATTTGTTTAAAGCATAATTTGTCTAGATGATTACTTTGAGAACTTAGATAATCCTCCACACATTGTATAGCTTTGTCACTGTCATTATTATTTTTTTCGTAATATCTTTGTTTTTCCCCTAACTCTGACACCACATCACAGACACAGTATTGGTCCTAAACTCCCATTACGAATGCTTTGCAACTGATGCCCGCATAATTCTTTTACGCAGGATTTATTACAAGGAGTCAATGAATCTTTCATAAACCATTTGCATTTCTCTCTTGCTTGAGACATTATATTTATACTATTCTAATTTAAATGTTTGACTTAAATATGATATGAACGAATTCGAGAGATTATCCAAGATCAAGCATTGGGAAACTGTGTTTTCTAAAGATAAATTTAATCTCGACAGAATATCTCCTAACTTGCCAATAAGAGATCTGGTTGATCCGAAAATAAAAGTTTGATTAATAAAATTCACGACACCTTAAAAAGAATTTAACACAGATGGCGCATCTTACGTATGGTCAACGTTCAAGATTATACGCAATGACAAAGTCTCGATAAAGGTGACAACGGCGTCGTCGACGCTACGATGAATGACAAACGAGCGGCAACTATCATTAACTACATTGACAATCTAAAATATCCTTTCAGAGTAAAATTTGTCGTGCTAACAGAAACAGATAATTTGATTATCCGTGACAAATATGATCCTGCCCTTCATAATAAAAAAGTACCATACTGAATAACGATTCCAAAGCAGGAATGTTGACTGGTATCGACAAACCGTATTATAAGCTAGCGTATTCTGTAACAGCAGTTATTTATGGAATCAATCCGATAAATGAAAAACCAAGTATTGATAATCTGAAGCCGATGAAATTTTCAAAACATTGTGTAGCCGAATGAGTAAAAGAACACTCTACCGTTTCGACTCGTGGAAACGGTCTAACTGACAAAAGACGTAAAATAATAAACCAGTGGGGAGAAATAGTTAAAGACACCGGGTCGTCTATCAAAGATGTCGCTGAGTTAAAAAAAAAAAAAAAACATTCCCATAACCGTAGAAACGATAACTGGAGAGATTTTGTGGGAATCAAAATATAAATCAAAAGGAACTTCGATTGAAATTGTTGCTCATGATGCGCACGCGTGGACTAATGCACTAACAATATTTTTACGAAATCGAACTGTTAAATTTTACCGTCGAGACATGTTTTATTTTATTAACGAAATAAGTAAAAACGATCCTGTGTCAATATGGTTATATCAGAGTTGTGAAAACGATGATGAATTATTTAGATCAGATGGAAGTATTTGTATGGAAGGAAAAAGTAAGTTTGATCAGTTTGTACAACCTAATGGCGTTATTTATCGAACAGATTTTCTTCACACAAAAATGAAAAATCTTGCATGGCGATATACTGATGATACTGACGAGTTACTGAGCAACTGTTTTACTGTTCCGTCAGTTGCGTTCATTTTGCAAAAGAGAAAAATTCGTGGAAACCAACTAGGTTTGATTTTTTCTCAATGATATAATATCGAGTTGTGTCGAATACGGACACGGTGGATTGTGGAATACTAAATACAGTCACAGAGATGGGAGAATGTTCTGTATATTTTTTAAATTCGGTCATCCGACACATGAAATGACTAGAGTATCGATACATGGACCATTACAGGATTCTGATTTAACTGGATTCGCTTATATCGAGTCATTCGAGTTTGCTAAAGGTCTTCATCCAATTTATTATGCTTGGTTTGGCAAACATTTTTCAGAAAAAATGTGGGTACCAACAGTATTATTACGACATATTCTCGACGTAAAAATACTGATATTTCTGACAATATGTGAAGCAATTATATCATATCGTCCGCAGAGCGAAGTTTGGTTACCACAATAAAGAAATATTCTGATGACGAAAATGCTGATGCAACCAATTATGAAAATAAAATTGCAAAAGATCTTGGTAGAAAAATAATCGGTAAATTCATCCAGGGAGGATCATATGATCATAAACGACATTGTACAAGAATCATTATAGACGATGCTGAGTTAGATTTTATATTCGCTGATACAACGAAGAAAAATACGTTTATAAGTCGAGAAATAGCGTTCTTGCGAAATGGAACCAAATTAGGCGCAATTGTGAGCTATATAGACGGTGAGTCACCACAATTTACTCATTTAAGATCGTCAATGCTCGCATACGTTTCGATAAATTTATTATCGATGATTAAGAGATTTCTTGAGTTTGCTACAGAAGCGCTACAGATTCGTTTTACATCAAGACAAATATGCATGATTGTTGGAAAAATTAAATATCGAAACTTGTGCATCATGGGGTTCGTGGAGAATAAAACAGGAGAATATACTTGATTACTCCGAATCCGCAGATGTTACGATTAAGGATATTTATTACAAAAATAATTAGATATCAGAATTATCGTCTGCGGCACCTGTGTATGATCCATTATCCAGACACAAGACAGTTTATCTAAACGGACCGGTAGGTTCTGGTGAGACGACTCGAGCGATCGAATTTTTTCGACAGAATTCAGACATGATTGTTTTAACACATACACACATACTCGCAAGAGAAATGAAACAACGAGGAGTGCATACATGTACCTATCACATCTTTTTTCGATACAAGGGTGACGCATGGACTCCTGATCGAATGGGAGAGAATTATATTCCGAGGATTATCGTTTGGGATGAAATATGTACAGTACCGTTAGAAACATTAAAAACATTTCTTGATTGGTTGTTGTTGAAAAATAATGCTGTGATAATGTGTGGCGATCACGGTCAACCACCACCTTTTGTTGGACCATCTCCACATCATTGGCTAAATAATAATGTTGATTACTATGAAGAAATAACTGATGATCATAGAGCACTTGATGTAGAATTAAAGGAGTTGCAAAAGTTGATTAGACTACAACCGAATAAAATGAAATGTGAAATAATGCGTAAAATAATTTCAGAAAATTCCATGAACGACTTTCTGCAAACGTGGAGACCAAATGATTTGATAGTTGCAAGTAAAAAGATAGTTCATGATACACTTCAACAGCGGTTGTTTCAGTTACATAAAGAAAACTTTTCAGAATTACCAACTCCGCTGTGTTATTGACCATCAGATACGTGACGGCATAATATTGACATTGATATTCCAGAACCCTTGACAGAGTCAAGGAGGAACAAAAACTCGTATTAAAGGAGATTGTTTTAGTTGATGTCAATATTGTTCTAGATGCGTTAAGTGCGGACAAATCTCCGTGGACGCTAGGATACACGATGACAATTCACTCATCTCAAGGATTAACTATTTCTGATACGCGAGTTTGGATCGTCGATGATCGTATCGAATGATCAAATTTAGGTTATCTCTCAGTGTCTCGAGTCAGAAGAATATCTCAACTGCGAAGAATTGTCATAGACGTTACAGAAACCACTGGCGGTGTCCTCGATAATAGTGATATAATAAGAAAAATATTAGTTAGTTATAAACAGTGTGACAAAGAAAACAAACGCGATTATGACCTTGATGTTGAATTTATTATAGCGCCGAAACAACAGGAGTATAATCATTGCGCGAGCTGTAATTGTATAATGTTGTGAATGTACTCGAGTAATAATCCAAGACAATTTGCCATAGATAGAAAAGATAATAGTCTTGGCCTTACACGAAGAAATAAGATGTTGACCTGTCTTGAGTGTAATCGACGTAGAGGTGCTAGTTAAGTGATCGCTGTGGTAATTGTATATCATCGGGAATCACCTGTAGTTGTTCACGTGTAAATCCTCGTTGAGGAGCAGTTGAATCCAATCTGTAGATTGCGGGTCTACCCGTGGATCTAGATATACTATATATATTGTGCGTCGTAATACTCCAAATAGGATCAGTCGCTCTTTTTTGCCACCTTCAAGTTCTCCTGGCTCATATAAATATCTTGCACTAACATTGCCCAGTACTGGCTGCGCTACGGTTATATGCGCTTTTTAATGAGTTTCATGTTGGTTGTTCGAGTAATCTCATTATTTAACGCGGTTATCACATTTTGTAATATTGATACCCATTCACGAGATCTCGTATCCTGAATTATTTCCTTCGGATACTGATATCCAAATAACCGTTCAGCAAGTGTTCGATTAAATCTGATTTTGACATTATGTCGCTTCATCAACGATGATACTGGACCAAGAAATTCTTTACCAGGATCAACCTGCAATAGTTGTGGCCATCGTAGACCAACTCGTTTGTAAATTCTTGTAAATGCAGAAGCTACTTCCGATGATGTTTTAGTTGATAATGTTTCAGCATCTTTATGTCTACTTGCAACATCAACAACGGTTAGAGCGTATTTGTATGTTATTTGACGTATTCCAATTTAAATAGTATCGTATGGTAAAAAAAATATCGGCCTGATGAACTTCATTAGGAATACTAACATCGAAATGTGCGTACTGAATTCGGTTCGGTGGTGGTAGAAAAATGTGCCATATTGCGTGTTTGGATAACCACGCTTCAGCAGTAGAACGTTTAACACCCGCGGAATCAGCGAGTTTATTAATTGCTGATTTACCCCTCCAGTATCCCCTTGGAGTATAATAAATTAATTAAATTTATAATTAATTACCAGCTCCTAGCCCTAATTTACCTTTCATTGCAGATTTCACTAACCAGTTAGATATTGATTCTTTGATATTTTTTTTTGAATTTAGCGAATGAATCAAATTCACATCTGCAATATGTCTGTCTTGTAGACCATTACTCTTGTACGCCACATCATGAACGTGACATGCTCGATCAATATCATTGATAGGATATTCATCTGGTTTTGGTTGATCTTGATTATCAAGCCTGATATCAAGTCGAGTACCAGCACCACAATAACTATATCCTGGTAGATGTTTTTCTCCTGCGTATTTGGCCCATGGAGTTGCTGGAAATTTTGACATTAATGTAGCAATATTACCACTGTCTTTGCGCTGAATTCTGGGCAAAAACGAAAACTTCTTTCTGTTACATACTGCATATCTTCCACTGTATGCTATTCTTTCATGTTTTGTTGTAACAGTGGATAAATCAGTAGATGGGGTTTTAGTTCTACAACGTAAACAATATAAATTAAAATATAAAGATATGATATGGATATAACTGATTTCTCAGCGACAAAAAGAAAACAAAAAAAAAACAAGAACCAATTAAACATCATCCAGCGCTACCAAATTCTATCAGAATGATAATAGGTCCATCTGGACCGAGTAAGACGCAATTGCTACTTAAATTAATAATGAGATGGCTAAAATGGGATAAGTTGTATTTGGTAGCCCCGTCAGCTGATGATCAGAGATGCTATGATGTGCTAAGAATTTAATGAAAAAGCGCATTGCTGGATGAGCGCGATGATAATGTCATTGAATTTCTAACCGATATTGATGAAGCGCCAAATATTGATGATTTAGATGGATTTATTAATAAATTAGTTGTGTACGACTATGTATTGCTCGACAAACAATCAAATCCAGCAAGAATATTTTCACGAAGAAGGCATAAAAACACTGATGCGATTTATGTTACTCAGAGATACACACAAACACCGACAGTAATCAGAGATAACTGTAATATTCTAGCTGTGTTTAATGGAGTTGATACACATACATTAAGAAATATTCATCAAACTTGGTGTGGCGGTGACATGGATATAATTAAATTTAAAAACTTCTTTTCACAATCACAGTCAACCCTACACGGATTTATAACAATATATCTGCATGATCCCGGAACAAGGTATTGTGTGGGTCTTGATACAATTTTTGGTTAATAGCAGCAGAAAGGGTGCGACCTAGAACTGGTTCGTTTTTGTAATATATTCACGCGCTTGGCGAGTTTCCAGTGGGAAAAAAAAACAAAATAAAATGTTCTAATCCCAAGAGGAACTCTTGGAGAGGAATTCTTGAAGGAATCCTCAATGTGGTTGGTTATTTTGATTTTAAGGTCATTTTTCGTCATTTTAATCTTATTTTTAGGAAGGTTTATTTCGGCATTTGGACGCTTCTAAAAATCGGTCTGTTCACCCCTTCTGCTGCTCAAGATCAGATCAAACATAATAGTTCTCGTTAGATTGCACAAAATGCGAAAAGAAAAAGAATTAAAACCAAACTGAAAACTGAATATATATATATATATATATATATATATATATATATATATATATATATATATATATATATATAATTCCAATTATTATTGACTGACTGCGTCTTCTACGCTTTCAATGGATGTAAACGGTCACGTGATACTGATCAAGACTATTTTACACATCGATAATTTCTGCGGACTACTTTTGATTCCCTGTTACCAAATTATTTGATGTGAAGTTTTATCTATATCAACGTCTTAACCCCTGACAACAAGCTTCAACACACCCATTCCTGTGATTTGCGATAAAAAATGACAAGCCACAGCCTAAAACTGACCATTATAGGTTAAAACAATGTAATTGCACAGACCTTCCTGCGCTCCAACACTCATACTTTTTGCCGAAGACGGCATATGGCAGGCTTTAGAAGCCAGTCTTCGGACATTATTGCAATTCACCTCGACAACATAAAATAGCAGTGGTTATTAAAGGTCAGGGTAATATGTGAACCAAGGGATGCCAATCAAAATGGACACAATTTTGCTTTTGAAAGATCGAAATGCGTAGCACTTAAAAGGCAAATTTTTGTTGGTAAATCTGCTGATCTGATGTTAGAAATGAGGTAAATTGGAATTATAAGGAATAAATGATCGTGGTTGAGTATTTACACATCGATAAATACCCAACCATGATCATTTAATCCTTTATATATATATATATATATATATATATATATATATATATATATATATATATATATATATATATATATATATATATAGTAGAGTGACCGCTCCGGTGGCCTAGTGGAGGTCGTGGGTTCGATCCCTGGCCAAGTCATACCAAAGACCTACAAAAATGGTACTAACAGCTAAATCACTTGGATAATGTGACTGGGTGGGACATCATGCTACATGTTTGCGGCATGATGCCCCAGTGCTAGACATCACTATAAATTATCACGCTGCAGACATCGTAGCGATATGACTGAAACATTGTTAAAGCCATGTTAAAAATCCACATCACACACTCACACACACAGACATAGTACAGTGACACTAAAGTTAGTTAAATAAAAGATGCAGATGGAAAACTTTTAACAATTGGTTATCAAGCTGCAGAATATGAACTAGAATCTATAAAAGTAGATGACAAATATTCAGTCCTTTATAATTCTTACATTTCGTAGAACAGTTGTACTGAGCTTCACCCATTTCGATACTTTTATTTAGTTTTCCACCCTCAAAACAAGTTACAGCGACATGCAGCGAACCTCGCGAAGGTCCTCACAACCTGGGGATTGGGAACCACTCTCTTAGAGAGTACATATTTCTATCCATAGTTGGACTGTATAGTAACTTAACTTCTTTATACATATGTATCTATTTGATCTTTTAAATACTTCCAAAATACTTATTTGCGTTAGTTACTACAGTAAACCGTATTACATGTTAACTTTCAATCAACATATTTATTTTTTAAATAAAACACTTAATTAGCAATTGGCTTTGAAAATGCATTGCTAGAATAAGGCATACATTCTAGCCAGTTACGGAAAATCCGCCGCATCATTATGTGTATATACTGGCCATTATCTAGCTTGTTTGAGATTTTCCTGTTTTAGCCCCATTTCCAGGTATACTTGAATTCGAATCAAAACGTGGACTCCAGAGTGGAAACAACAGTTGTTGATGGTTGGAAAATGCATCACATACTATGAACACAGTGTTACATATATGTGTTATATTGTGTCATAAGTGCCATAATTGCCTCAGGTACCATCATGTAAAACCAATAAGGATGACACAAAGTGCAGGAGCAGGTGCTTTACTGATATGTGAAGCTGCATGTGATGATCATAACATTTCCCAAGTTTTCTGGCAATCCTCTGAAATCCGTAAGACTAGATGTATTTACAAGGTCCTGTTTTACACAGCATTCAGCTGCAAAACTGAAAACGTGACACAAAATAAGAACTGTTGGAGCAAAGTGATTTGTAGACATACATATCTTATGATTATGTATCTAATTTTTCTGAAGTTCAAAACCTATATAAGACTCATTGCATTCACAAGACTCTCTCAAAAACTAAATTTAGGAGCAGCGCCAAAGACATAATTAAGATTTGTGTTGTGTTTAATGTGCACACATTGTCTTTAGTTCCTGCCTCAACATTGTGTGACAGGCGGATGGACTGAATAACAGGATATATATAATGATACAATCCTTAAAATAAGCGTATTTGAGCATGTCCCCATTTGTTGGTATTTCTTCACTTCATGCTATACACCACAGTACACACGTCCAACTTTTCAAAATCTCGCGTGTATCAATCAGAAATCTGCGTCCCCGTTTACGCGGTAAAAATTCATAATGTTGGCTTGCGGACGTTGCTCCCAAATTACTGTCCGAAGATGGCAAGATGGCGTCAAAAAGATCTAACAGGATTTAAATCATTTATATCAATATAGACAAATATATATGATATATTTTCTATTTTAGCACAGAGAGCAACATCGATATAAATGTTTATTAATGGGTAGTCCAACGTTCATAACACATTTCACCAAATTATATCGGGAACCAAGAAAACTGAATAAAAGGTTTCATGCAGATATTATGCACGGTTTTTACGATGGACAAGATATTCTATCAATTAATCTGTGTTTGTATATTTAATCTCCTATTTAACTCTGAGCCATACACATTTGAATCAGAAATAAACTGGAAAATATCAACATTCATTTTAGTACATTCAAATGTGGTTAGAAGTTTAATAACGAAGTGTATACATGGCAACCAAAACATGATAGCAGTTCTTTCCTCCAAATAACCGTATTAGAGGTAAATCCGACAAGTTAAGATTGAGCCAATAGGAAACTAACTTTCCTAAGTGATTGTACATGGCACCAGTCACGACGCTAAAAATAAAAGTTTTGCTGCTCAAATTTAGTGTTTCGATGTATCATAAAAGTGCAAAATGTCTGAAGTAGTGTTACACGCACAGGGGTGTTTACTTGACCGAGTGGTTGTCAAACCCTGGCTCGATTCTCGCAAGAAGTCATAAGTTTACCCCAACTTTCCAAAGACTTCTATACAACTTAAGTTGTAAATTAGAAAGCCCGACGTGTCCAGTCTATACATAAATTTTACTCTAATTAATGCAAAACCACATATAAAAAACCAGCCAAGTATATATCAACCGCACATCTGCATGGTTTATCTTCATCATGTTTCCGTACCGCCAACCGTTCAGGCTTTAGAAAATATACTAGTATCCCCTAACACTGGGAGCTATTTTAACTCCGCCTCTTTAGGCCAGTTAATGTATGCTTTCCAGGCACATGTCGCCAATATAACTGCACCACATTTGCCCCCATGGCCATATAAACGGTATCTGCCAAGTCCCTTCTTGTTTATTCCCTTGTGTAATTTACCGGTTTCCGACCGTAAATACTGCCATTGCAGTCACACCACCAATGTTCACCATTAAATTTTAATATGGACTATCTTACTGCAGGGACATTCATTCGGTTTTGGCCTTAATTCACTACTAGTGAGCCATGGCATCATGGAAACTCACTAACACTTCTCTCCGTGACGTTTGTTTTTAGTAATTGGCGAATTTTTTCGGGCTAGAAATATTTCCATTGCTCCGAATTCCAATAATCACACAAGTAATGACACAAATCTAAACATTCTTTAAAACGGGGCTCTATAACCAAATGCGCATACTCCATATGTATTACAGTATAAACAATGTGAAAAAAATGCTCAAATACATTTTGTTTGACTCAGATGTAAATTATCAAATATTTCACATTCTTTTACTCGGTATTCAATACATATTTATACTCTCTCTCTCTCTCTCTCTCTCTCTCTCAATATATCTCTCTCGGCCTCTCGGCTTCGTTACTTCTGTCTGTCGTTCTTCCTTTTTACTAGCTTCATTTCTTTCTGGCCGTAAATTCCTTGTTTTCCACTTTTTCTAAGAACCCGATGATAACAGTCGTAAATTTTTATCTAATTAATCAATGACCACAAATACCCCACATTTAATTTACAACTGATTTCACTAAGAAAAAGCAGAACATTAATGCAATTACATACAAGAGGTCTCTTCAGTGAAAGAATGAAACAAACTATAATAATTTTCCTCTAACGCATGACCACCAATATCACAACTGCACATTTACATCACAACTAGCAGCAAAGAGAGCGAACAGACTCTAATTGACTCACCCTCGAATTGCAAAAATAAGCCTTCCTGAAATACGCACAAAAAGATTGCAAAAAAGGGATTGCGGTGACTGGATGCCGAGTATGAGACTTCGCCCTCTCTGCTGCTATTAATTAAATAAAATTATAAAAAAATAATGTCACCAACGCAGGAATCTTACACAGCTAGATTAGCTAGAGAACGACTAGAAGCAATTAAGAAATATATTCCGTTGAGTGATGCCGTTAAACAAAAATTACGAGCGCGACAAAAAGCACACGTTGAATTTGCAGAAGGTCCAGAACAATTGTTTAAATCCGTTACAAAAGTTACTGAAAGAGTCCAAACGGCTACTGAACGTCTTCTTCCATCAGTAATACAAACCGCTGAGCAAACTGGAAAAATAGCAAAGAAAACTAAGACAACAAAAAGAATCATAACAAAATTTCCAACTGAAATATCTGCAGCTCAACCTCCACCCGTCGACAAAGAAATACAACGAATCTTTGGTAGTATTGATAAAGTCTGCAAGGAAGTCAGTGATGTAAAGAAATTTGTTACGCCAGAATCAAAACCACCTTCAAAACCACCAGCTAAATTTACCAAAGAGGTTATAGACAACTTCAGGAGAACTATAGGTTGACTGCCGCTCACGGATATCAAGTTCGTGATAAATTATTAGATCCAAACACTGCCGATGTTATAGAAGAAAAATGGATTCCTTTTATATTTCGAGGAGTTGAAAATATACAAAGAATCACTAGTAAATACAGGGATAAATTCGCACAATTTGAGATAGAAGTTGAAGATATCAATAAATGTCCGTTACCATGAGATATTCATCATAATAAAAAAAATTCATTCGCTCCACCTCGTATTAAGGAGGAAGAATTTTACGATGTACCTGGCATTGGTGCTACTGGTAGCGGTTTATGGGAAGTGGTCTTGTTGCTTGTCCTAACAATATCATCAATGTCGTACAACGATTGGAAGTTTTCATAGGAGGAAAATGAGCTGGAAATAATTCTCCGGAATTAATTAATGAAACATCCGATATATGTCGACGATTATTTCAAATTGTGGATGACTACCATAGTGATTAAACGAATAACTAACAAATAAGATGATCATACATGACTCTTACCGCAGACCCAAGATGTTCAGAGTAGTAATCTCACGATTACCTTTTTATTGGAATGAACTTGGCGATGTTGTTCAGGGATTATTTACAAGGATAGTTCCAAAAGCAGGGCCAATCGCAAAACAATTATCGATGAAAGCCATCGACTTTATTCGTGAAAAAGCTCCTGGTGCAACCATTGACGTTGTTGGTAAGGCATTCACGTTAATCAAAAACAGAATAGCATGATTAATACGCAGACGAAAGGTGGTTCAGCAACAACCAGAACAATTACCAAGCACTGAAGTTATTCACACAAATGTCAGTAAAATAACAAATCAGGCTACAAATCAAAAACCTTCCGTCAAAGAAATAGAAAAAATATAACAGCAAGTCTGATGGCAGGAAGTGGTCTTCATGTTAGACAATAACAACTATAATAAAAAATGTTCAATTGTATATCCGACACAGCATTTGATATGGACGCACCAGTTCCCAAAGAGGAGTCTGCGCGTGTTTATCAGTATTATTCTTATCCTGCGTGCACACCAGACGCACGTGGAAGAATTCAATTACAAGTTCAGGATACAAGAAGATACTTTCTACCCTCTGAAGGGTTTATCGAAGTTGAAGGTAGACTCACAAAAGCAGATGATGCAGCATACGGAATTGGTGATCGAGTTGGTTTTGCTAATAATGGCATAATGGTGTTAGTTAACAGAACGACATACTCTGTTCATGAAAAGGATATTGAATCATGCCTTGAAAATGTCAATGTTGCCACGGCGATACTTGTAAGATACTCCGATGGCTACACAAGATCAGCTGGTGAAACAATAATGTTTGAAAAAGACACATCTGATCACCCAGGGAACAGAAACGTAAGAATGAATGCAGCTGGATCCGAAGTTGCATCAATGAATGAAGATTAGAACATGGGGTTTACTGCACGCCGAGGAATGTTAAAAGACAATGAAGAGTTTTCATGCTCGATTCCACTGTCGCATATTTTTGGGATTTTGCAAAGATGTTAGAAAGGTTATATTTGGCGCTAAAAACACAGTCGTTTTTGTTAGAAAACCCACTGACTATGATGCAATATGGCATACTGCTGAAGTTGATGATGGTAAAGTCACACTAACAAAACTGTCACTGTGGAAGCCAGTAATGACTCCGTCACTTATTGAAGAAAAGCGGTTACTTTCTTTTATGAACACAGGTGGTAAATCGATACTATCATGGCTTACAATGTCGACAGATAGTTCTCCCCTTAACGCCGCAGGTTTGTTCTCGTGGCAAATATCATCACACCAGGGAGTGTCAGCACCACGACATATATTTTTTGCGCTTCAGGCAAACCACAGAGTAAAAGAAGAAAATCCAATGATATTTGACCCATTTGGAGATTATGAAGTTGCTTTGAGTATAAACGGACATCCAGAACCATCTGAAGAAATACTTCTAGATTTTGAGCATAATCATGGTTCACGTGAACATCATCGATTACTAACATACATGGGACGCATACAAAAGATCGATACTGGTTTACATATATCTTTACAACACTGTATCCGATTTATAACTTCTCGTTGGAACATCTTGATTTATTTATGCAATATGTCGTTGATGTACAATTTCGAGCTCGCATAGCTCAAGTACAACCAGGAGCATCTGGTCCACCGGTTATTCATGCAGGTCTTACAGCAATCGCGGCTATACTCACTGACAAGGCAATGTTGCTTGAAGGCGTTGTTAGTCTGACTCCTGGTCAAATTAAAAAAACTACAATCTGCGTCAGCGAAAAAAAAACAGGGACCACAATAACGATAAAGCACAATCAAATCACAGCGGTGAAAATAAACTGTCGTTGACGGAAAGTCAGCGCAAACATTTTGATAAAGCTAAACAATCCAAGATTGGAATACGATTTAAACGTTCCGCCGGTGCCATTAAAGATACTGCTAAGACAAGCGGTATATTTCCACTTATCGCGGCAATAGCAGCACTGATAGCCGCTGTTGCTCCGGCCGTTGCAGCTCCGGCCGTTGTAAAAGCAGCCGCGTTAGGTGCTGTTGGAACAGCTGCTGTAATGGCATTAAAGAAACAACCGTAAAGGGCTTAAGACTTCCAAGAAGTCATCGAGGAAAGGGTCTGAAACTTCCAGGAACACGTCCTTGATAGGACCGCTAACGGTCCTACCGATGTCAAATTTTGATTTACTTGATGCTGCTAAACAAGTCAAACTAAAAACATTTAGAGGTGCTTTTAAGCGATATCAATTACCACAACGACCAAACAATATTTAAACCACTATTGTTAATCTCGATAAAAGCACTGGACCTGGAACTCATTGGGTAGCATACCCGATTGATCCGCGTGGAATTATTTATTTTGACTCAAACGGGTTAGCTCCACGCGGGGGTTTATCAATTATGTAACGCCGATTAATGCACCAGTGTTGTATTCAACGCTGCCAATACAAACACCAACTGACCCACCGATATGCGGCCCTGAAGCACTTGCTGTACTTGACGCTAATTCAAAGACGCCATCGTTACCTCCGCACAAAGTCGTGCACACGTATACAAGTAGTAAATTAAACAAATCTTAAAGAATAATGGTAGATATTTACGGAAGATCGCAAGGTGATGCTACTAAGGGTTAAAAACACAATTCGACGAAATAGATCTGTCAAATTACGCGACTAAAGACTAACTCGCTGATATCATGAACCACTCTGGGGTTGACCGAGATGAGGTTGTTGTTTTTCAGGATAAATACGGCGTTTTGAAAACGAACAATATCAAATGGAATGATATAATTCGTAGAGTTCTCCTTGCTACCATGGATAACATCCCTGTGTTTACTGACGGCGGTAAAATCAGAGACTCAAATATATCGTTTATAACCATCAGAGATAAAATTGCAAGAAACGTTTCTAATCGTTTGAAGAATACCGACGATACAATGTCAGGTCAACTCAGTATGAACGGAAATAAAATAGTAGTGCTTAGAGATTCAACATCCCACGAAGATGCCACAACAAAGAAAAATATGTAGACGTTAACTACAGCATCGTTGATGACAAATTATCCACGTTTCTGGCAAATCTTCATAGAAATGTTAGAAAAATTAATGAAACCGCAGAGGAATTCTTTGGTACTAGGTTGACCGCTGACGTGAAACTCTCATATCAAGACGAATATTGAAACGATTAGAAAAACACTAGAAGATGTCTTAAGTGGAATTCCTGATATCGTTAACAACATTAATGTGATTAATATCCCCCACAAACAGATCATGAATAACGTATAAAGGTGTCTCCGGGATTCTCAACATGGTCACAGCAAAATAATACGATCAAACATACCGCAGAAGTCACTGGTGTGTACAGGCTGTCTGTGTTCAGCGCTGTAAAATTTAGTATATACACTACATATCCCTGGCTGCATTCAACTGATACGTTTCCGGGATTGTGCTTGTTGTCTTAAATAGCGGGAACGAAAAAACATTTATACTGGAAGCAGCTGATAAGAAATTAACCGCAACATTTTACTGGTTGTGTCTGGACGTTGTTGCTGAAACGCATCAATTGGTTACTGTGTAAGGTATAATGGACGTTCATAAATTTAGATATCATCAAGTACGTGATTGGCAAATAACGTTGAAAACCATCTTTGACAACTATACAACGAAAGCAAAAAACAATACCGAAGACATGTAGTTGCCATCGATGTTGTTGTATACTCCGTATCTACACTCGTTGCGTCCACCGGAGTAGTGTTATCAGCTCTGACACCATTAACGGTAGCAGTAGAAACGATGTGTGTTTCATCATCAGCAACACTTGCTGGGTTTTTTAATATTTTTGCGAAAAAGATATCCACTTGCACGAGTACAAACTTGCACGATTATGCTATAAAATTACACACGGCAACAAACGCGAACTCTAAATTGTCGTCGCTGATATAATCAAGCCTTAAAGATACGTCGATATCAGATTCTGAATTTGATATGATGGTTAAGACATACAATGAAGTAATTGTTTTAGAAACCCGTTTGGAAAATGGAAATTTAAATAACATCATTGACTTTTTCCTACAATACTTTCATACGAATCAAAGAAGGAATTACTTATAATTGTTCGCGTGTAAATCCACGTTGAGGTGCAGTTGAATTGAATCAGCAGATTGTGGGTCTACCCGTGGATGTAATCACGCAGCAGCTCTTTTTATACCACCTTCAAGTTCACCGGCTTCATATAAATATCTTCCAGTCACATTACCCAGCACTGTTTGTTTTGAAAAATCACGTCGTTGTACGGGTAGATGTATTTTTGTGATTGCGCTAATAGGTTTCATGGCAGTTATTCGAGTAATTTCATTATTTAATGCAGCTATCACACTTGGTAATCTTGCAACCCACTCGCGTATTCTTGTATATTGAATTATTTCCATCGCGTATTGATATCCTAATAACCGCCCTGCAAGTGTTCGATTAAATTGTTCAGCAATCGCCTGATCACGATGAATTGAAGAATGTCCTCGTCTGATTTTGACATTATGTTTTTTCATCAGCGATGATACTACGCCCTGAAATTCTCTGCCAGGATCAACTTGTAGCAGCTGTGGAATTTTGCAAGGGTCCACGTCGATAAATTCGTTCAAACGCAGAAGCTGCTCCAGTTGCAGTCTTTGTTGATAACGGCTCTGCTTCCTTGTATCTACTTGCAATATCAACGACAGTTAGCGCGGATTTGTACGTTGATCGGCGTCTTCCAACTTTGTGCATACTCGATTGGTTTAGGCGGTGGTAGTTAATTTGCCATATTGCATGTCAAGCTAACCATTTTTCAGCAGCAATACTTTCGACACTTGCTGCTTCGGCGAGTTTACTAATCGCTGCTCTACCCCTCCAGTGTTCTCTTGGGCTATAATAAATCGACTCCATTATGATAATAATCGGTTCATTAATTGCCAGCTCCTAATCCAAGCTTACCTTTCGTTTCAGATCTTACTAAACAATTAGCTAATGATTCTGTGAAAGATTTATTTTTATGGAATTTAAGGCATGAATTAATTTTACATCTGCAATATGTCTATCTTGTATACTTTTACTTTTATAAGCTACATCATGAGCGTGACAAGCTTTATCAACAGCGTTTACTGGATACTCACCGGGCTTTTGCTGATCTTGGCCGTCAAGTCGGACATCAAGTCGAGTACCAGGACCACAGTAATTATATCCTGGAAGATGTATTTTGTCCTGGGTAGTTCGCCCATGGAGTTCCTGGTAACTTCGTTAACCTCCTTTTTTAAAATACTGTTTGGATCAGGAATGAATTTAATTTTGTTGTATCACATCGTTCACACTTACCTGTACTTGCTTTTCCTTTGTTTTTTATCGTAATAGTTGTAAGTCCACTTGTGGGGGTACGCGATCAGCATTTCACACTATGTAAATCCATATTATTTATTATATTTCTATAACATGGAAGTCACAGAAAGACGCGAACCAATTAAGCATCATCCGATGCTACCAAATTGTATTCGAATGATTATTGTAGGACCATCTTATTCTGGTAAGACACAATTACTACTTAATTTGATAATGAAGTGTATGAAATGGGATAAGTTGTATTTGATAGCTCCGTCAGCTGATGATCAGCGATTTTACGATGTGCTGAAAGACTTTAATGACCGCGTGGCGAAGATCAACAGCGATAACGTCGTCGAATTTGTCACTGATATCAATGATGCAACGTCCGTGGAAGACTTTGACAGATATATTAACAATTTAGTCGTGTATGACGACATAATGTTGGACAAACAGGAAAATCCAGCTCGGATATTTTCCCGAGGAAGTCATAAGAACGCCGATGTGATGTTATGTACTCAGCGATACTCACAAATACCTAAAGTGATCAGGGATAATTGTAATGTATTTGCGGTGTTTAACGGATTTGGCAAGTATACGATTAGTCATATTTATCAGACCTAGTGTAGCGTGAATATGAATTTTAATCCTTTTAAAGAATTATTTAACAGCGTAAAGTCGACCCCGTACGGATTTATATCGATAAACGTGCATGATCAACGGGCGAGATACCGAATCGGGTTTGATAAAAAAAATTAAATTAATACCAGCATAGAGGACGAAATATCATACTCGGCATCCAGTCACCGCGTCTCCAGATAACGGGACAGTCCCTTCTCGATCATTCAATTGTTCGATTTACCAGTTTATATCATGAATACTGCACACGGCGTCATCGAATTAATCCACACAATTAGATTTCAATGGGACTATTTGGCGACAGGGAAACTTTTGCGGCTCTGACCTGAGCTCACTAAAACTAAAAAAATGTCATCATACAAAATAAACTTTTGGTGTGTTTCATATTGAAGAGATCTTATCATGCATGGCTTATTAATGAAGAAAATTGCACTAAGTAGCAAATTTTTGTACACCAAAGTTAAAAATGTGTTATTGCGTGCGACATTTAAAATTCTAAACAGTAATTTTGCCAATACAATTATTTTAACTGAAGAGTGGCATGCAGATCGTTGATTATTTCATTTTAGAAAAAGGGAAACATTCTCTGTATTTTCACACAATTCTGACAATTCAACTTCTTCAAACTGCTCGACACCATTTTTACTTATATATACAACACATATTATAAAAAGATTCCACATGATACTTTTAATTTAATTTAGTAATATGGATGGAAACTATGTGCATCAAGTGAGATTACTGCAGTATTTATATTGATTTGTTTTCTATTTAGAATCAAAATACATACTTTTGAATGTCCCCTATATGATTCTATAATTTCTAGCACTGTGTATATGTGTGTGTGTGTCCCCATTCTAATAGTACATATTCTCATACAGTGTTTCTTGGAAATCAACCACAAATCAGTTAAAAATGACATGTATGTCTCAAATGCATATTAAAATAGATCTTTATCGCTCATAATTTCTTAAAATAAAAAGTCCCCGTTTTGATGGTAAAAATCATATGTCCCCGTTATGTAGGTTTTTCAAGAATGTGTGTGTGTGTGTGTGTGTGTAGGTTTTTGTTTTTGGATGGTTTTGACGTACTGGAGCCCCACTCACCCGGATCCGGTGTAATGAATTAAATTGAACCCCATATAATAGTTCCACCGTAAACATTTTATTTAGAAAAATGACCCCTCCCGTTATAATTTGTGCCATAGCAAATTGATTTTTTCATAAACGCATAAGTACCATGACCCCTCACAGATATATAGGACCCCTGTAAAATACTGACACCATGATGTTCATGTTGTAATGGCAGCGTATGTGCCTAGGTGGTGGCAGTGTCGTTGTGATGTTCAAAGTCTGGAAAGACATGGCTTTAGGAAGTGAACGTTATTCCTTGAAAGGACGAATGAACGTACTCTCAAAGTTGGTATCTAAATGCATTAAATCTGCTGGGCCATGGGATCAATATTACCAACCAATGTAGATAATTAAAATAAAATTAAAGAACAAGCATTGTGGAATGAAATGAGTGTTCAGGTGGTAGAAAGTCATACTCTAGGTCGCGAGGTCGTTGGTTCGATCTTCGATATAGAAACATTTTTTTATCCATGAGCAAGATAATTAATACACATTGCTTGGTACTGGTTCTACCCATAAAGCCAGCGAGAGCTATTAACATAAATTGTAATAATCTGTTTCGCAATCGATGCAAAATGTGTTCCACTAAGCATTTCAGACGATGTGCATTAACAAAAATGTTAAGAACTGAAAATAATAAGCCACTGTTATGTATTTGTTTATTATGCATATAAGAGTGAAATATAAAGACTTACTGGCGAAAAAATCTCCATATTTTTTGTTTAGTTCTCATATTTACACATGTAAACAACATATCCTTATATTTTCACAGGCGAAACTATATGATTTCCCGTCATGCCATGCGACACTTGATTGCGCGTACCCACAAACTTCGTACTTGCAGAAACAATCGAATACGAGTACTTTGTGAGCTTGAACAGATAAATAGAAACTGCCTTATATTACAGTCATGGAAATTAATCTTCAATAATGAAATTGGACCAGATACCTTTTGCATCTCTGACGTTATTTACCCTTAATTCGTTGACAACAACGAAAAACCCGCTGCGGTGCATTTCTTAATCTGAATCGAATTGTTTTTAGATATGGTCAAATAGTTTACAAAATGACAAAAATGTAATTTACTGTGAAAAATATCTTTAATCGTCCACTGTGATCCACTTAAGCAACCACTGCAATCAATGATTTATACAGGAAGTGCTTAAATAGCTCATGTGTAACATAATAAAATGAAATCATGTTTATTCATACAGCGAAATTCGTAGTAAAGCATTTAATAAGTTGACTTATGGTCAAAACTGTCGTAAGTTCTATGATAAACGGGGCCCCCGTGTTTATTATCCGATATTAGTGGTATTCAAACTCTTCCGAGCTTTAATCAATATTAAGATTTTTGGCACGTTTGGCAATGATCAAATGCAAAACGAAGGCGCTATAGTCTTGACAAGTAAAACTATATATAAATTTTCGACTTATCAAGGGTCATAACTCCGCAGTTTAGTATTAGATATTGGCGTTTATTTTTTTTAACTCGTCCGAACTTTCATGAAAATAAAAACTGTGGCCAAGTTTGGTAAAGGTCGGAGCGTAGTAGAGTGTTGACATAAATATTTTAATGGACTGGTGAACGACGGACAACGGATCACTGCATTAGGCCTACTGGCAAGGCCAGTTGAGCTTAAAGTGAATGACGATTAACGGACGAACGAAAGGGCTGACGTACACCGTCTTAAGGTAGCAAGATAATCCTTGTAGACAAGGTATCAAGCTTAATTATTCAAATTTGTACATATCGTATGGTAGGCGCAGATTTTGGGTAGCGGATGATGCCCTTCTTGTTTTTATTGTAATATATTGTAATGTTTGTTTTAGGACAAAATATAAATCAACTCCAAGCAAATAAGGAAATACTCAAACAAGAGAAGCATAATAGCCTGGATCGCTCACCTGATTTTAAGAACAAAAAATCAAAAAACAAACAAAAAAAACCCACAAAAGTTTAATAAATGTGGTCTCTATTACCTTATATGAACAATGACTTGTTTTCGGCTTGACCTAGAGATATACTGCTTGAGCCAATTGGATGCATTTTTAAAAGAAATTGAGCACGTTCCGTTAGAATCAGACAACAAATGAGGCTTATGTTGTGCTAGTAACTAAAAATATATATTTATTTGCAGTCTCTGGTTGTGCTAATAAGGATTTTCTTCTATTTTACCTACGACCTAGTTTTTGTTTCAACCTTACCCTTTAATTTTACCCGAAACAAATTGATTCCAAGCAAGTTTGATAAAATCGGATATTGGCTTTCTTTAATAAATATCAAAAACAGAAACAGCGATCCTAGGCCTGATATATTAGATGACATTTTAGTTCAGTATAATCAGTGCATCGTGTTAGATCGGAGTGGTGTTCAGGAAACGATGATAGATCTGTCAGTACAGAGGAAAATGGGGCGGCAAAGAAGGGTATGGAGTGTTTCTAACGAGACTCTCCTCGCATCAAACGAGTTTCATTCTGTATCGAGTAAAAATATCTTCCACAAATGGATATACTTCCATTTAGTTAGGGAATTCAAGCAAACATTCAGAAGAATTCAGGAACAATGTTCAATATTCATGAAATATATAATCTTAGTTTGGGACTATTCATATGATGATGTTCTTTTTAGATTTAAAATAAATTAACAGTGTAACACGTCTTTAAGAAAGAAATGTAATAGAGGGCCTTGGTCGTACTTAATTACAGAGATGCAATGATATGTATAAAAAGGCATAATGTTAGACCTACTGCCACTGCTTACGTAAATATACAGTTCGCAAAGGCATATCGCATATTTTTTTTTAGATAATTGTATAAATATATTTACATAATATCACTACTTCAGTGATATTCAAATTCATATAATACAATAACATATAAGTTTAATATATTTTACTACTTGTAATTCAAGTAAGACTATAATTGAGAAAACGGAGTGAAATCAATGTTTTCGTGTTCGCTTTTTGGGCCGCGTGACCGACAGCAAATGAAAATCTTTGATGGCTGGAATATCGGACTGAGAACGTTTCATTCTATTTTGAGACAGACTTCACAACAAGGATGTACGATCATAACGTATAGCGTAATTACGTTTGTTAATTAATACACTGTTGCGGGATAGCTGTTAATATATTACCCACGGTCCTAATACAATTCTGACAATGGTTGTAGGGATTTCACTTCTAGCATAACATATATTTTCTGTAGCGGGTTACACTAGATAAATCTTAGATAGTAAGGTTTATGCTGAATGTTGCTTATTGGCTCATCAATATCTTCTTGGTTATTTGGAGCTCTCCTGAGAGAGAGAGAGCATAGGAATCCAATAACCTATCCTACTCTTACTCTTGATGGATTCATATGGTTCTTTTACGTGACCTTAGGATAGAGCAACCGGTTTACGTCCCTATCCGACAGACGAAGCTACGGGAAAGTGTCTTGCCCAAGAACACACCGACGAATCTCAGTGGCACCTGAGACGCTTTCACCCGGGTCGTCTGATTTCAAGCCCATCGCACTTTCCACTGTTCAACGCTAGCCCCTTATATATTAAAATAATAAGAAGAAAATATATACTTCAATAACATTTATATCTTTGCAACCAAATATATTCTGTGAATATCATTACATCAGTCTGGTAAACCGAATATCATTGAAGTCCGTTTTGCTCTCATTAGACGTAACTGGTTACATAAGATGTAAATAAATCAAGCTAAATATGTATTATAATAATAAAAGTACATGTACATATGTGATGACAATAATCAGTATCATTTTTAAATATAACTACCAATGATCCATGGAAGTTACAAAGACTTTATATTAAAATTCATACATTATATAGCAATCAAAGATATGCCTATTTATTTTTAACAATTTAATGGTCATAAATGTAATTTAATCATTTAATCAATATTATAATCACCCGATCTCGCTTGGCAAAATTAAATGTTCAATGTGCGAAGGTAAGAAAAAAATTGAACCACCACCTATGAAAATCGGACAATAAGTGTTGCCACTGTTATGCAAATAAGGACTTGCTTCAATTTGACCTAGTGACCTAGTTTTTGACAAAGTGTAGCCCCTTTTGAACAAAAGCAGAGACTCATTCAAATACTTATGAACATGTTTAGATACATACGGCCTCTATCGCTAGTTGAAATTTGCTCTATAAACATACACGGAAAATAGGCGACACACGTGATGGCCATCTTTTTCAAGTCGGTTTGAATAAATTTGACAGAGGATCACACAAACATTAATTCTGGAAAATTATTTTGAATTTGAACAAGTTTCAGAGAAGATTTTGAAAGCTGTGTATAAACGTTTTAACAAAGAAAAAAAGACTATTCATGGCAGCCATGTTTTTTCTTGACGAATCGAACCGGCTTGAAGAAACCTGATAGATGGTCACTAAAACATCATTTCTGCGAAATTATTTCGAAATCTTACCAGAAGTTTCAGGGGTTTTAAAAGTTGGTTTTTTCTCTAGCCATGACAAACCAGAATTCATAATTTGCACTAAATTAAATGAAGACCGTGCTTTCGTTTTCTATAAGATGATGCAGGATTTGAAAGAGGCTAAACGCATACACCCAACGTTATCTTTTCTTTTCATAAACTGAAAATGTACAAAACAATCTTAAATCTTCAGCACTAATGGATACTCTCCACATTTCCGGCTATGTGAGCTCGAAAGCACTGTTTTATGTCAATATTTTGTATTACTTTAAGTCCATACTTCTTACATAAGTTGATTGTTTTCTATTTAAAGGGCGCCGTATTTCTTTCTGAAGTTCCTTTTTATTTGTATCATTGAAATCACGGGATATTTTCCATTCTCAACGAAGGCATATACTTGATCATATTCCTTGTGATCGATGATGGAGGTAACACATGGCGGGAAAACAGAAACCCTTATATGTCTGACAACGTTAATATCTAACCGACAGCCTCGGGACAACTATAGGTTTGAAATAAAACATACTTGAAGTTTCATTAAAACACTCTTGAAGTCATATCGATGATGCTTCTGTAGAGTAACTGTCTGGCCTTGACTTCGTACATTTAGATGTGTTTGATGAGACCGCTCATCTCCTCCAAGTAGTAGTTGGTAAACATCAGGGAGCGTTATCAAGGGCTCGAACATTTCTTCTGAACAAATTAGTTGCGACTGATGAGGGAAGAAGTAGAAGAAGGAGAGGAAAATGACCGAAGAATTACCGTGATTATAAAGACGCTGCGTTTGAAGCATTCTCGCCTTTCAACGCAGCTGGTTCGAATCCCATTGGGATCTCGCCTTGTAAGAGGCCACTGTTATATGGGGGTCGATTTACCTCATTACACGTGACCTGTTCTTTCATTTGCTACATTGCCCATACCTCTCTGATAAAAGCAAAATTGATGTGCGCACTGTAATACTGATATTTAGGTGATATCAACTTAGCCATAGTCTTAATATTGATGACTGACGTGCTTTTGCCTGAAGTCAGACACACAGCATCTTCGCAAATATTCTTTCCAGATGCAGTATTATCACGTCATGTACATAGTCACATCACTAGTCTCCTTCACGTGCGAACATGAAAACCGCATGAATATTTCCCAAGTGAGGTATATATCAGGTACATTATTTCACTCACGAAGAAAAACATGTTTAAGTCATACAATAACCTAAGTTAGATCTCTTAGCATGTTTCAATCACATTCGCACCAAATCCGTTGAAAGCTATGTAGATATTCCGATGTATAACAATATACCATCACACAGATGCACACTAATGTACACTACGAAGAATAAAAAGCAAGAATATTTGGAATATATACATAAACAAGTCCCCTCATAAACCAGTGGGGATATCAAAAACAATGCACCGGTTGTTATATATTCTAAGAATAACATACCACACACAGCTTCATTTTTAGCGAGGAACGTAAGTAATATCACTTATATCATCCCGTTTCCTGGCATTTACACAGGATTATACATATACTATAAATGCAATCGCTAATACACACAACCTATTCAAGTGGGTATAAACATAGCCTACAGAACTGAAGTAGACCCGAAGGGCAAAAGTCACTTGTTGCACCATTATAATGTTCCTGGATTAATCTTACTTAATATAGGTCAGTGCCATTTATACCCCATGACATTCCTTTACTCACACTTGAACTGTACACTAACACGTGGTAAGCCTCCCTAGTGCGCACATAAGCTAAGTTACTTTAATAAGTTAAGCCAGTGCACAGGCAAACATACCGACAAACAGATCAGTATACACTAGCAAATAGTTACTGGATTTTCTCTGCAACTCAGTCACCTGACTTGCATGACTAACATCCTAGTTTAGTATCTGTGCGCGGATACAGCTGCTGCTTTCCTTATTTGCCAACACGGTCTCGAACTCGGCAATCCTATTTATTTTATCCTCGATATCTATTAAGCCCCGCTTGGTAATTACGAGATGTTGTGAATGAATGGACTTTCGAGAATGCTGCCATATCGGGATTATTTTACTGCTGCTTTGGCTTCTATTAGTTATTAATGTTTTCCTTGCTATGAGGGTTATATGGTTTGTTTATTTATTAACGAGCGCTGAGGTAAAACATATGACCCAAACAAATAAGCAGAGTTATTAACGTGTTTCGATTTCCCATATGATTATTTCGGATTTCAGCCTTCACGAAAAATAAACTATATAAAATAAAATAACGGGAAAAAGTTCAATGAAAATTTTACCTAATACAATAAGAAAGTTAAATAAATTAAGCATATTTCTGTAAGAAAACTTAATTTTCTTGTCAATGGTATCTTTAGCTTCGAATTAGTCGTCTTGTTTTCATTCTAAACCTCCCTTTTCGTCATGGGTGAAATCCAAGAAGATGCGAACGCTACCTTTAACTTCCGTCAATATCTCACTGCCGTTTGCGTGAAATCTAAAAAATATAAACATTAGGCTCAGTTTAGCGGTATTGAAAACAAAAGTGCATAATGGTTAAACCTAAGAGACTAAAATAAGAAGAGCAAGCCGAGTAAGAAATACATCAATTAGTGCAACTGTATATTCATATACGTTGTTTTGTTAAGTCAAGCAGCAGAAGGGGCGAATCGGACATTTTGTCCAAACGTCATTTGGTTTAATTAATACCTTCTGCACTCAGCGGATCCGGTGTCGTCAGCGCCCGGTAAAAAAAAACGACGTCGTCGTCGGGGGGTAAATCGAACGTCATTTAGTTTAATTAATACTTTCTGCGCGCCGATCCCAGTGTCGTCAGCGTCCGGTAAAAAAGCGCGACGACCGCGTTGATGTCATCGCCCCTTCTGCTGCTAAGTGGCTATTTACAATGATCTTACAAACAGAGTGATCACTAATTCCTCCTCTTGTAGATCAATTAGGTTATTTGACTGATCGGTAAGTCTGAAATTAATTCTTGTTAAAAACCGATTATGGCATCGCATATAGACCGGATTAATTGGACTCTCAACGATTAAAAATCCCGGAGGGGCTGTTGGTGAAAATGAATAAAGGATATACCCCTGTTGAGCCTGATTTGATTGCTTGGTATTCACCTGGTAACTCCCTTCGATAACATCACACACTAGATTGATTGCTATCACAGACGTAATATTTACGTTGTATGGAGCAATATGCCTACCATCCTCTCCGTTATCGTGTCTGAGGATAGTTGATGGGGCGAGAAAATCATTAAGAGATTTTCTTAGTTCTGGTGCGTTGTATCCTGGAAACTTGAAATCGGGTAAATCGGCTTCTGTGATATTATACTCGGTTAGGAATTTTTGTTTATTATCATCGCTGTTAGCAGATGTTGTCTTAACGATTCGTTCATTAATATATTCCATGTCTGATATAAGTTTATTTAACACCTCAACGTGTTTTCGTGCTTTTGTTTTCCGTAGCTGTTCTAGTTGTGATTGGTAATTACGATTAATCTCGGCAAACGCACCAGTGATATCATTTAAACTAACTGTGACCACGGCGGACGATTCAGGAGTTTCCTTATACGGAAAATACCATTGCATGGTATTCCTGTCTTGAAATATAAACCTGCTGGGTAATAACGTGTTTTTTATAATAGACAAATCATCTCGATAACTGGGATTAATTTCATGATACGATTGCGCATTCGTGGGCAAGTCCGTGGGGATTTCATGAGGTGAATTCTTAGGCCATCCTAGTATGGTTCTTACTGAACTGTTATAAATATCAACCATATACCCCGGTGTGCTTATTTCAATCGTCGACGATAACGTCGGTTCATGAACCGTAATAGCAATTTTTGATTCTTTTCCTGTGATCGATTTTATCCTGTGTTGAAATTCTTTATTGATTTGTTCTATTTGGTATGACCCAGTTGGTATTGTAACCTCCTTCCAGTCTGGGGTTCCATCGGGTTTATTTGTCCATGCAAAAACCAGCGAGTTATTAGGTTGTTGTCCGTTAAATGCGTCCGCTCAGATATTAGGCCAACTGTGATATACTCGCAATTTTGCCAGTGCTATTTCCTTTACTGGAACCGGTGATGGGAAGTTCACACTGAATTCGGGTTTCGTTGACGTTATCGATATCATACTTGTTTGTACCGGAGTGGTGTTCTCCGCGATCTGTTGAAGTAATTGAAACCCTTCGGGGTTCAGCGACATTATTATTATTTGCTGTTTTTAGTGTTTAATTTCAACACCGAATATTAACAACCTGCTTGTTTTCAGGAGAATGTTTTAAGCCCATTGAAGTGGTTTCAGCGACGTGGTTTCCGGCTTCCAGTTGAAAATTTTCGATTTTTGACATCGCGGAGCCATACAACTGGACCATCGTGGAGAATTCAACATCGGATATGAACGAATTATCAATTGACAACGAGATCAACCCGGATAATTTCGAGTACGCGTCGGATACTATTTGATGTTTTACTGTATACTCGTTGAGTTTTTTCTGAGAACACGATGATATCTTTCTAGTGATTGCGTTGGCGACTCCAGCAATTATTGTCGCCGCGGAGATAGCGATTGGAACAGCGATCGGGGCTATCATGGTCACCGTGGATAAAATGACACCGGTACCAGCTACTATACCGGACACCGAATACACGGCCACGTCGATGGTGGTTATTTTTCGGCGGTATTTTTTTATTTTTACGCGGTATTGTTCGGAAAGCGTTTTCAAGTTCGCGGAGAATTCTTTTACGGTATCGAATCGATATTGATGTGACGTCGGCGATACCTCTGATTCAATTACCTTGGTGGTCATTTTTATTTTAAGAGAGTTAGTGTTTTCAATTACTTACTTAAATTATCACCACGAATTCCACATACCATGTAATGTTTGTCCTAAATAGACCGCTATCAACGGCTCTAATTATAAACCGTTCGGTTGCATCCTTGTCAACGATTGTTGATATTGTATTGTTAAACCCGGATGAACTCGACAATGATATATTAAACTGCATCGCTGAAATCAATGTCAATCGATAAATGCCCTTAACAGTTGCGGTGATATTTACTATATTATGCGTAGGAGTCCAATCGAATGATCCGTGTTGAACCGTGTATACGCTATTGCCGATGCTCCCATGAGGTGTTTTCATTTTTTCGAGTTGCTCTGTCATTCTAGGTAGTCTGTCTTTAATCGCTGCAACATCAGTTTTGGTCGTTCCTATTTCCCGTGTATTCTCGGTTATACTTTTTTTGTTCGCTGCAACATCAAGTTTGATTGTTCCTATTTCATATGTATGCCCGTCTATACTTTTTTTGTTCGCTGCAACATCAGTTTTGATTATTCCTATTCCCCGCCAATACGCGTCTACATTTTTTTTGTTCGCTTCAACATCAGTTTTGATCGTTCCTATTTCCCCTCCATACGCGTCTATACTTTTTTTGTTCGCTTCAACATCAGTTTTGATCGTTCCTATTTCCCCTCCATACGCGTCTATACTTTTTTTGTTCGCTTCAACATCAGTTTTGATTGTTTTTATTTCCCTCCATACGCGTCTATACTTTTTTGTTCGCTGCAACATCAGTTTTGATTGTTTTTATTTCCCCTGTATTCGCGTTTATACTTTTTTTGTTCGCTGCAACATCAGTTTTGATTGTTACTATTTCCCCTGTATGCGCGTCTATATTTCCTTTGTTCGCTTCAACATCAGTTTTGACTGTTTCTATTTCCCCTTCATGCGCGTCTATACTTTTTTTGTTCGCTACAACATTAGTTTTGATTATTTTTATTTCCCCTGTATTCGCGTCTATACTTTTTTGTTCGCTATAGCATTAGTTCCGATTGCTTCTATTCTCCATTTATGCGCGTCTATACTAGTTCTGATTGCTGCAACATCAGTTTTGATCGTTCCTATTTCCCCTGTATTCGCGTCTATACTTTTTTTGTTCGCTGCAACATCAGTTTTGATCGTTCCTATTTCCCCTGTATTCGCGTCTATACTTTTTTTGTTCGCTGCAACATCAGTTTTGATTGTTCTTATTTCCCCTCCATACACGTCCATACTTTTTTTGTTCGCTGCAACATCAGTTTGATTGTTCTTATTTCCCCTCCATACACGTCCATACTTTTTTTGTTCGCTGCAACATCGGTTTTGAGCGTTACTATTTCCCCTGTATTCGCGTTTATACTTTTTTTGTTCTCTGCAACATCAGTTTTGATCGTTACTATTTCCCCTCCATACACGTCCATACTTTTTTTGTTCGCTCCAACATCAGTTTTGATCGTTCTTATTTCCCCCGTATGCGCGTCTATATTCCCTTTGTTCGCTCCAACATCAGTTTTGATCGTTCTTATTTCCCCCGTATGCGCGTCTATATTCCCTTTGTTCGCTGCAACATCAGTTTTGATTGTTCTTATTTCCTGTCCATACGCAGTGATATCATTTATAGTTGTTGTAATTTCATCCAGCTTGGTATTTTTTTTACCAAAGAATTTATCAAAGTTGTCATCGATCCTGTTAACATTTTTTCGTAACGTGTAAAATTGGCCCGACAGCGTTGTAAACTCCGAAATAGTACTTTTTATCCCTGCAAGATTTGGTTCGGTTACCGTCGGGGTCCCAAAAAAACTAGCGGTAGTGAGTTGCATACCTGTGACAGATTTTTCCACCTCGGTGACAGATTTTTTCACCTGCGCGTCAAGTTCGGTCACCGATCTATCTAACCTTATAAAACCGTCTTGGACTAATGTTACCCTATCCGTTATTGTCGATAGATGTTTACCCGGTTTGAGTCGTCCGTCGCTGTTATACAACGCGATAGTGTTCTCGGCGGCATCACGCTGTCGTATTAAATCATCGTCGAGTGACACATTACTGGATTTTAATTTACCCTGGCGGTCTTGAAATACAACTATTTCACCTGGGTCAACACTGGTTAGGTTCAACGTTTCAGCGATTTCATCCTCGATTAGTTTTTTTATGTCATCGGTGGCGGGCGTTTTCGTGGATTCTTTCAGCGCCGAGATAGGTCGTCCCCAAATATCAATCATCGTTATTGTAAAAAAAACGGTGTTTTTAATTAACCCGCCGGGCCTCTACGACCCCACTAGTGTATTCGTTTACAACCACATGAGGTGGTTTCCGCGATGATGAAATCGCCGCGAGTACGTTCAATACCTCACGGCCGCATATCGGTGGGTCACTTAATTGCTGTGTTGGCAGCGTGGAATAAAAAACCGGGGCTGAACACGCCCGGATATACCGCATGAACTCGTTCGGCGGGGCTAACCCGTATGAATCAAAATAGACGATCGCACGCGGATCAATCGCGTATGCAACCCAATGAGTTCCCGCTCCGGAGGATTTATCGAGGTTAATTATACCGGTTTCAATATTCCTTGGTTTTGTCGGTAATTGATAACTCATAAAAACACCTCTGAAGGTTTTTATCGCTAACGCGTCTGCGGCATCTATTAAATCAAAATTGGATAACGGAGCCATAGACTCTTGCGTTAATAAACGGTCCCCGGTAGTCTTAGACCCTTCCCCGAGTACCATGAATACGGGGTTCCCGGTAGTCTTAAACCCTTTCCGGCTACGGATCGTCCTCGTTTCTTTTTTTTATAACCTTTCCCGGTTACCTTCTTCAATGCCATTCCCGCCGCGGTACCAACGGCCCCCAACGCCGCCGCCTTAGCCACTGCTGGTGCGGCCGCGGCAATCAACGCTGGAATCGCAGCTAACAGCGGAAATATCCCACCGGTCTTTTCCATGTTTTTAATCGCTGCGGCCGAAAAATCTATTTGAATACCCTTTTTATTCTTCATTGCATCATTGAAATGTTTTATTTGACGCGCCGTCAACGATATCTTATGATTACCACCTGCCATCTGCGACGGCTTTAGCGTTATTGTGGTCCCGCATTGTTTAGCCGACTTTGATCGTAATTTCTTGACTTGACCATCAGTTAGTGTAACGCCGACAACACTATACGACATTTTATTGTAAACGCGTTTGTATTTTCAATTACATGTTTTCCACTGGCGCATCAACGATTCTCATTCGTCCACCAACACCTTCTAGCAGCATTGATTTATCGCTGAGAATGACAGCAACCGCTCTATAATCGGCACCACCCGGGGCTATACGAGCTCGGAAGTGTATATCAACGACGGATTGTCTCGTTAAATCAAGATGTTCCAACGAAAAGTAATAAATCGGATACAGGTTTTTAAAATCAAGTTGTGATATTTGCAAACCAGTGTCGACGTTTTGATCACGACCCATATATGACAGCAATCGATGATACACACGTGCGATATGGTTGTCGCCGTAATTAAGCTGTATATCCTCGGATGGTTCCTGCTGTCCGTTTATTCTCAGCGAAACATCCCTGACTCCTAATTGATCAAATATCATATGGCTGCGTTCTTGATTACCCAATCGATCCCTATTCTGTAGCGCTATAAATATATGACGCGGGGCTGAAACGCCTTGTTTTGATGCCAAGTGCCATGTAAATGTATCAGCGACATTATCCTCTTTAGCATCAGTTGTTACCGCTAGCCAACTCAATAATGATTTTCCCCCCTGTTCCATAAATGATAACAATCTTGCTTCCGTGGTAACTGATGGAGTCAACACCGGCATCCACAATGCTATTTTAGTTAAAACGACTTTACCGTTATCGACGCCAGCAGCAGCCATATTGCATTGTTATCATCGCCCCTTCGCGCTAGCACAATTGTATGCTTAGCCCCATATATAACTTTTCTGACATTTCTGCAAAATCCGAATATGTGATGGAGTGGAATCGCGCATGAAAACTGTCGGCGTGGTCCTTGCAACATCCCTACTCGTGTTGCGAATCCTAGATTAAAATTATCGTTAGTACTTTTTATAACAGTGAAATCAGCGCCTGGTTTTGCTCTGCGGTCTGGGTTAGCTGCTTCAGCCTGGTCAACTGCGATATTTTCTTTTATCAGCACGTTAATGTGCTGAAACTGATCAGCGTTATTAGTGGTATCCTTCGCGAACATCATAGATGGGCCCGCCGATCTTGTATAATCATCCGAGCATCTCGCTAACCCAATTATCGTTGTTGCAACATCAACCTCGCGTTCTATTGATTCAATTTCTCGCCCGTCAATAAGATATCTGGCGCTCTCAAATAACGCCATGATACCGTTGTTGACAAAGCCAACTCGAACACGATGGTCATCTGCGTATGGTGTATTAGCGGCAACATTTGTCACGAGTTTTCCCTCAATTTCGATAAACGCTTCACACGGCAAAAAGTATTTACTGGTATCTTGGACTTGAAGTTCAATTCGCGATCGTAGGTCGGCTTGTGGTGGTTGATAGGAATAAAATTGATAATCACGGACAGAATCATCCCTGCGCACTGGGGCATCCATATCAAACACCGGATCAGCGGTTCGCGCAAACATTTTAGTATTATTCATGTTGGTGTTTTCAATTGCGAAACTCTTTGAGTGGAAAATCTACGATTTTCATCAACGTCGTTTTCGTCGTAAATTCTTTGAATTTTGTTTAAGGCCACTTCCCGCTATCGCGTTGATGATAGCGCTGGTTGTTGCATCGGCGGATGACTGAGCCGCCAACGACGGAGTCGTCATCAATGACTGAGCCGCCAATGACTCTAGTTTTTCTTCCACGGCGTTATTTATTACTTTACTGACATTTGCAGGCATCACTGTCGTTGATGGCATCACCGGTGGTTTCTGTTTTCTTTTTCTCACCAACGATGCTAGTTTATCTCGTGCGGCAGAAAACGCCCTTCCGGCAACATCTCCAATAGCACTAATACCCCTATCACGAATAACATCAATAGCCTTCATTCCTAATTGTTTGGCTAACGGCGCTACTTTTGGAGCCATTCTTGTAAATAACCCCGCAATGGTATTACCGAGACCATCTCCATAGTAAACAGGCAATCGCGAGTTTACCACGTAGACGAGTACTGGTTTATCATGGTTGTAGTGTATGATCATCTTATTATTATCATGTTAATGTTTTCCAATTAGTGATTGTGATCACCAGTGATTGATCAATCGCTGTGATGACCGTGGTCATCAAAACCATCCACGAGTTCGTTTATGAGCATTCGATATATATCAATACCCATTACGCCGCCGGCAAATAGCCGCCTGCAAATATCAGCGGCTTCATTAATAATTTCTTTGGAATTATTTCCGGCTCGTTTCCCTCCGATAAGTACTTCTAACCGTGATATATCACTGAGAACATTACCAGGACAAGTAACACTAGCGTTTCCAACTAAGCCGCTGCCTAAATATCCATCTCCAGTTGTTTCTTTAGTTGTGTCCCATTTACCAAGAAATTCAGTTGACTTTTCTTTATCCACTCTGCTCAATACCATCTTTTTAAAATCCTCGAAATCATTGCGGATATTTTTTGTGATTTTAAATTTGTCACGTTTTGCCAGGTATACTTTTTTTATCCAATTCTTGTCATTTTTTATATACTCTTTATACATTTTGTTTACAGCGTTTTCTCTTAGATCAGGTGAAAAATTCAGCGCGGTGAATTTAGCTAATTCAGTGACATCTAAACTTTTAATTTTATTGTATACATCGTGTGTAAATATACTTTGTGGTGAATACATTTTTTTTACAGTAACGTCTCCTTCCTCTTCTTCAGTATCGCCTTGTCGTCGTAGTTCTTCTAGTACTCGTTCTTTTTGTCGTTGTTGCTGTCCAGTAGTTGTTATATCCACGGGAAGTGTTTCCAGAGACTTTTTTGTTTGTTCGGTCTCTGCTGCTATCTTTTCAAGTACAGGAAGAAGAGGCACTTCTCGTCGCTCGCCCTCCTTAGGAATATCTCCATATATTGCTCGTTCTGTTGCCGCTGTAACATCCTTAGTCGCTTTAGTTACCGGGGCAAATAACTGTTCACTTCCAACAGCAAAATCAGTTTGCATTTGTTGCCGCGTTTGAAGTTTCTCTCTCACTCTGTCTCGTAACGGTATAAACTTTTTAAGCGCTGCTAGTCTTTCACGTGCTAATCTCGTTGTAAGTGATTCACCTACCATTATTATAAATAAAATTCTTCTAATTTTATAATACAAACCCCCAACACGTCATTGCAATTAAGTACTAAGTTATTTAATAATGTACTACCAGGTCAAAGTATCCATCAACGACAAAGTCAAACTATACGACGCAATCCGGGAATGCTTTAAAAATAATCACGGGGAGGGTTTTAAACTAGTGGTTGCTGAACACGGTGATGATAGATTCTTGCTAACACCACAGCAATATCAGCAACTACGTGAAAACGGCGGTGTCGCAGTAATTATCTGCAACCACGAACAGTTAATTCAGTACGCACATAGTTGTATAGGAAAATCCAGATTGATAAGAATTCTTGAAGGAGAAAATCCTATGTAGAAATATACCTGCACACGTATATGACTTCGCTGATGGCAAAAAAAAAAATGTTGTTTTAACGTTTTATTTTTTTTTACTTGTACACACAAGTAACTTCAATGAGTATAATCGGTGATTTCAATTGAGAGAGTTCTCTCCTCCGCAGCGTCTTCGTCTAGAATCTTCCTGATGTTTTTAATTTTATTAGAAATTTCTCGACGCCGTTCAAAAGCCTGTCCAAGTTTTCGTCGTATTTTTTCAACGGTAGTAAACAATCCAATAAATGCATTTACGTCATTGCCATACAGGTTTTCATTGATCGTATATTGTAATCGCTTTATAAAAGAATACTCACGTGGCAAGGTATATCGACCTTTCTTTGATTGCTCGTTAATAATTTCATAATCGGACAATATTTTTTGGTTATCAAGCTTATCAGATAATACAATTCCTTGATTTTATAATTTTGAAATTTCAGTTAAAATGTTATTGATATCTTCGATATTCATATTCTTATAAACATCTTTATTTCTAATATAAAAAAAAATGTTTTACAAAATGGACTCTAGGCACATAAAGGTGCTGTTAACATCTTTACTGCCTAGAGAAATATGTGCGTGATTATGGACTCGTATAACATAAAGTTGCCACCGAATCTTCGTGTTAACAGAGAGTATTATGATTGGACGGCACATACATAAAAGACCCGTTTGGCAACCCCTATGACGTCAGAGAGGCCCATCGGTTACTTAATTAAGGACATTCATCAACAACACATCTCGGAACCCCTTGGGTGCCTTCGCATCCATCTGAGCCCAAGGAAACCCCGAAACATACATCTCCGGGAGGGAGGCCTAGGGTGGCAAACGTCATCGTAGACCGCCCAGAAGATATGCTTGGGGGGACATCACTACATGTACTTAATTAAGGATGGATATATTTACAATGAAATGATTGATGGATGATGGGACGGCACAAGACAGCACAAACATAAAACGGCGGGGCGGAACTCTACGGCCAATTCAACCAATCAAAAGCAACCCAATTAAATTAACCCGGTTGCATGATTGTGAACAAAAGACAACCACACGCCCGGGTCAAGAGCGTGGGTTAGTTTTGATTAGTTGAATTGGCTTTCGAAAGCCCCAGGCTTATAACGAGTCATCTTATATATAAGGTGACTAGTACAACCGCGTCGGTCACAAGGTGTGTTATTGTATTTCGTTAAATTACTTAAAAAACGCCATCAATAGCGTTTAAACAACACTAAATACTTCGATGAAACATAAAACAGAATATTACAGTTGTTTGTAAAGACAATTTATTCCATCAGTTTTCTTCCGGAACAAGCAATTTATTAATTGTAATAGACTGTAGCGTTCACACTGTCGGTAACTTCGTCACTCGGTGATATACCATCACGAGTTATTCCCCTTTGATGTCATATATGAAAATCGAATTCTGTGCCCAGTCTTTTTTGAGATCGCTGTTTGATATACTCGTTCTGCAACAAATCGTACCGAGGCTCTACAAGTGTCGAAATATTTTCCTGCCTCATTCATCGACTGAAATATTTTTTCCTCGTGCGTTGATGTATCAAACGATTTGACCCCCCTTGCTTGCTTTGAGAACTTACCAGTTTGGCCTTTTTTATTATTTTGACTCGGTGTAACAGCTCTTAGATTACATAGTCTGTTATTTTGAGGGCATCCATCAATGTGATCAATAACGAGACCGTCCTCGATTGGTCCGTTAAACGCTTCATAGATTATTCTATGAACGTAATTGCTTTTTTCCCGGCACCAAATGTCAAATACCCGTGATTATTTACGGTACCAACTGGTTTTTTTAGTCTACGGTTTTGAACAACACCGTCGCGAGATGCCTCGTAATTAACAAGCACAGGATGCGGCTGAAATTCTTGGTCCATTTGTATAATAATACTACTTGTCTAATTCATTATTTGGTTTAATTATAAACCTTTCAATGTAGTCCTGAGGAGTTTTGATGATTTTGTCCTTGACGGAGTCAGCGGTGGGGTCAATGTCGGCGTTTTTTATTCGCTTGTCGTAATAACGTTTTAACTCTCTGTATCGCTTTCCGCCACCATTGATACACAACTGCGATTTTCCTCTTACACCAACGTGGCAAACCAAGCACGGGAGGGGTCCAAGAGAACCATTACAAACGCTTTGTAAATGATACCCGCAGAATTCACCTCTACATGATTTATTGCACGGGGTTTGTCGACCCAATCATCAACCATTTGCAGTGATTCATTATACTATATTCTTTCATTTAAATACTTGTTTTAATTATATAGAGGAGGAGTTCAAGAAATTAGCAGCAATTAAGCCCTGGAAAAATATTAAATTCAATCTCGATAGAGCCCTCAAGGGCGCACCAAAAGCGTTAATAAACGATAGAACCCTGTTAAATAAAATCCGTGATTGTATCAATGAATTCAAGCGTGATGGTGCATCTCATAGTTGGTCAACATTTCGAATTGATGGTGTTGTTGATGCTACCATGAACGACAAACGCGCAGCAACGATAATATCACAACTTGACGGTAAAAAGTATTTTTTCAGAGTAAAATTCATTGTCCGGGTGGAATCAGGTAATTGGATCACACGTGATAAATTTGAACCAGTTCTCAGCGACAAGAAAACAGTTATTGTTAACCGCGACTCCAAGCCGGGGCTGTTAACCGGAATTGACAGACCATACTATGAACGAGCGTATCCTGAAACAGCAGTTGTTTATGGAATATACCCGTTAAATAAGAAACCTGATATCGGAAAACTAGCGCCGATGAAACAGTCAACGGGGATAAATTGTGTAGCAGAACGAATAATAGAGCATTTTACAAATGCATGTCGATGAAACAAATTGACTGATCTACGGCGTAGCAAAATCAACCAGTGGGAGGAGACAGTGCGCAAGCGTGGAGCAACCATCAGCGACATAGCGAGATTAGAAACGTCGTTAAGATTTCCAATAACCGTTACAACGATAACCGGTGAAGTATTATACGAATCAAAGTACAAATCAAAGGGAGCCCCAATCAAAATTATTGATCATAACGAACACGCGTGGACGCCCGCGATCACAGTATTTCCACGGGATAGAACAGTAAAGTATATCCCGGGGGAATTCCTGGGAGAACAATTCTCCAAGGACGGTTTTCTCGCGGAGAGGAAACTATTTGATGCTATTGCCTGCTTGTGTAAAAACGACCCTGTATCAGTGTGGTTACTTCGCAGCGCTGAAAACGATGCGGATACCTTTGATCAGTTTGTAATACCAAATGGTGAATTATATCGCACTGAAGCGTTTCACAACAAGATGAAAAAAAACCGCCATGGAATTTGAAGAGCATGATGAACAACTGCTAACAAATTGTTTTACGATTCCATCGGTTGCGGCTCATGTTGCAGCAAGGAAAAATGCGTGGAGCCCAACGCGCAAGGAATTTCTACCGGATGTACAATCCAGTTGTTAGGAATACTATCACGGTGGACTATGGAACACTGAATACAACCGCGACGCTATGATTTCCGTTGATATGGTTGCCTGTTATCCAGCGAGTTTTCTCGGGTATGGATCCGCCGCCGAGTACTTTAAACGATTTGGACACCCCAGACATGAAATGACTCGTGTTGCTATTAATGGACCACTGCCTGATTTTGATTTAACCGGATTCGCTCGCATAGTATCATTTGAGTTCGCGGCAGGACTTCATCGCTGTTGCTATATTTGGATCGGTAGACACATGTCTGAAAAGAAGTGGCTGCCAATAGCGCTGCTACGGTACATGATTGATCGTAAAATGCTAGTTTCGTTGATTGTCAGTGACGCGATTATATCATATCGAGCGCAGACTGAAGTCTGGTTACCAGAGCCGGAGCGTCTAGATAGCATAATTGACGAGTCCAGAAAACACATTGATGCCAACGAGGAATATAGCATCGAATGGTCCAAAAAGATATTCAACCAACGAAACAGAGAGGCAAAAGATCTCGGTAGAAGAATAATTGGTAAGTTCACACAAGGTGGAAAAAACTGTGATTACAAACGATATTGCTCACGGCTGATTATAGATGACGCAGAATATGATTTCGTAATCAAGGACGCAGTGGCGAAAAATAAATACGTGAACTGTAAAACAGCTTTCTTGTCCAATAGAACAAGGTTGGGTACAGTTGTTACTTACAGCGATGGAGACAGCCCAGCATACCCGCATTTGAGGGCATCTATGCTGGGTTACGCCGCTATCAATTTATTCTCGATGATAAATAGATTTCCCGACACCGCGGTTAGAGTTGCGATTGATTCATTTTATATTGACGTAAAGTATAAGGAAAACATAGCCGAGTTTACTAGTCCGGACGAGAGTTGGGGCACATGGAGAATTAAAAATGAAATACGACGCGATTATTCCCCGTCAGCAGATGTTACCGTTGAGAACAACTACTTACGCGGTGATAATCTATCAGAATGGTCTAATGCACCACCGTGTTCTGATCCAATTTGTAGACATAAAACAGTTTATTTAAGCGGCTGTGGCGGGTCGGGAAAAACGACTCGGGCAATTGAATTATTTCGAACGCGGGCAAGTATAATCGTGCTTACACCGACCCATAGACTAGCGCGAGAGATAAAACAACGAAATGTTGACGCCGTTACTTATCACAGCTTTTTTCCATACAGCGGCGGTGAGTGGACTCCTGATCGAATGGGTGAAAAATTTATTCCTGAGGTTATCATCTGGGATGAGATATGTACTGTTTCGTTAGATGTTTTACAAA
The DNA here is from genome assembly GCA_028554795.2 of Sinohyriopsis cumingii. NCBI lineage: Eukaryota > Metazoa > Mollusca > Bivalvia > Unionida > Unionidae > Sinohyriopsis > Sinohyriopsis cumingii. The sequence goes on along the minus strand of CM068838.1, from coordinate 74,399,620 downwards.
TGTTTCTTGAGCGGTTGCTGCGCGCGAATACAGCGGTGATAATGTGCGGAGATCATGGCCAACCACCACCATTTGTCGGCGAGGGTCCACATGATTGGTTAAAGGGTTTTGTGGACTATTATGAAGAAACCGATACTGATTACCGAGCACTTGACGAACAACTGCGCGAGGTTAAGAAATTAATCAGATTACAGCCGGATAGAATTCAATGTGAAATAATCCGCGAGGTGATTCCCGAAACTCCAATGAATGAATTTTGGGAAACATGGAGACCAAACGATTTAATTGTAGCGAGTAGAAAGATAGTCAGAGACACACTTCAGCAAAAGTTGTTTACGTTGCATAAGGAAAAGTTTCCAATGCGCCCAGTGCCGTTATGTTATAGACCCGCGGATACACGGCGGCAGAATATTGAAGTTGAAATTCCAGGCCCGACAGCGTCGGGGACAAAAAAAAAACAAATTCTCGTGCTGAATGATATCGTGCTCGTTGATATCAGCGTCGTCGAGAACGCGCTACGTGCTAATAAATCCCCGTGGACGCTAGAATACGCAACAACAATACATTCCTCGCAGGGACTAACCATCACGGACACAATTGTTTGGATGGTTGATAATCGCATCGAATGGTCAAATCTAGTCTATCTTGCAGCGTCCAGAGTACGGAGGATAAATCAGCTTCGAAGAATTGTTATTGACGAAGCCACCGACGAAGCCGGCGACAAAGTCACCAACGACATCATCGATGCAAGCGTCATTGATAGAAAACTCTCGGGTTACCGCCAACAGGATAAAAAAAAAAAACAGCGGCGTTTTGATATTGATGCCGAATTAATAATTGCGTTACGACAACAACAGAATAATCACTGCGCGAGTTGTAATTGTGTAATGCGCTGGCGTTATTCGGATAAAGACACTCGCCAATTTACCGTGGACAGGATCGATAACAGTCTCGGTCATGTCAAAAACAATGTGAGGTTGACCTGTCTTGAGTGCAATAGACGCAACGGCGCTAGTTAAGACCACGCGGGGGTAATTGAGTATCGTCAGGTATCACTTGTAGTTGCTCGCGTGTAAACCCCCGCTGTGGGGCAGTTGAATCCAGTCTATAGATCGGTGGTCTACCAGTTGATCGTGTTATCGTTGATATGTTATGTGTGGTAACACTCCAAATAGGATCAGTAGCTCTTTTTTTACCGCCTTCAAGCTCTCCTGGTTCATATAGATATCTAACAGTGACATCGCCGAAAATCGGCTTGGAAACGCTATCTATTTTTGATCTTCCGGGTATATACTTTTTTTTAATCGCGTCGCTGGGCTTCATGTTGATTGCTCGGGTAATCTCGTTATTTAACGCTGCAATTACGCCTGGCAACCTTTTGACCCATTCACGAGATTGTTTTTCTTGGATAAATTCTTTTGCGTACTGATATCCAAATAACCGTTCAGCAAGAGTCCGATTGAATCGTTCAACAATTGCCTGATCACGATGTAGCGCAGTATGACCTCGTCGTACCGCGACGCTATGATGTTTCAGCGTTGATAAAACAGCGCCGCGAAATTCATTGCCAGAATCAACTTGTAATAGATTTGGCCAGCGCAGAGGACCTCTTCGATAAATTCGCCCAAACGCATCGGCTACTTCAGTTGCTGACTTTGCTTTTAACGGCTCCGCTTGTTTGTATCGACTCGCAACATCAACTACGGTTAGCGCGTATTTGTAACCGTTGTCATGCGGCAAAAATAGTATATCAGCCTGATGAACTTCATTAGGTACGCTGACATCAAAGCGCGAGAAGCTGATTTGTTTAGGCAGTGGTAGATAAATTTGCCATATAGCCTGTTTGGATAACCAATTAGCCGCAGTGGCCCTCGTTACTTTTGCAGCGCTTGCAAGATTACCAATTGCGGCCTTCCCCTTCCAGTATCCTCTCGGAGAATAATAGATGGATTCCATGTTGTTATTAATTACCAGTGCCCATCATTAATTTACCTTTCATAGCCGATTTTACCAACCATGAGGCCAATTTTTCTTTGAATGATTTATCAGGAATAGCATTTAACGCGTGAATTAATTTTACATCCGTGATATGACGCTGTTGCAGATCGCTACGTTTGTAGTAAGCAACATCATGAGTATGACACGCCTTATCGATAGCGTTTATTGGATACTCACCGGGTTTGGGCTGATTTTGATCATCGAGTCTGATATCTAATCGTGTTCCGGGGCCACAGTAGCTATATCCTGGGAGGTGCTTTTCTCCTGGATACTTTGCCCACGGTGTTCCGGGGAGTTTTGATAACTTGGCTGCGATGTCACCTCCTCGCTTTTTTTTAAAACATCCCCGGGTCTAATAGAAATAAATCTAAATTTCTTTGTACCGCATTGTACACACTTACCAGTAAGTGCCGATCTGTTATTTCTTGTTGTAACGGTTGTCATATCATTTGTGCCAGTACGCACTCTACACTTCACACAATATAGATCCATAATTTATGTATAGAGATATGAATATAATTGATTTTTCGGCGACTAAAACAAGAGAACCAGTTAAGCATGTTGCAGCGTTACCAAACTCGATCCGGATGATTATCATCGGACCATCTGGATCCGGCAAGACGCAATTGTTACTCAATTTAATAATGAGATGGATGAAGTGGGATAAGTTGTATTTAATCGCCCCTAGCGTGGATGATCAACGATGCTACGAGGTGTTGAAAGATTTTAACGAGAATGCATCAGCGATCACTGAAAAAAAATGTTATTGAGTTTATTACAGATATCAATGATGCACCAGGTATTGATGATATTGATGGCGACGTTAACAATCTAGTCGTGTACGATGATGTTATGTTAGACAATCAAAAAAACCCAGCTAGGATATTTTCCAGAGGCAGGCATAAAAACACCGACGTGATATATGTCACTCAACGATACACTCAGATTCCAAAAGTAATCAGAGACAACTGTAATATTCTTGCTGTGTTCAACGGCGTTGATACACACACGCTACGAAATATTTGGCAGACATGGTGCGGCGGTGACATGGACTTCAATGTTTTTCGAAACTTTTTTAGTCATGCTCAGTCGACCCCACATGGATTTGTAACGATAAATTTACATGACCCTCGGACACGATATCGTATCGGACTCGACCAAATATTCGGTTAAATTGTAAGATCATTGTAAATAGCCACTTAGCAGCAGAAGGGGCGATGACATCAACGCGGTCGTCGCGCTTTTTTACCGGACGCTGACGACACTGGGATCGGCGCGCAGAAAGTATTAATTAAACTAAATGACGTTCGATTTAACCCCCCCCCCCCCCCCCCCGACGACGACGACGTCGTTTTTTTTTTACCGGGCGCTGACGACACCGGATCCGCTGAGTGCAGAAGGTATTAATTAAACCAAATGACGTTTGGACAAAATGTCCGATTCGCCCCTTCTGCTGCTAGTCATATGACCCTTCCCTGTATCTATTTCTCGATATTCTTAATTACTTTGTTACTAGCCACTGCGCACATTATCATCACCAAATTAAATATTAATTAATTACATAATAATTAAAGTATATACAATCCAATTTAGTTAACAATAAATCTTAAATGACTTCAAGTGTTTTGTACTTAGAAATTGAATGTATACACTGCTATGCAATCCGTTCATTCACTTAAATATTATTTTACGGCTATTCATTCTCCCTCCCATCTCATGCGTAAGGGTCAATATAAGCAGAAATCTGGAGTTAGAGAGAAACATATACTGGGCTTGATGAAAACCTTGAAACTGAACTTACTGCAAGTAACCTACGAAAATGTGGTTTGTCGGAACGGTATGCGTACACTTTCCATGTGATTCATCTACAGCGTGTATATAATTAATGATACAAAGTTGCAGTAGCCAATATATATATATATATATATATATATATATATATATATATATATATATATATATATATATATATATAACGGCTTTCCCGGGCCTTAAATATATATTTCCCGGGCCTTAAATACTGTGCAGTTGGAAATTTGCTTGAAAACTGTTGAAAATTGCTCAGTGATCTATCAAGAACAATAGCAGCGAACTATGAAAGTTACACTCAGTAATGGATCAAATGAAGCCTAGTATATTTTATATAATGATAGATGACATTTATTAACTATCATCTTCGGTAATCAATTATGATCTCCGCAAACGTCCCCAATCTATACGATTTCTCCTTATCATATCAACTTTGCAAATGCGTTGGTCGAATCGTTGGTCGGTCAGACGTACATGTATGCATGGTATGTACTGTTATCAACTGATAGTTTCAGCGACCTTTATATTTTTATATGTAACTAATTCTCCTCCTATTTGAAAACTGTACCTGCTGAAAAGCAAACATCATTTGTGTAATAAAGTAACTCTTGTGATTTTGTATGTCTTTGTTTTAGTGTTTCACAACCTTTTATCAATTACGTAAAGATTTGGAAAAAAATCAATCTGTTACAATATTATTGTCAAACTCAAATCTGGTTGAGCTTAGTGACAACGATGGAGTCAGAGACACTGGCGTGTCGGTTGCGTTTATCGAAACATTATCGATACAGCCAATATTGGAATAAAACTTTACGTGCAAGAAGATATCAAGCATGTGCCCGCCTAGTAACCCATGAGAATATTGATCAAAGAAGGAGAAGAAAGCACCACCTTATAAATCTTATCAAATGGCCGACTTCTTTTCAGTTCTCTTGATGAAATAATTTTGATAGTATTAAACGTCACATCTTAAAGGTGCGTGAATCGGTATAATACTTTTTCATCATAACGGGGAGCAAATGTGGGTGGGGTAGAATTTCAATGTTACTAAACAATCAGAGACAGTGTGATCCTGTGTTTGTACCACTAATATCACCTGTCGACCAACATGGTACTGTTACAAATATTTTCACATTTACAGTACCAAAAGCTTTGGTTGCCACAGATGAATTTCATTTTGAAGCATCCATCCTTTTCCCAGAAGGATAATTTACCGTTGTGGGTGTTTGTTTAAGATTAGATTTTATCATTAGCATTATATACATAGTCAATACTGACCGCGTTGATGAGGTTGCCGAATTTATCGATGGTGGGTTGGATTTGCTGCCAATGGATATCAAGATCGATAGTAGTTTTGTTCCACTTCTCAAAACCGTCTTAACAGTCCTTCGTATAATGTGTGAGTGTGTGTGATTTGGATATTTAACGTAGCTTCACCAGTTTTGTCAGTCATATCGCTATGATTTCTGCAGAGTGGCAGTTAATAGTGATGTATAGTACTGGGGCATTATGCCACAGACACGTAGCATGATGTCCCACCCTGTCACATTATCCTGACACCAGGCCGACTAGTCCTAACGCTAACCTCATAATGCTGAGCTCCAAGGGATTTAACTGTTAGTACCGTTTTGTAAGTCTTTGGTATGATCGAACCCACTACCTACCGCATCAGAGGCGGACGCTCTAATCACTAGGCCACCAGAGCGGTTACCTTCGTATTACCTGACACATAATCTTAGATAAGAGTCAAGTAGAAATTGATCATTAGATTCCCCTTGATGCGCCACAACCAGCTCGAGGTCAGTTTGGAATCATCGCACTTGCACGCGAAAACGCCGAAGAGTTAACTGCGACACTATGAATAAAACACCATATGATTGTTTCTACAACAGCGAAGTAGCATTTAACGATGTGTCCACTCCGGTTAATTTCATCAACGAATATTTTAAGCCAGAATAATCAAATTGATAAGAGAAAGATGTCGACTGTTATTCAACAACAGCAAAGACATACTTGTCATCGTAACAGTTTTTGGGCGAAGACGATCGTCAGAAGTAAAATATTCTGGCGTAATCAGTGAGGTTTGTATGAGAGGTGTGCCAATTAAAAGAACTCAAAATGGCCGGAGATTTAAGTATTCCCGAGGCAATCAAAATCCGCCATTGCATTATTAATAAAAAAAACAATGATAGGCCCTCAGTCTTATCGTCGAGAACAAATAATCGAATCTGATCAGCAGTTGCTAAATGGAACTGTTTAAAGAACCACGCTGATCGTGAAATACAAACGCGAGTGTTTGGTCGTAGATGCAATTTGTGAACTTGTTGTGGCAGCAACTGTTGATCTTGTTGTGACTGGAATCACGACCAAAACAACCATCCTGGGTGCACCATTTATTGACAGAGCTATATCGATAGTAACCGTTGTCTCTAATGGTACTAAGACATTAATTTCCATGTGACTCCATTCCCGAATACGCACCGATTCCGAATTATTTGCGGCCACACAAAGCAGTCTCAATTCGATCAGAAACTGTACTCGGTGACAATTGACGATAAAATATTAAGTGCGGTTGAGTTTGGTGGTTGTTGTTGTAGTTGTAGGGTTTAACGCCATTTTTCAGCACATAATAGGCTATACATCACGGCCAGTATTAATGGTGGAGGAAGAACCCGGGAAAACCCCGGAAAGAACCACCGACCCACGATGAGCTACTGGCAAGATTTCTCACATAGCTACATTGTCCGAATCCGAGACTCGAACCCACGCAGACAGAGGTGAGATGGCAGTGATCCGTAACGGAGAGCGCTTTAGACCACTCGGCCACTCGATGTCCCGCCGGTTGAGTTTGGAACAGGTATGTAAAATCATACACATTTACGAGCACAAATAAGAAGCAACGCTTATTTATAGAGAGAGAAATCCAAATAATATTCAAACAGACAACTGCTTATTGATCAAAAACACATTATCTCGCAGTGTGTGTATATAGGTCGCTACCATAGCCTTGCCTAAATAAGTGCATCGCTATGCAGGACATTTTCTTTTCTTTTCTACGATCTATGAAGAGTATTATGTAAGGTAAATATTTTGTCGTTTATGAAAACCCTTGGGGTACCCTCTACGGACGAGACTACTCCTCCCCGTGACTGCCTCACGTGTGCGAGCTGTTTACAACCCCGCGGATAAAATTAAAAGTAAATAAGAGGCTAAATGCGGTATGGGTCAGGGTCCCAAAAGGGTCAATAAAAGGCAAAACGAACAGTTGCATACTGCTTAAGATCACTTTGCTAGCCATTCGTGGACGTTATTCATGTCTTCAGTGTAGAATAGTTTGGTTCAATAATTATGTTGTGAGCAATGTAGCCTCCTTCTGCCAATATTTCTTTTGATTTAATTTTCTAGGTTAATAGCGTTACAAACGCCGGAATGTATAGTAAGTGGTTCAAACGTCATAAGCTTCAGATAAGATAAATGAACTATATTATTGATTTCTGTAATGTTGTGAATTACATTCCAACTTTCAGCATTTCATTTCTTGATATAATTCAATAGCATGCTGAACCAAACATTAAACTTACAATTGTTTCTAAATACAAGCTCACTGTCGTGGAGAAATGTTTGTGACATTGCGATATTATATCTTTGTCTAAAACCTTGTATTTGTAATTACTAAGTAAGCTTTGTTGAAATGATCGAGTATAACAGTGATTTATTTATAAACTTCAGTACCTACTTTGCCAGCTTGTTTACTTACAGCTAGCAACTTTTAGCAGTGCGACAAGCTCTGAAGAATTTGCCTAGTATGTTGTTCTTTATATTCTGATCCCGTTTTCTCATTTCTTTTTCTGCTTGATACGTCGTTGGCTATTTTCGTAAGGTAGGTAGTAGCACTTTACGAGAACTCCATTTAAGCACTTTTCAACCTGCGGAGTTACTTCACCAGTGCCGTTCCTCTATCACTCGTCTGATTTTTTTGTCTCTTGTCTAATATCCTGATTCAGATCTTTTGTTAATTCCGAGTTTGGAATCTCAGGAAGTACGCGCTGTCTTCTTCCCTACTTTCTGTTAAATTTAGCTATATTTTATCTTGCCTCCCTAACTCTTTTAATAAGTATATCCTCCAGCGGTCGTCTTAGTAAGTGTTCGTATTCACTGAGCAGCTATATAGCCGCATTTCGTGCTGTTACAGGAATACTCCTTCTTTCAACAGACAGCTTTTCTAGTGCATAGTGCGATCTGTGCACTGAACACATGGCCACATCTACTTCCGCGCATTTGATACGGCACAACAAGAAAACATCTTTTTCAAAAAAAAAAATTCCTAACGCTTTTCAAACTAATCGAGGACAAAGTTAATAACATAACATAAAGGAGCATCTACTAATATCAGGGTATTATCATATTATCAAGTCACTTGAATAGCACGAGTACGATCCAAATATAATGTCTGCTGCAACGGACTAGATCGTCTCGCTGAGGTCATATTGTTATATCATACATGCTAGAAGCGACTTCCATCGCAACAGTAGATTTAACTGAGGGAAACATCGCAGTAGAAGCTAGCGAGCAAAGGAGCGACAAATACAAAACGATGTTATGTCAGTGTCATCATAAATAAAATGAGCGCCACACGTATAAAATAAAAAAAGTAAATCAGATGAGGATTTCCAACAAAGCCACAGCTATATCCATCACAGCTTTAGCCAGATCCCAACGAAAATAATAGTCAATGCATTTCATAATTCCATTAGGTGTGGCTACTAGCACAAAGAGGTTCCAATTCAAAAACAGAACATTTTATTTTTTTAATGAAAGATACTGAACACCGCATCTCTCTCTCTCTCTCTCTCCCTCTCTACAATAAGGGTGAGTAGATGTTATTTTAATGAGCAGGAGCTTTCAAAGATAGCAACTATATGAGATCTGGGTTATTTTGCTATGCTCACTGAATCATACCTGTTAAAAAATAAGCCCCATTTATTAGAAAGAGCAATACGGACTGTCATGATCTTTGCAATGATGATGATTATGAAATGTGACAAGCATTTAAAATACAATCGAAGGCTCAAAAATATTCCAAGCGTGAAATTGAACCATCTAAAATGTATATGATGTAAAGATTTCATAGATTTCAATATTACTATCGGCCACCTCGAAAATGATCTCATTGTATCTTATCGATGCTATAACAATCAAGCTTACTGATTCAAGACATCTTGCCGAAGTTTCAAGCTTCTGCAACCTTTGTTTAGGGCAATTTTACAGGTATTAAATGCAGAACATGTTGCCAGCACGGGTGCTTTCCTAAAAAACTTTTTACCTCCGATTATGTCTGGAGTCAGAAGCACAACGTAGGTTCATTTATAAAATTGGAACCATATCCTGAAAATAAGAAGGCCTGAGCAAGTATGTCACGTATTGAAAATTACTGAGTCAAATTAGGACTTTTCTGCCTGCCGCAGCATTCAACGACGTATATTTGGTTAAAGAATTCAGATTATATTTAACGTCGTTGTCGTTGGCGAGTATCAGACGACATTATGCAAAATAAATATCAGCATCTTAGCTTTCCACATAGAAGCTTTGGCATTGACATTAGTGGTGGCCACAGACTTACAGTGATGAATAAGTGACATCACAAAATCATATAAAGAATTCTTGCTGCCAAATCTATTGTACTTGTTTCCTGCTTTGGGTCTGGATTTTTCCAATTTGATAGAGATCTATGCGTGAAAATCAAAACTAGTCCAGATATTCTTTTGACATCTGATAAATTTGTTTGAGGGCGTACTTCGCACAAAGCTGTATGCACAATTTAGTGATCTGTTTTTTTGTGCCATCTAGCTGACGTTTTCTACATTCCATCTTATGGGAAATTTACTTTGGCACTGCATGCGTTGTGATACGCAGCGAGTCGAAAAGAACCGTTATTATACTATTGATTTTTTAATCTCTAAGTAGAATACCATCTGTATTGATTTTTGTATGGCGCAACTGTTTGTCTTGCCATTGCCTGGCACGAGAGCACTATAATTGTACGTGATGTGAAAAAACAAATTCAGTGCCGAACGCGACAACTTTCCCTAAGGATGATTCTTGGTGATATCGATCTCAGTAATTATACAATCGGACTTATCTTGAAAGCTAGCAATATAATTACATGCTCGTTATCCCAATCCTTCTTCAGTGTCAATGAAAACACAACCTCAGAAGATTAGCCCAAGTCAGCAAATTATTGCAATCGCTAAAGAAACCTAGATATTCGATCTGCCTTATAGCGGTCATACTTTCTGTTATGAAATTTGTTACAATATTTGGGATAAAACCTGTCAAATGGTAGGAAAGCCAAATCAAAAAATTCCCAAGGCTCATCTACAACCTATTCCTGCCTTTGACGAACCATTTAGTGTAGATTGTATTGGTCCCTTACCTAAGACCGTGTCAGGTAGCCAATATCTGTTGACCATTATGTGTGCGTCAACAAGGTTCCAGAGGCAATTCCCTTGAGGAATATAAAATCTAAAATAAGAGTAAAAGCTTTGATAAAGTATGTTTACTCAATTTGACCTTCCCAAATCTATCCAATAGGGTCAAGAGTCACATTTTAGGTTGGGAACTTTCCGGCCTATTATGCTTGAATTTGGTATTAGGCAGTTCAAGTCAAAAGTGAACTTACGGTTTGAAAGGACATCAATGGAGAGAACTTTTGAGTTTTGTTTCTCTTCCTCATTCTACCAATTTTTCTTCAGATTAGATATTAGGGCCCTTACAAGGTCAAGAAGAAATGAATGAGTTAAATTATAATATTAGTGCTCCTGTGATCTACATAATTACAGGAGTACCACTGTATTGAAAGAGCTAGCCAGGTTAAACATGGAATTAATTTATTTGCACCTATCCCACTCAGTGAAGATTTAAGTGAAGGAATATCATCGGATTTAACTGATATTAGAGTGACACGTGACGTAAGATATCCAGGGAAAGCAGAGTGTAAAAGTCATGAAGTGAATATTTGTTACTTACGAGTATATGCTCTTAAAATAAGTAACAAAAAAGGGTGAAAAGCATCAAACTTTGTCAATTTCGACAAATAATTTTTTTCCTGGAATAAAATGTGAAAATAAAAATGAATTACGGTATTGCGAATTAGATCCCAAAATAATACTGATAAGTCCTAATAATTTAAAGTTCTGAATAATTTTTTTCTGGAAATCAAAGTCTAATGCTGAAAGCGTCGAAGTGTCTGTGATGACCTGTATAATGCTGATGTTCCAAAAGTCTTTTGTTCGATCACAGTAATATAACCAGATAATATATTCTTTTGTTTGTATTTCACTATATGTCCAAGTCTGCATTTCCAAGAATTTTAACAGAACACTTTTGTATTTCCAGAGAAAATAATCACTAAACTAAAGAATTCGAAGAAATACGTTCCAGCCCAAATGAGATACCGGTCACAACAATAAAATATATTGATTCAACTAGATCATAAGCAAACAAATCCATCAGTTATATGAGAAATTAAGTCGGAAAACGAAATCCTGGATGAGGATCAAAATTACACTGTTCTAGAAAGGTCTTAGTATAATAAGAATGTGTCTCGTGAGAAATCAAAATAAAACAAATGACAAACATCATGTAGTCCAGCTACATAAGTACAATGTCTTTGAGTCAGATTAAGATAATTATCCTCACTCTGAAATAGTAAAACGTTTTTAACAAAAACTATCGCTGATTTGGGACAAGGTCAGCCACCAGATACGATACAATGTTTCTTTACCCACATCATATAATGAAATAAAAAATGTAAAACAAATAGCTAACAAACCATTCCAATTTACATATGCATACACGGGTTCTTCCTGGTCAGTACATGCTACCAAGGGTTTTCTACCAATGTATTTTCATGTTAAGTCCTAGTTTAATTATGATTGTGTTCATCACTATCTGCTATGTTAATATCACTGTAGATGAGATTTAATGAGTTTTGTTAACAATTATTTATTAAATGAAAGTTGAAGACCTGGATCATCGTATCAGTCGTACAGTAAGTATTGGGTCATACTTTTTTCAGTTGGGCCCATCCCACACTAAACGTAGGAAACATGGTTGTCGTTTAGCCTCTAGGACAATCTTTCCAATCGCAAATTTATATTCATCATTGTCATGTGAAACATATAAAACATTGGCAATGACAAGAAAGAGAATTCTACAGAAAAGAGAATATAATTCAAAGTCAAGCATTTATTTAAATGTGTATCAAACTCAAATGTATGTTCGAGAGAACATGTAGAGCAATGCTGACTTGAAACTTGCAAAATGAACAAAACAAAAACAAATCAAAATTCACAAACTCTTGCTGAGCAAGTTTCAAGTCAGCATTGGATAGACTTTCTGCTCGAAGCAAGGCTTGTCAGTTACAACTGGATTAACCACAACCTTGTCTTCAGCTAGGTCGTTGACTGATAATAAATGAATGCCCTCAATTGGTAAAACAGAGACTGTTCCGACTGTGACGAATCCTAAGACTAAGTCTATGAGAAATGTACACAATGTAGAAGAACATTAACAAAGCCGCACTCTACCCCTGAATAAGAACATTCTCATTAGAAGAAGACTTTTCAGAAAAAGTCAAAGTTCCTGACAATAAAAGACTCTGAGAAGCTCCCGTGTCCATTAAAATATTAATAGGGATAGGATTACCCGAATCACGCAAGAGTGATACAGAACCCTTCGAAATGAAATAATTCTCCATAATCAAATCAGACTGGGGTTTATTAGACCCAACAAATGTACTGCTTTCAATAATGACCGTGACCTTGACCTGTTAGAAATAAGAGCATTTGGAATAGGTCTGTCTTGATTCTGATGCATAGTTTTCAATTTATATATATCAGAAATAATGTGTACTTTTTTCTTGCAATAGGTACACGTAAGACGAGAACATGATCTTGAATCAAGCTTCTCTGAAGTTTGATTTTTAGAAGTTGTGCCAGTTTGAGTTTTGGAAGGGCTTGTACTAGGCTGAAATTCTTTTCCGCCAGAAGACTGTTGAGTCGTATTTACAAAATGAACTTTATGAGTTAAAAAATACTCAGCAGCAGCTCGAGCAGCATTTTCCAAGGTTTCAGTCTGATGCTCATCAAGATAAGACTTAATGTCACTTTGGACACAGTTTCTGAAATCTTCAAGTAGTACAAGTTGTTTGAGACTTTCATGATCTAGTTCAACTTTCTTGGCGAAGCACCATCTATCAAATAATTGCTCTTTTTCTCTAGCAATTTCGACATGAGTTTTTTTCAGCTTCTTTTCTATAGTTTCGGAATTTGCCGATAACCTTCTGGGACCAACTCATAACCCCTTAAGATGCATTCTTTAACCACATCATAGTTATCACTTTGGTGAACTGACATAGAATTGTAAATACCACTAGCCTTGCCAGTGAGTAAACATTGTAATAACTAAGTCCAATGCTCCCTTGGCCATTTCAAATTTTCAGCAACTTTTCAAAACGAGTAAAGTATTTGTCTATTTCTTTTTCTCTGAAGGGGGGAACTAATCTAATATTATTTGCAAGATCAAAATTTGGATTTGAAGTATGAATGTGCTGTTCAATTGCTAGTTCCATTTCCTTCATTTTTCATTGGAATTCCCTCTCTTTCTCTCTTTCTTCCATTTGCATTTGTTCTTTTTGTAACTGCATTTGTCTTTCTTTCTTTATTTCTTCCTTATCTAACTGCATTTGCATGTTTATCTTTCTCTCTTTCCTGTCTCTCTCTCTCTCTCTCTCTCTCTCTCTCTCTCTCTCTCTCTTTCTTTCATATTGTAACTGCATTTGTTTTTCTTGTAATTGCATTTCGTTCTCTCTCGTTTTCTTCTGCTTCTAAATGCGTTTGTTGTTCTCTTACTGAAGCTCCAGATTCCTCAATTCCACCTTGTATTTTAATTCTAATTGCTTCATTTGTATGTCAGAGTCTGATACAGAAGTACTGATCGAAACCAAAGCACTTTTATCCAAATCATTCTTTTCTACCAAATACTGAACAAATATATTTCTGTTTTCCTGTTTCGTTAAGGATGCCGTTACTTCAGAAAGACCGTATTTTCTGGCAAGTTGAATCAAATCAATTTTTTGAAAATATCTAATTGTTCCTGGGTAGGATTTGAAAAAAAAGGTATCCACTTTTAATGACATTTTAGAAAAAACTTGCCGATTTCACTAAGATTTCAAAAACTTCTGGAATTCAAATTTCAAACAACAAGGTTTTCCGAAATATTCTATCCAAAATTCAGAATTATCGCGGACAAGCCCCCGATTTCTTATGTCAGGTGTTCAGGCTTGAATAAACAGTAACACAGGAAATGGAGAAAACAACATGCTTTGAAAAAAATACAATAATTTATTTTCCTGGAAAAATTCTGTAAAATATGAAAAACAATAATATGATCTTACGGTTTTGTAGAATCAAATTTAAAAATAATCCAAGAATAAAATTTTAGAGGTCCTAATAACAAAATGTTTTACTGATTTCAAGTTCAAATCCCGACGAAGAATGGAAAACGACGACGTATGTTGCATTCTATAGTGTTGAAGTCTACAGTTCCTTGTAGAAACAAGAATTATCACTCCGGTTTTCTAGATCAAAATAAATTTCTTATAAGAACTGTCTTTGTTTAAGAATCTCACTAAAAATAACCGAATTAATCCTTTTGAATTCAAGTAATTTGAAATAACTCCAAACAGCACAAGATACAACTTCCAGTTTAACAGCCCAGCTTCTATGAGAATAACTCTCCCAAACAGTGGTTATATCGTTTCCTAAAACGTAGTCAAGGGGTCGGGTGATCATCTTCTGGAAGCTTATCGAAATTAGGAACTTATTAAAGGTCACGTAATCCTAGTGTGACGATGACGTAAACCAACCATTTTACTCAATGAAATAAAAAATAAACTGTTTACATCCCAAATACAAAGTCTCATCATGACCTCGACAACAACCAATCATTTCAAAATAAAGATAGAACTTGTTTACATGATTGCTACAAACCTCGAAACAAGGTCAGGATTTAAATCAAAACATTGTGTTTATAAACTAACAGTCAAGGTCCCATTATTTTCTGAAGAAAGTATCATCTCTAGTGAATACATTTACATTACAATATCATGTAATGAAAAATTAAAAAAATTAAACTGACAAACAATTAAAGTGAAATATATTTATATTAAATCAGATATGATTAAACCAAACATACATTATAGATACCATTAGATGTAGACTATTTTCACATTTGTCTTAGCAATTTTAATTGGAGTCTCCATAAATACTATTCAATGATTGATATATATATATATATATATATATATATATATATATATATATATATATATATATATATATATATAGAGAGAGAGAGAGAGAGAGAGAGAGAGAGAGAGAGAGAGAGAAATATATAGATAGATGGAGGCTATCGACATATGACAAATAGTATTTTTAACTGTCATACACACATTACAGCACAAGGAGGCAATCTATGTAATATGCAACGAGGGCATTATCTTCACTAATTAAGTGTCCAATATAACACTAACACCAGATTGAGCAAACATTACAGGTTATCCTCGTTGTTTTGAGAGAGCTGACTTGGAGATTTCCCAGCTGTACTGAAAGATGTGTGTGTGTGTGTATGTGTGTGTGTGTGTGTGTGTGTGTGTCCAATTTATGTGCTTGTAAATGAAATGCAACTGCTTTATATTGGTCATCCGAGTATGAACTAGTACTTTCACTTTAGAATATGTCATAGGTGTTTCCTGTTTATTCTTCTGATCCAGTTTAATTTGTTCCCACCACGGATTAACATTTGTAACATTTGCAAACGTTTAGATTATAAGTATAGTCAGTTGCACTCTAGTAATTAGGTTTGTTGTCTTATGGATCGACAGAGCGAAGTGATGGTTTGGCGTATACATAAACAGTTTGTAACATAGACTGAAAGCAATTCTTAAATAGATCATTGCAAATAAGAAAGCCCCATTTACACTAACAAAAGAGTTTTTAAAGACTTTATATTACAACCCTAAAAGTCCATGGCACGAATTAAAGATGACAAAATTAAAGATAAGGAAAAAGAAAGAAGAGAATAAAACAGGGTGATCTTTAAAATTTAACGAATTTATCTCTACAATCAGGCTAGAAAAATATTTTCCTAATGCACATTGGTCTTGATTTTCTGTTCATATACTATGGTAGTCCAGTGGTCTAGGGGTTTATTCCATACACATGTGGTCAATATGTTTTTAGCTATTGTTCGAGATCAGTGGTACAGGTCATCTCGTATTTTGATGTTATAACAACTAATTTCAGGACAAGCGGCTTTAAATTGGAGCATAAGAAGGGTGTTGGTCTAGGGTGTAATATATATTCAATTTAATTGTTTGTTTGTTAACTTAAACATAAAAGAACACCATTTCATTACATGCTATTCAAATGTAATATTGTATGTTGGACTTACATTGTCCAAAATTGGGTCAATTTATGTCAACAATTGATACATAGCTAAATTATTCTCCGTGTGTATGATCTAAATATGAGGATTATTATTCAGGTAAACAAGAGTGAGTAAATATGTTTATTTTGGTCGCGGTTTTGAAATTTCCCAAGCGAATTGCATTGGTTATTGTGTTGTAAGTAGACAAGTCTCGTTAGATCACTGAAGAAGGTTATCTTCCATTAAGTAATGATTATTTTAGAAAATGCTATTTGTTACCTGAGGTCAAGTAGAGATCCATATAGTCTTGTGAAGAGTACTTGGTCATTCGTTCTTTAACATCTAGCTCTTTCAAGCTGTATTATGTTGCGACCAGTTTGGGTTGAGTTTTTTTAGTCAAATTATTGAATTCAAGTGATTATTTTCTCTGGAAATAAAAAGGTGTTCTGATAAATTTCTTGGACAAAGACATACAATGCAATTTATAGTGAATTCAAACCTAGAATTATATTACTGTTATTCAACAAAAGACTGTTGACACATCAGCACTCCATAAGCAGTAATAGACACGTCATCGAGTCAGTTCTAGATATATTCTGGAAATATACTGAATTTTATTCAGGACTTTAAATTACTAGGACATGTGTGTGTAATTCTTTATTTCGAGATTTAATTCGCAATACCGTAAGTTCTTTTTTCTCATTTTCACTTTGTGTTATAGGGAAGAAATATATTTGTTAAATTGTATAAAGCTTGTTGTCTTTCAATCTTTCCTGTTACTTGTTTGAAGAGCATAGATTCATAACAAGGGCAACTTGTTTAAAATGGATGAATATCGGTTAATTGGTTAAAAAGGATTAAACAGAATACGTAGCACAGAGCCTATGTGTTTTATATAACTAAGGTTTGACATGTCCGTGCAGGCTGTATTACCAGTCACGAAACATCAATGTTTGACATTTCCAGGTAGGCTGCATTATGTGCCACGCTGTAGCAATGTTTTACATTTCAAAACAAGCTGCATTAAGTGCCACGTAGCTGCACGGCTTGAGTTGTTAAGATATTTGTTCAGAGACAGCGGTTCAAAAAAGGTGTGAAAATATACAGCAATCAATTTTACGAGTGTTTGCGACACTTTTTCATGAATCTTTTTTTGTGAAGATTATTTGATATTTGGCTCTAATAATAATAGTAATAATAATAATAATAATAATGATAATAAAAGAAAAATAGCATATCATTATATGATGCATGTAATTATTACACGAATCAAATGGAACACAAAATAAAAACACATACATATATAATGAAATTGAAATCGTAAAGTACATTCCGAGATAGGTACATAGTAAAACATGATTGCAAAGCAATTATATTGTGATAATAAATGTAAGTTTTAGTTTTTCTTCAAATATCCCATTGACATTTTTTATCAATCTTTTTCTCCTCTCATTAGTAACCGTTCTTTGAAAATATATACAAGGAATATACACGAATTATACATTTTCATTTTTCTTACCATAAGAGTCGTATAGACTAAATAGTGTGAAGAATAATAAACCACATAGTGCAGGACTGTTCATGGATATTCAAACATTAAGATCACGTAACATACACGTTCAGAAAAATACCAGTCTTTACTTGAATCATAAAATGTCGATTGATTTAAAACCTCTTGTGCTTTTGAAGACGCCATCAAGCAACACAATTGTGAAATGTACATATGCTCTTACTTTAAGATTTACGAGTGCTTCAGTCTGCATGAAACAATAATTTAATGCTATCGAACTAGGTCATGTTCGAACAATTGGACCACTCACCAAGTAACATTGCTTTCAATTAGGTTTAGAGTGTATTTTAGTACAGTTGTCGATGGCGTTTGCTTGCATACTTAAATCTTTTCAATAGTTGTGTTTAAAATGATGGAATATATATGTCTTGCAATATTGACGTAGTCAGAAGAAGCAGTATGTCGTAAATACGGCAGAGAAACAGGGGAATAATATGACAGTCAGTTATAAATATGCCAAAGACAAGTACGTGCCATAATGAAAAAAAAACAACAAGAACACAGCAAAATTACTAAGAAATATAAGTTTTGAATTTATTGGTAGTATATGAGTACATTAAAGTTAAGGAACACACCATAGAATAGAACAAAATGCACATTATGTGTTGGGGCAATGCAATTTCAGCATTATCCAACTGTTGGAACAGTTTTTGCCATCTCGGCGACAGACATAGGGCGTATATAGTCATCCCATATTAAATAATAAGCACAGTCCATTAGATCTAAGGAAACGTTTTAAATTCCATTTTCTCCGCATTTCATATTTGAGACAGAGACAGTGACAGATATGGTGTGTTGAGGTTTTCAAACAGAGGTATCTAAGTAAGCTTAAAACACAAGATCAGAGAGAGAGAGAGAGATAGTACACATGTGTCAAAAGAGAGGTTTATGATTAAGGTTAGTAAACAATGAATGTAAGGAATGAGACTTTTGTACATGTGTTAATTATTCACCTTATCTTCATATAACGTTGTATGTATTGATGTAATCAGATGCCAACCATCAATGTTTGTGTGTGATCTTTTATTCTCACTTTAGATCAAATGTAGAATGAAAACTATGACGCATTCATTTAATTAGCAATATATCCGATCTTTTGGGGAAAATATGTGGTAATTGCAGTTAAGCGAGTTCTTTTTTTAATTCCAACAACACACCTCAGCTAATTAGCAACATCCAATGCTATCTTGGCTTTTAGCATTTTTCTCAAACTAAAGAAAGTATTTATCAACTTCTTTTTCCAGAAAAAGGGTTACTAATGTAACATTTTTGGTAACATTAAAGCGAGACCTTGTGTGTAAAGGGGACGGGGTGAATGATCCGCCTGCCAGTTTTAATTCTATTAATTTCAGCTGCAGTTGCCATTATCCTCTCTGGATCGCCGTATCTATCTCTCTCTCTCTCTCTCTCTCTCTACATGTGCGTTTTCATTAGCCGTTGTTCTCATTAATCGCTGCAGTTGCCTTTCCTTTATCATGTCCCTGATTATGCATTTCATATTCCCACTAAATATCTCTACATCTTCGACTCCTCTTTTCTTTGCCTCTCTGAATTTGCATTTCCTATCAGTCATCTTCTCTCCCTTGACTTTTCCTCATATTTGTATCTCTAAATTTGCATTCCCTTCTCTCTCTCTCTCTCTCTCTCTCTGCATCTTCCTCTCCGTATTTTCTCTCTTAAGTGATTTTCCCACATTTTCTCTTCTCAGTCTCTCGCTCTCTGAATTTCTTCTCATTTTTCTCTCTCCTGAATTTGCATTTCCTTCTTCTTCTCTCTCTCTCTCTATTCGCATTTCCATCATTTCCTTCTGACGTTGAACCTTTCTTAATTCTGCTCCCATATCTTTTTGTACTGTGATTCTATTAGTTTCCTCTCAAAACCAGATACGGACTTACAAATGTAACCAAAAAAGCTATTATTGAAAAACAATTTTCCACCAAATGAGAAATCAAGGTGTTCTTTATCTCTTGCTTGTTAATGATGCTTAAGTTTCAGAAAGGTCATAATGTTCGGTAGACTCAATCAACTAGGCCTTCATCTAGAATTCTAGTAAACATATTGTTTACAACAAAACATCATGGCAATTAACGAGTAGGAAAATCTTCGCAGTATCAGTTGTATTGCTTTTGGTCCAGAAATTCATTTGGACTGTAAATATAATTATTGAAATTAGTTATTCACTGAAAATACAAAGTTGTCTCTAAATTAATATTCTTTTAAATAGAGTCTTGGATTTATAAGGATTTATTCTAGGATTGTATTATTGTGATCCAACAAAACACACGGACCAGCATAGATACATCAAAACGTTTAGTGTTGGATTTATTTTGGAATTCCCCTAACGTTTATTAAGACCTTTAATCATTATTAATTGTGTCTGTAATTCTATGATTATTTGGGATTTAATTCTCAATACTGTAAATTTTCGTTACATTTTAGATTTGTATTTTAGGGAAATAAATTATTTGTTGAATTTTGCAAAGCTTGGTGTTTCTCACTCTTTTATATTATATGTTTTAAGACCATATATAGTCGTAATACTAAGACGTTGTTTTTCGTTTGTATTTGAGTGCATTTTATATCAATTTCGACACAACGAAACTCTAGTATACATATGACTGTTTGATTTATAAGAACTTAAACATGTAATTTAACCGAACTGAAGTCAATACCTATGGCTACGGCATTGATGGCTGATGTGATAGCCTTGTCATTTTGTAACTGGATAAGTGAGGTATAGTTGGAAGATTGATCTTTATGTACGTATTTAAAGAGTTATTAGATGATGATAGCTTTCTAACATGCAAAAGGCTTATCATGGTGTATTGTTTTGACGTTAATAATGAGAAGGATACATTACAACATTGCACTACTATCACAACTTACTTTCCAAGTGACTTAAATTATACATTTGGCAATTCAGAATAACTTGTGAAATTGTGTCGTTGATAGTACTGGCAACGCGAAGGAATTAGTAAACAGTTTTCTGATTCCCAGTTCGTAGAATGAGTCAAACGTTAAAAGACAGAATTAGTAGGTTCGTAAAGTACAGTGTTCTTTTTTTTTTGAAATTACTAAAATCCTGCAATTGCATATAATTTCGATAAAAATTTCATGTCAATATTTTTTTTGTATTAGGCGTAATGTATTTACTTGCCTGTACTTTATATGTACATCATAATTGCATATGATTTTTCCATAACGGTTAAATTAGTATGTATGAAATATTTAATACAAATGCCAGTGACCGTCATATGCACCGGGTTTCTTTTTTCTAGTTTAGCAATGTTATTGATACCGTTTTTTAGATCTAAGGGAGCTAATAGATTTTGGAAACCTATAATTTGATATAAAATATATCTTCAAGAGTTTTTCACCTGACAATCAAGGACATACTTCGAGCATGGGCATCACCAGCTTTGGAGGAAAGATATACTCAGTGGGCATGAAACAAATGCTAAATGTGTGAAAGGAAAACGTCCTGCAAGTCATGCTTTGATATTGTTCTGGGCTAAATTTGTTCGTAGAAGCAAGGATAATCTCATTTTTGTTTAATTTCATGAATGTCGTTATTTTACACCAAACTACAAACGGACACACATACATTCTCTCGAACTATTTTTACAAAAGAATTTCCTTGCATTCTCTCTTTGTTTTGAAACCAATATTTATTTTAAGATCTGGTAATATGCATATACATACATACATTTACGCAAAATAAGCTAGATGGAGTCATGGACGGGTGGACTGCGCACTGATACCGCCAATACATACCCATGTTGATACATTCAATAGAAGTAAAATGCCTGTTTTATATTTCATTCCTGGTACTTGATTAGCGTGAGCATTTGTTTGTTCACTGTTGCTACACTATTGACGCACACATAGGTATTCTGACTGTTTTTAGAAGTATTATTCCTAGCATAACCATAACAAGTGTTTTAACTGATTGTGCCATTTAACGTTGTGGTCCAACATACTAGCATCAGCATCAAACATGTTCTCTCTTGGCTTATTTTAGTAACCTATCAGATCGAAGCATGTGATACACAGGAAATGCGCTACGTGTTTCACATTTTCACTTGGGCAGCACGTTCGCCGAATGACAATGGAATATTTTCCATTAGTATTTAAATAAAAAAATTGATGCATTCTTCGCGAAATAAAAGTGTGCAGTTAGTTTAGTTTATGCAACTTCGCAAACATAGAATTGAGCATTTTATGGGAAATTTTAAATTTAAGAGGATTCTTACGATCACTGCGTCCTAGATGCAACCTTGAACGAGGATCACGAAGCCCTACTGAGGCGTAGGCCATATGCCACATATTACAAAGATACAATTACTGGCCTGTCTAGGGATTGAACCCAAGACCAGTCTTACTCTAGACATGCACTCTATCTAAGATATAAAAGTCAATGAACTGGTCGTATGACTTTTTACCCCCTGATTGCTGGAGATTGACATATAAAGTATGTGTCCATCAACAAAGGTCAAGCAGACTTAATCTGAAAGTCAAACTATTGTGAAGCTTGGCTGGTCTTTAATCAGGTGTTGGGGAGATAGATGGTTGTTTTCATATTGGTTTTAATGTTTCATGTTTTTACCTTGATTCTCTTTCTTGTGATTAAATATTATAATGATATAATAACAATATAAATGAATTAGGGGCGTGAAATTCAGGACTCAAGGAAGGAAAAATAAATGCATGTATAACTTAATGAATGAATGAAAAAAGGAAGGGTAAGTCAGATAAAAGGGAGAACGAACTGTTTCGCATTTGATTTCATCTTTCTAACACGAACTGAACGGAAACGTGGGAAATACTGGTGCCAGTTGAACACTAGTATTTATATGATACTATATAATTTAAGTGTCTCTCATCGTAATATATAAATAATATCAAGACCAATATAGTCTATTTAAGCTTCCACCTGTTGTCTGCATTACCTTGGATCCAGCAGCTTGCATGGAACTATTATGTTGGATCACACTAAATTACATGCAGGTCGTTAATGACCAAAAGGCCACAGTTGATTCGTGACAGGACTGTCTCACTGGGTCGCAATTTGCATTTCAAACATTTACATTTTATTTCTTAGGATACGGCCTATCGGATTTACTCGTATCACCCTATCTAAGCTCATACCAAACTCCTATGATCTCAAATGGACTCCGGAACCAGCATACCCTATTACATCTCTTAGCTTCTAGCAATCATTCTACGACATATGAACTCTAGACTTCTAGCTAGACCTATACGCGTAACTGCAAACCAGTAATACCTTATATCAACCCCACATAACCTTCATGCGGCCCAGCAAATAGCTACAAGAAGGCAAGTGGTAATTACTCGTTTCAGATATGACTCTTTCAATATCGTTTTATTTATAAAAGAGAAAATCATTTAATTCACTTTTCAGTAGAGAAAAAATCATTGAGTACCAGAATGATGAAATACCTTTGCATACCAATTCGAGTCATATTCATATAATTCATAAGCTGATCAAAGTAAGCAGGTAATATATTAAATTTCCATATAATGAATGTAAAGTCTTCTCATCTTCTCAGACAAATGCAAGTAAAATCATGTTTCTTTATCACGAAAACCGTACACTATATAACTGTCAGACTGTTATAACCAGAGTTCAATTAAGAACTGAAAAATAGTTATCGATATCAAATGTTATTAACAATACAAGAAATATTTCCTTGAGCTGATAATGTTATTCTCTGTTCTGCATTCCCAGAGACAGTAACAAATCAATGCGATTTAGATGTTGACTTTATACATTGTTCTGCATTCCACATGGACGGTAAACAAAAATGACAGCTGATGAATGTGCACGCTAATTTTCATTCACCAGATATAGCAAATTAAAAATAGCTGTTCTACATTTCACATGATAATAGACATGTGCCATACAGCTATTGACAGAACACACTGTTCTTCTTTGTAAAGAGGCAATAACAAACAATGGCATTCAGCTGCTGATATGCACACAGTTCTGCATTCTACAGAGACATAAACATAAATATTTAAAGTATAGGTTATGTATCCAACACCCGTTTTTGATTATTTTCTCCCACCACGTTCTGGTTTTCTCTTCCGTTATAGCCAACCCCAGCTTCACAATCATCTAGATTGTACAACATGCTAAGATTATTTATTTTCCATCCAAAGTCGATGCCTTCCTCTAAAAATCTGGGTTTCGTTACTTTTAGGAGCAACGTGACTCCTCAACATTATGCTGATTTTATAGGTAATAGACTTGCCTGTTGTTATTGTTCTGATACACTACCATCCGAATTATACACCCGGAGTGGCGATGGAAAAGGTAATTGGTGGTCGCATAAAAAGGAAGAGGCCTTTGAATGCCAGGAATAAGCCGTCGAAGAGCATCGGGAAGAGGTCTTTAATTACCCTGGTCATCGCGTAGAAGATCACGCCTCCGACCAATTTTGATTTTCTCGCAATGGCAAAATCAGTCAAAAATTTCATTGTGTCTTTATGCGAAATGATCTTGCATCAATGGTGCTACACACATGTGAAATCAGTATTGTCAACCTGGCACTCACTGGGTCCCATTTGTATTTTGACTCGTATGGACTTGCACCACCAGTTGAAGTTAATCATTTGACAGGCACGTTGAACCTGGACCACATAGTCGTCTAACACGGTTTTATTCGAATATACCAGAAGATATTCGAATTGATGGACCCATATGTGGTCGTCTTGTTGAGGCGTTGTATGCACATGCGGAAAGCACAACCCCGCAAGAACTTATTGACTGCATATTAAAGTACGTTTAATATTACTGAGCTCGACGAAATAGTGCTGATGTGGGTCTGACCTTTTGCACCAAATTGAATTTGATTTAGTTTACAAGCAAGGCTGTTGTCGTTGACCCAAATGACCTTACACATTTTCAAGATGATACTGGCAAACTTAAAACGCCACTGTCGACATTCAGAATAGTATTGTCAATGTAACAGGCTCTGTCGCAAAGAACCTGCTTGCGGTCACTGAAAACGGGGAATCAGAGACTCTGGCATGTCTGTTGCGTTTATAAAAGACTATATTAATACAGCTAATGCTAAAATAATACAATACATGGATAAACAAACCGATAACATGCCCGTCCCACATGTATGGTAAATGCATGGAGCAAAAGTACTGGAATCGTAAGCAAAGAAGAAGAAAATCCAGCGACAGATAAACCCTTAGCAAACGGCCGACTTAGTTTAGATTATATTAATGAAAATGGCTTTTATAGACCACCTAAATGTCACATCTTAAAGATGCGTGAGTCTGGATATACTTATTTATAATAACTGAAAGTTCAGGTAAGTGGGGTCGAATGGAAATGTTGATAAATGAAAAGTGGCATCTTGGTTTTAGTCATGCCAGTCGTGGAATTGTGCTCGCGATTTTATTATTCATATAGTCACAACCACAACAACCATCTTAGGTGCACCAGTCGGAATTATTGTCAGGGCTATCTCGATAGCAACTAGTGTCTCTGGTGTGGCTTGCAAATTAATTTCGATGCAATTGCATTCACGAGTACGTATCTATTCAAAGTTGTTTGTAGCGGCACAAATTATTCTGAACACGATTAGAAAACTATTTTCGGTTGCTATCGAGGAGTAAATAACTAACGCCGCAGAGTCTGAGACAGTGCTTGTGGAAATGGAAATGGAAATAAAGAATTGTGGGTTGCGGATTTACAGACAATACAAGTTGAGTAAAACAAATTTCACTTTCGTGAAAGCTTAAACTTCCAAGGAATCCACATTGTAAATGGCTTCCGTGCCTAGTCATGGAACGGGGTTGATTGGGTGGTGGGTAATGGCTGTGACGTGTTTTCATGTACAACAAAGGGCAAAAGAAAAGGCAAAAGCGACATAGTGACACATATTTATCACGGCGAAGAAAGCAGATTTTAATAACTTTCTGAATAACTGTTCTTGTTCTTGACAGTTTTCCATGATCTCAAGTTTTTGGGTGTTTTTCCACTTAAGTAAAAGCTGTGATAGATTATGTGTGGGGGAGATTACAAATCTGGCCATTCTCATTTCGTGGAGTGGGGACGGCCTGTTATGCATATTACTAGTCCTAGTATGTAAGATGCCCACCCCGATATTTATAACGTATGGGTGCGACATTTTACTGTCAGCAAAAACGATGTTCTGTATTCTTTTTTCCAGTCAATGTCTTATTACATAATGCGTCTTGTATGCTCGTTGAATTCTCTTTTCTCACTTCTGACATTGCAGTTGAAAGCTGTGAGGTATCTACATCTGTGACTTTTATGACGTTTTTCATGTTACCTCTTCTGGTTGATACAATTATACTCTCACACAAATCTCATGTAATTTTTTCTGATAATTGCAATAAGGAAGACTGTAATTATTGCCCGGATGGTCTGAGAATTGATGATCAATGGTTTAAAACTGGGAACATTTTGGGGAAAATACGAATTATGTTTTCTCCCTTTGACAGTTCAGACATCTTACAGCTTTTCATCTATCAGTTTTTCACACCTGCCTTTCTTACCACAGTGAAATACAAGTTTTAATTTTTGCTCTAGAATGACCCTGAGAATCGCATCTGATCACTGCATGAAGTGGAGAAAATAAAACAAAATAATTAAACGTGGAATGTATGCCTAGACCAAAAGCAAAAACAAGCAGGAAATATCTTTGTGTCATTAGATTTTAGAAACTAGACACTTTGATGATGCTGTAAATATTAACAGTTCACACTGTACAAAAGGTGTTTTTGACTGAATAACTGGAACTGTTAGTGAATTATGGGAAACCGGTTAAGGAATTTACTAAGTGTTTTATCCCTAAGTGTTTTTCGGTAGAAAATAGGTATTTGTGAAGCTCAAATCAGTTTCTTGTTTTCAAAGTTCGCTGTCTATAGCTAACATAAATTGTTTCCAAGTTTTAAATGAACTGAAAGAAACACTGTTCAATCAGGTGATATTAAATATATGTAACATGTTTTATATTGGTAATTAAATTTATCATCAGATGTAAACAAATGTTTATCTATCTTGTTTTGCAATGTAATTGTATGTAAAATTATACCTGGTACGGGTGATAATTACTTGAAGTTCATTTATTAAAGAAAATATTATACGACTATATTCTAAATACCTAATAATAACGATTCTGTAATTGTTGATTGCACTTTTCAACTCACTTGACCATAGTGCCAAGTGAACCGTTACTATAAGCACGATCTGTCCCATTGATTCAGGGATTTTTTTGCACATGCTGGCTAGTGTCATGTGTATACTGCGCTACACAGGCTCTTTGGTTTTCCAAACTGTTATGAGACTTGCTTGATTAAATCCTGAATTTGTCAGTTACATTGACAAATCCACTAGTTGAATTTCAAACTTGTGACAGTTTGGGATCGCAACAGTGTTTTTGTAGATGTTCTTGTAATGCATAAGGGAGGGAACAGTTTAGCTTTCATTGTGACAGCCACTTTAAGTTGATGCATGTGATAAGATACCATTTTAAATCCAGGGCATTTGTAAGGATACGAGACTTTAATGTGTCTGGTGGAGACGTGATTGATTTTTATGACGTTGCGTTTGATAACTATCAGGAAACTGGACAAGAGGAGTTAAAATGATTTTAAAGATAAGAATGACAAGGGTTTAAAAGGTGTATAAACATCGTTTGTACTTGTTTAAATTTTTGTCATACGTTGAGACGTTGAAGAGATCTTTTTATTGAGGAAAACGCATAACATGTGGAATCATCCAAACCTCGATGAACGTATATTAATAGCGACATTTACATAAATCTAAATCTTGATTGAATACATAGAGATAGGGGATGTGTTTCCCAGGCGAGGTATCGTGTTTTGTAAATATCTTCCACCGCAAAATTAGTCAGTCTGGTCTTGAGATCTTGACTCTGAGAGTACTAAGAAGTATTATCTTTCTCGTAAAATTGGCCAAGGGACAGGTGTTTGCAACTATTTGAGAAACACGGAACCTAAGCGTGAAGAGACAACTTTGCTAAGTGGTTAGCGAGCGAATCTCGAAAGCACAAAGTACGTTGTCTTAATTTCATGCAATTTTCCTTTCACATGAGACTGAATATTCTTATTTGAATTTTTTCTCTTAAATTCATACTGCATTTTTATTTGATATGAGTCGTAAAATAATTTTTTGAAACTGTTGTCTTTAATTTAATAGGAATCAATTATTCTAAGCATTTGGTGCATTACTTGTCTTTGATATCAGTATTGAGATAATTGTTTGAAAATATTTGTCTTAGATGATAAGAATCACGTATGGCAAGAATTGATTATCCTTAAGTTTGTAGGCTGTTTATGTCAATTAATTGTTAGCTAGCAAATAATTTAGTTAAAAGACGAAGTGAATTTCGTTCATTCATTGGTATAATTAAGATGTGAATACTTTTAACTGAGAATCGATTGTATTATCATTGGTGCGACAATGGGGGCTATTTATTGCCGGCCGCATGGTGCAGGCCCAACATTTAGTCAAAATGATTAATAGTTTGCATTGCAGGTGCTTACTTATTTCATACGAGAGACCAGACTATGATATACGTCGATTAGTGATGACAAATAGTTCTGTTAGAGAAATACATTAATATTCCTTTACGATGTTATTTTACTTATGGAAGAAACTGAGCTAGAATGTATATGGTATGGAATGCCAGGTTCTGACCTGAAACCATATATAGCTGTTAGTATCCGTTCGAATACGATTTGACAATATCTGACGTAGATTAGGATGTTCTATCTACGAGGTAAACATCCAACAAAATATTTAACATACATATTTATCTATTTCTAGAAAGAAATAGCTTCATGTAGGAGTAGAAGGAAGATGATCCATTTAGCAGTTAATGACCCGTGACAGGCTTGATGAGAGAGACAAAGGCCACTATAGGCAACATCACATTGAAAGCCAGAGTGGATATGTCGACCCTAACTTACTACAGGAGTTTAATATGGAGTGACCCGTAACCAACCATAAGGTTATGTAGGCATTACGGACAATTAAGTTCAAAACGTTCACTCGACTTTATGATGAAATTTGTTATATCTTTGTAAACGGAACTGCTAATTGCATTTTTATAACTTTCGTTAAGCATTTCCTAATAAAAATGTATCCTTCAAGTGTCCTGTAAACTTTTATTTTGTTATATACTTAATTAAATTGTTATATTCTGTATACGGGGGATCGTGTTATCCTATTCTATGTCTTTGCTCAGATCGCCATTTCTTCCCTCTATTAACTTCATATTTTTATTATTAACTCGATCCTGGCTATAACACCGAGGTCGATCATCCTCTATTCATCGATAACTATAAACGCCAACATCGCCATGACAACGGGAGGGGGTCACGTCAGAGAGATTAGGACAATTTATCTGAAGAAGGAATCTCAGAAGATAGAATAGGATGCAAATTACCCAAACATTGATAATTTCTGTAGCAGCTCAAGTAATATTAATTAGAGTGAGTCGAACCATTGTCTGTGCATTTTATATGTTAAGTACATGCAATTTTCTAACTATATGTTTTCGGTAGTGATTATAACATTGTAAGAGATTAAGGTACATACCTAAGCTATTATTCACTACGCTTGGGGAAAGGGGTAGTATTCTAAATTTGTAAATTTAAAAGGGGAAATTACCTACGTATTCTCTTGAGAGAAAAGATAGTTGGGCAAGACCCACGGTAGTAATTACGCATTGATTTGAGGATGTTTCCATTCCGATATTAATGCCCCCCCCCCAAAAAAAAAAACCATGTTTAATTGATTTGCTCTGGGATATCTTCATCATTACTGCTAGAACGTTCATGAAAATTATCACACGTTTCACTCGCTACAGAAACGGTGGGCGATTTAGTCAGAGACTCTATTTTGTTTTGCAAAAAATTATATAAATTTTTCTTTTTCTTTTCCTCATAGGCATTCCCTAATTTATTTCTTCCCATTTCTGGAGTCATTTTTAAGTTAACCAATTTATCAATGTGTTCTCTGAAAATGCATATCAGATCTTCTGAGTCTCTTTGATTAATCTGTATGATGTATTCAGTCAGTTTTTCTGCCACACCTTTGATATTCTTCTTTTGATATATTAATTCCATCATTAGAGACCTCTATAATTTTCCCCTCAAAATATTATTATTATTGATCTGATAGTTGTTGCCATTATATACATAGTAGTTTCTTTAATATAAAAGGAGATTCCTCCGTTAAAGCTGTGCTTGTTTGAATTAGTGGCACGCGACTAATTCTAATTCATGTGAGGTTTTCATGGCCAATTACAGTCGTGCAGCCTATGTGAGTTTCAGATACAATTAAAACATTATGTGTGCCACAATATCAACTTTACAATTATCAAATTGACTTTCACTTTCACCAGCACGAGACTCAATCGTCTCCTTATCTTTTAAGAAAATGTTTTTCCACAGACACTTGGACTCGATCCAGCTATGTTGTGTTTGGCAGAACAGCGCTTAACTGTCTCGCCTAAAGACTCTTTTGAGATAGGGAATGCAAATTCTCGTATTTGGTATTGACGTTGTAAGTGCTCAGTTAAATTAAGACGTGCAGTATAGGTTTCTTGAAATAATAGGACTGTAGACAGAGCACAATGCTTTGTGTGAAATGTTTCTTCAAAATATATGTTTCACAAGGTAATTGCTCATTTCATTTATTTTGTTTTCAATGCAAGCTTTCATTTGAAAACATATTATGTTTGTAAACAATAATTTGTTATCCATTTCATTATTCTGATAACTATCTCTACAAATGTATCGTCAGCTGGATTGGTCCATTGCTCATGACATTAGTGATTCACGTTTCAAGTTCATCACTGTCAGATTGTAATTTTATTTTATTTTTCAGTACTCTCATTCAAGTTGTCATATTGTATACATAATATCCGCAATTAGTATGAGCCTAAATTATATGATAAGACACAAATAATAGTTTGTTTTTATAATAATTCAAACCAATGAGCTAAAGAAAAATATATGTTCTCACGGAAACTAATACAACTCTTATGAAATACTAAACGATTAATTATTTTAATAGTTATGGCAGTTATTTGCCATTTAAAAATAGTTTATGTACATTTTGCAGTAAGTGCAGGTCAGATTAGAATGGCCTATAACCTTAATATTTGAAAGCATGCTTCTATTTCATATAATTCAGCAAACGAAAATCCAAATGGATGTCATATCCTCATTGCTAGTAATGCATTGCTGTTGAATGCTGGTTGGTGCTTCTTCCTTTTGTTAGATTTCTCCCTGCAGGAAGAAACCTGCAGAAACATAACAACCCAATCCCCATAAACAATATGGGCCGATGACTAAAGCTATAATCTAGTAAAGTGAAAGAAATAGATGTGGCAACAAATAGTAGGTCGATCATTTCTGTTTTCATTTTTAATTATCTAATTGATAAGAAACACGAATATTTCATCATTGAAAACAGTCGCCCAGAATTTTGCTTAAGGTAGACAATGATAATTATTAATCTATTGATATGTTGTACAGAAGGTGTTACGACTCTATATCCTAAAATAGGTAACAGAAAGAAAGTGAAAACCAAGAATTTAAGTAAAATCAACGAATACAAAGTGAAATTCAAAAGACACTTACAGTATTGCTAATCAAATTCCAAATTGTCCTAAATATCCCATCGCAAATCCCCCAAAATATGGAAAGTTCCTAAAAAATCTAATAGTCTTAAATATCCTGATATACCACAACGATGCAATCCAGAATTTCTTTGAATGAGTTCACAAAATCCAAAGTAATATATTAATCCTAAAGTGAATGAGCACTTTAGTAATTTCTATGGATTATTTAAACAAATAACTGGTCTTGAATTGTATCCGATTTCAAGAACACAGCTGTAAACTCTGATCACAAAATTGATTCACAGTGATCTGTAAAACAGGAGTGAATTATTTGCTTATCAACTCCCTATTTATATACATTTTCACTTGACCTACTACACAAAAGAATGTGAAACATTCCTACAGGAAATCTAATCTAATTGTAAACAAGCCTAGTGCTTCAGGATTGTTGATTGTGAGCCATTAGTTACCATGAATGCACACATTACAATTACGTGCAATAAACATTGTGCACTATCTACAATCAGACCATGTGGGTACCTGCACCTTAAGCCACAATATCTAAATAATTTAGACGACCACTTTCAATCTTTGTATATAATTAGTGACCCGGTAATACATGTAACTAAAATTGGCCCTTGCCACGTATTTGTTTCTCAGCCCTTTCCTGGGACATAGTCCATTTCATAATTTGAAAATCATTAAAATTGCCATCTAATTATCATATATGCAAATAGAAAAGTATTTTAGAAAGGTTGACATAGTAATAATACTAGCCGATGTGTCAGAAGTAACTCTCAGGTACTTAGACAAATTAGAGTCACTTCTAAATGACAGGAGCATTTGATACTGCATATAAAAACTTTGTTGGGTCTAAATGCTTTAGCATCAACACGCAGACTTTACATCATTATGCTCTATGTTCCATTCCAGGCTCTAGAAATAGGGCGAGTACAGTGGTTACCCATTAATTTCCAGTTACCAGTTTCTTTCCACTGAAATGACCACACCATGGCTAACAGTGTGTATATGTATGGGCCGACAACTACCAAGCAAAGCCATTTTCAATCCATATAAATGATTGTCGTGCACATGTCATTTCACGAAATTAGCTTAAAGTAACATATAAACATAAATAGCAGTCTAATATCTGTATCATTTGTTGCACATAACCTTTGTTCAAGGACATTATGATTCCAGCATCAATCGTATTTCCTTCTTAAAGCTTATTTTTGCGTCAAGGCCAGATCTTTAGATATGTATCAAGTTAATCGTGTGTGCCTTGCTAAAAATTAACTGTTCACCAAGCCTGGCTGATATTTCTAACATGGACATACAGGACAGCATTAACTACAAAACATTAGAAATGCAAGCATTGCTTCCACAGATTTTAACATGGTTTTCAATTACCCTTGTTTTGTGTCTATATGTCAGCAGCAGGAGAAGTGATCGATATGTTACTAACAAACTGCCGTATTCATCAATGTATAGGTTATTCACAAATTGTCCTATTCATCTATGTTGTCAGTTGTCATTTATTGACTTAAATTCATTCTTGACACCGTGGCCGAGTGGTCTAAAGGGCTTAGCGTTCCGGATCACAGCCATTTCACCTCTGTCTGCGAGGGTTCGAGTTTCAGGCTCGGCTAACGTGGGTACATGAGAAAGCCATGTATAGCTTATCTTGTGCTGAAAAATGGCATTAAACCCTACAGCAAGCAAAAATCATTCTTGACACCAGTAGGCGACAACCACTTCTCTAGTATTAACAGTGGTACATAGAGAACAGAGTTGTGTTAAGCATCTCTATACGCATAGACAAATTAATCTTCTCACTAATGTCAACATAGCAATGAATGACCATGAGAAGCCCAAAGTGTGCCATATTGGTAAAGTCAACATTCATTCCCCAACCAAGCATTCAGCACCGCAATGCCAGTGACAACTTTTGCGATTCTTTTGTTTACAGTCAAGTCTGTGAAAAACTGCTTATAACCATTCAGTGGCATGCGTGTGATAACTCGCTAATTTTTTGTCTTACTGTTATCAAATTCGAACCACACTTTTTCATTTTTATTAAGCTTATCATATTGACATATATTTTTTACTTTCATTAAGTTGGCATATTCATATATTCTTTCATTTGAATAAAGATTGTCATGTTGATATACTGTTACTTGTGTATGTCATATCAAGGGCTCCCGCAGAAATATTCCTGGAGTGTGGGGTGGAGAAAAACATGCAGTGGTCAGCAATTAAGTTTTTACGGTGTAGGCCAAATCATTGTTTAAAGGTGAAATCGGGGTTGGGGTGGGTGGAGGCAAATGCCTCACAACCCGTAGCCCATATGCAAGTATTTCTATGTGTCATACGTATATAGATTTGTTTGTTACTATTTTGTCTATAACGTGAAAATTTTTATCACCATTTGACCAACATATGTTGTCACTCATTTGCTTCATTGACTTCAGATATCGATATAGCTGCCTTGCTGCAATATCATTAGTGTAAAATTTAGAGATTATTTAAAAAAAGAATAATTCCAAATTAAATTACTAACAATGAAGAGTTTGCACAGAATACAAAGACGGATTTTATTCAATTACTTAGAATGTTCAGTTGCTTATTCTTGTGTACTTCAATTACTGGAGTATGTTAAACGAAACAAAGTTAATACATTCTTGATTAAAGGAATGGCTGGCTAATCAATATTCCTTCATATTACACGAGCGGACAAGGAAAAGGTTCAACGTAGAAAAGGCTTATGTTAGTCAAATAGATGATTGATGGCAGGCAGACATTGTGTACATACAGTCATATAAAAAATACAACAATGGATACAATGCATTTTGACAGCTATAGATGTCTTCTGAATACGTTTGTTTGAAGAAAAACGAATTTTAAATAAGAGATGATATATCTGACACATGTAGATAAATCTTTATTGAACGAAAATAGGAAAACATAGTGCAATAAGAGAAATAATTATATATCCGAAAGATTAAAGAATTACAGAAAGAAATATTCTGACAAGTAATTTTATCCATGATTTAAATGTTTAATAGAATAGTCAAAACAGACTGTAGAATATTTCAAATAATTACATTAGAAAAGGGTATATGTATTACTTAACCACATTAATAGATTTTAAAATATTTATTACAAGTCAACTGATTTGACACCAATCTAAACAAGCAGTTGGCAAAATAGATGTATAGTATGGTTCAACTTATCCGGTTATCTGATAATGGAAACCTATTCAAAGACTAAATATAAAGGAGGTGAGACTGTTAGGATCTGAAAATATGAGAAATTTGTAAAAAGAGACAATTTCTGGTCTCCTTGATGTGTTTATATTCCAAGATGTCATATAAGAGGATACTGAGGGGTCTTTAACATCGAGGAATTATCTGTATGTGACAAAGATAGATGATTGTTTCAAGGTTAAATCGATTATGAGGATAACAAAGTGGATGATAAAACATGTGACAATCATAGATAATTTCTTTTCAGAGTAAGTGGAAATTTTAAAGTATTTTTCTTTCTGTGACAATTCGGAAAGGACTGGATGATCATTTTAATTGTTGGGACCTTTCTGAAAAGTATATTGTCACCGAAATAATTAGAACTCATTAAAGTTTACTATAAAACTTCACGAGGTCAAGCAGAACATAATATTGGTAACAGCAAAATTCAATGAACCACCTTAGAATAAAATCAAACAAATTATACTGAAGGATAGATATTAAAAGATTTTGTATCATGAAATAGTTTAAGACAACAGTAAAGTGCATAATATCCTCATCAAGGTTGGATTTTACTGCCGAAACATTTGCGTGCAGATACTAACAGGCTTGGAAAAGAACATAAATGTTTTTAGAAGAAAATGGGCTCAGTCTTTTACCTGTTTGACTATCTAATGAGTCTAAACACACCAAAAATAAATCGAATAATTGACATTTAATAGTTTGTGTGGAACAATGGTTTTCTGGGTTTCCTAATGATATGATTTCAAGAATGAATGTGTTGATATGTATCGTCAATATTTCTACAATTCCATGTTGCTTATATAAATGTTATGAAAAAATGCCTCATGCTTTTATTAATTCAGCCATAACTTTGCTAAAAACACTAAAATATTCAGGTTTGTTAAATACAGTACATTGATGTTATTAATAATAATAAGGACAGCTCAATTAAAAACACATGTATCTGGTCTCCAGTAAGACCCTCAACTACACTCTAAAAATCTTGTGCATAATACAAATTAACAATACATGTGTAAGAAAAAGACAAGTCATACTAACTAACACATAAACAATTAACTGATATGATGCTACATTACTTGGATATCAAAAATTATACTTGGACACAAACACAGATTAGCAAACACAAAGACAAAAGAGCTAAAGCGAAAACATGAATTTTGCAACGTATAATGATACATATAAAGCAATCAAACCAAGCTTTAAATATGTTTAAATATGTTTCTTTAAAACTTACTAAAGAAATGCCTGATCTAACTGGTGTGGGCAATAAATTCCATGTCCTTGTTAAAAAATATTTTAAACTACTTCCACTTTCCAAATTAATTTTGGAAGTTTCACATGGCCATACAGGGTTAACCATAAGGAAGAGCCCTACTACTTTTCATGATAGTTCTCTCATTTATTTAAGGACATTACAATTTTGTGATTTTTAGACAATTATTGCTGTTTGGTTTGCTTTGTTCCCTTATGGCACAGCAATGCAAGTAGGTTAATGAGTGCCAAAGCAACTGGATTATATACTGTCTTTAGAAAGTAATATTCTGGTTTGTGTGGGTAGTTATTAATTTCATTATCAAAGTTATTTTACTTGTTAGAGATCTACAAAGTTATTGTACTTGGTAGAGATCTACAGATTACGTTATTTTACTTGTAAGAGATCTACAAAGTTATCTGACTTATTATATAACTACAGACTAAGTTATTTTACTTCTTAGAGATCTACAGACAAAAGTTATTTTACTTGTTAGAAATCTACAGAGAAAACTGGCAATCAGATCAGCATCATTTTCATTTAGAACAAACTTGACATCCAAATCAATCTTATGGAAAAATCTCAATGGCAACATGATTTTCTGATATAGAAGATTAGCGATAGCAAGGTTTTCAAGATAGCCATTATGAGGGCCATTATTGGATATCAGAGTAGCACAATTTCATATACAACTAAGTAGATACCATAAGAAATCTTTAAGTGAAAATCCCATGTTTTTAATATATTCATTTTTTTTTAGAAGGGGTCAAGATGACAAGATTTTCAAGATGGGCACTGTGGTGGCCACACTGCATGTCAGATCTGCAGCAATTTCAGCTAGGACTGACTAATTATCAAAGTCATATGGGGAAATCCCCATATCAATATGACTTTCCATTCAGGACAAGTAGTGATAACAAGATATTCAAAATGGTTACCTAGGCAGGCATTTTGGATGTCCAAATGGCACCATTTTCATTCAGGACCAACTAGAATACATAAGACATTTTCTGGTCAAAACCTCGTGTAAATATGACCCGATGTTCAATAGGTGTGTGTGAACTGGATTTTTAATGTAGCTTTAAAAAAAATTCAGTCACATTGTTAAGATGTCTGCAGTGTGGCAGTTTATAATTATATCTAGTGCTGGGGCATCATGCTGCAGACATGTATCATTATCACCCAACTAGTCACATCTTGACGCCAGCCTGACCAGTCCTAACACTAACCTCTTAATGGCTGGGATTCAAACCCATGACCTCCCACATCCGAGGTGGATGCTCTAACCACTAGGCCACTGGAGCGGTCTGTTCAATAGGAGCAACAATTAACAAGATTTTCAAGAAGGCTAATTATACATGAGATCAGCAACATTTTCATTAGGATCAGCCAGATATCATATGAAGTCTTTTGGTAAAAACCCAATGCTGATATGAACATCCACATAACAAGAGTAATGATACATGTGGTGGCCATAGTGGATGTGTAAATGGCATAAGTTTTATTTCGGATAATTAAACCATGTGATGAATATGTATGCAGAGATTCATAGCAATCTTGCAAGCATTTCAGAGAACTAGCATTAACAAACTGGTGCTAATGGTTGAAAAGAAAATTTATGGATAACAGACAACAAACCATACCAAAACGTCTGCTCGTTGATGGCTAGTTCAGCTAATAACTGCTAACTGGCAAACCTTGCAACACAAACAGAATTTGAAAGCATGCTTTTGTTCTCAATTTTTTTTTTAATAGCGATTTTTAATACTTGGTGTAGAATGTTCTTAAGAGCTGCCACATCCAACAGCTAGAAACATAATCTCCAATGCATATATGCACATAAACACAGTGAAAACAAGTAGAAAGATTTTGTCAATTCCTTATATACAATATTTATAAAACACATCAGTAAAAAAATCAGCAAAATCTTAACATGATGTTCTTGCACAAGGCTAATTTTGTAATTATTCACCATGCCATCTCATCCACTGAATGTATTGCCTTGTTTTAGAGGGTCTTCTTGTAAACAGAACTGTGGAAAGAAATGAAAAAATATGCTTTAAATGTAGATATAATATGAATGTTTCTAACTATATGTCAAAACAGTTGGTTCAGTATAACTGTCACATCAGTCAAACAGATTTACAACATAGTGTCAGTTTCTTGATAAAATTTGAATCTCACAGTCAACACACTGGTATCTGTAACACAAAATGATGTTTACTGCATTCTAAGGATTACTAACTGTACATCATTCTGGATATACATTTCAGCTGGACTTGTTGTTGTTGTTGTTGTGGGGTTTAACGCCATTTTTCAGCACGATAGGCTATACATGGCGGCCAGTATTAATGGTGGAGGAAGAACCCGGAAAACCCCGGAAAGAACCACCGACCCACGAGAAGCTACTGGCAGGCTTTCTCACATGCCCACATTGGCTGAATCTTAGACTCGAACCGCCGCAGACAGAGGTGAGATGGCAGTGATCCGTAACGAAGAGCGCTTTAGACCACTCGGCCACTCGGGTACCCTTCAGCTGGACTTGTAATTAGGATTAGTTGTCATTAACCCACACAATCATCAGAATAGTATTTACTGATTCTGCTTAAATTTCATCATTTCAGTTTCTAAGTAAACATTTATTCTTCGTTAACATCAACTCAAAACCATAACTGCATTTCATCAATAAGACTAAAAATTAAGGTACCCCCTGCCATTTTGTATTTCTTCAAATACTCAGTGCAAGCACATGCTCAACATGACAGCCCCAACTGCGTCATACTTCTGACATGTGTGTTAATTTTCCAAGCATTTCTAGTACTTTCTTTGTGTCTTATCTTGATCACATTTGTGATCATACTGTCCTGTCATCATTTATTTCTACTGTTTAACATGTGGCTGCACACCTTGCAATGCTTCCACTTGTTTACAATTGTTACTGCACAATGGAGTGAATGTCGGGTTTGGTTCAGTGCTTGCAGCACAGCAACACAAGTTAATTAGGGCTTTGCTTCAGTGCAAAACCATAGAATCGGAGTATTTTCCGGATGGAGTCAAAATGTAAGTTGCGAAAAGCCTTTTAAAAACAAGGTACATATTTCTATTGTGTTTCAGTCAAAATTCCATTTTGATATTAGCATCTGGGGAAGTAGCCATGTGAACGGTTCATGAAGTCATCAAGGTATCCATATTAAAATCACACTTGCTACTCTCTAATTCAAACATTGCTGAGCATTTAGGACATCACATATGTCAGCATAATATCTGAACAGTGACCATTTCCCCATTTCTTTCGTCTGTAATTTTGAAAATGACTTGTTTCTTGGAGGTCCCTCTATATCCACATAATTATATATTTCCTTGACAGAGGTAACACAGCAGACAGTGTCTGCCTTGGATGCGGCAGATCATGGGTTTGAACCCCAACGGAGTCTCACCAAAGACTTATAAAAATGGTACTAACAGCTGTCTCGCTGGATGCTCAGCGTTTAACAGGTTAGTTTTAGGACTGGTCTGACTGGTGTTAGTATAATGTGAATGGGTGGGACATCATGCTACATGTCTGTGGCATGATGCCTGAGGGCTAGACATCACTTTAAACTGCCACACTGCAGATATTGTAGTGATATGACTAGAAAATTGTTAAAGCTACATTAAAAATCCAAATCACTCACACATGCACACAGATAACACAGCACCATTAACAAAGGCCTGAGGCCCTAAGGCAGTTTCAAACCTGTTGTAATGTACATCTTAAGCACAAAAGATGAGATCAATACTCATTTACGAGTTTCAGTTAGAATAATTACTTATAAAGTCTGAATAGACAGTTTCTTTTAAAAAACTCCAGCCATTTAACCATTTTATAATTGGTCAAAAAACAGTCCTGTTGGACATGTCCAGCACACGATTCCAGAGTCATGGTAAATATGTATGGACAGTATGCATATATCTTTTACTGTCTCACATTCCATTTTCATCCCATTTTCACCTGACCATTCACATCCCTTGGCAAACTAGCATCTACCAAAAGACAGAAATCATACAGAGATCCCATTCACCAATGTACTCAGTATATGTAAGGGTTCCAATTGCATACAATTATTACAGCCATTATTCTCGATTTCTATGCCCCTTAAGCTAAACGTTGCTACCATGGTGACATACAAATAATAAATGCAGAATATTCTAAGTATCAAAATGCTTCTCTATGCAGCTTGCTTGGTATGTGTGCCAAGTCTGCTTGAAGTACATTCAACCAATTCTGGAAAGGAAAATATCTGCAAGTATCTTATAGAAAAGGACCCTTATATACTGTTTTCCATGGTAAAAAAATACTGAATGTAAACCTGTGACCTTTAAGATAGACCTCCAAACATGGAATACAGCATATCCTCTAGAGAAAATACAAGTTTGCCAAATTTAATTCCTTTTTCTTAAACAGATCATAAGTAATACTGTAACAGCAGAATGGAAAGTGCTACTGAATCTACAAAAATTGACCTGTGACCTTGTCACTGATGTTTTTGGGGGGGTCTTTTATCACAATATTCCTCAATCTCAGATGTCTATGATGTTATCCGATACAAAGGGAAGTATGAAGAAAAACTTGGTATATTGACCCTACAAGTGTGGTATGTTGCACAAATGCTCAAAACCAAATTTCAACTAAATATTTCCAACAGCTCTTAGATTATGAAGGAAATTGTTAAGGAAAATTTCATATACTTACCATGATATTTAAGATGTGTCTCCCAATGTGGTACACAAGAAATGTTCTAATACTGAGCCATAAGCTTCACCTTGTATCCCCACCCTTACTATGACGTGCATGAAATGCCTTCTAATTGTGACATATAACAAGTTTCGTCATTCAGTGTCAAATGGCTTTAAACTGCATAGATAAACCAAAAACATTACCAATGAACTGATGGACAAAATATCAGATAACCAGTAATGAAGATACTATGTTCCCCACTTTTTGTGAATAGATGGGAGTAATAACCAGATAGGGAATGCATATAGTTACTGGGAAAATGGTACTACAATTCTTATCTATATAAATAAGTCCATTATCACATCTGAACATCCTTCACTATCAACTGTGCTTCTAGTCAACCTGCACAACCACTCCTATTGAGAAAAAAAAAGTGAAGATCCAATACAAAGAGGAGAGCGTTAAAGAGAGATAACTGTTCCAATACAAAGAGGAGAGCGTTAAAGAGAGATAACTGGTTGATATTACTACATTACTTCTCATAAATAACAAAGTTTTGGCTTGGTGCTTTATGGCACAGCAACACAAGAAGGTTATTTAGTACCAAGGCAACTGGAGTAAAGTGCCTTGCCCAAGGACACACCATGGTGGCTGATCCAGGCTAATCCGATGATAATATTAAAACCCACACCCTTTTATCTGCAAATCCGACACCCTAACCACAAAGCAACAATGACTCTTTTTTATTAAAATAAAAGTATTTGTAATCAAGAGCATGACGAATGGAAAAGTATATGCCTGCTCTGTGTTTAAGAGTCCTATATGTAGATAACTGACATTTATGAGCAGAAATAATTTTTATTCAAGTCGATGACCTTGACCTTTGACCCACAAACTGATAGGCTTCTTCCTTAATGCAAGCTGTCTACACAATCTGGTTCAGGGCTGTCATGCTGAACTAATGTTATTGTATGGGAACCCTTTTGTTTCTTTCATTCTTAGTGGCATTGAACTTTGACAGAAATATCAAATGATTGTGATATCAGTGATAAATGAATTCTTTCTTAACCAGGTAAGGACCATCCACAAAGGCTGGTCCATCCAGATCTGTTATGAAAAACACATTTTATTATGTATACACTTGTTTCTTCCTTCAGTAACAATGACCCTAGCCTTTGACCTTTAGACTCTTTACTCAAAAGGAATCTTCCTTACCACAGTTGCAAGCCATTCACAAAGTTTGGTAGCTGTAAACAATGGAGGACTCTAGTTATGGTGCTCAAACTATCTTCTTTTAGTCACTCTGATCCACCTTTGTGCTTTTGACCCCAAATATGATGAGGATCTTCCTGACCCAAAGTGAAAATTCAACACAAAGCTTGGTAAGTGTAGATGGTGAACAACATAAAGTATTGTGCAGAAACATATTTTGATCAAATTCTCTCAAATGCTTCTTAAGAAGTCCTCTAAAGGTTATTATATTTTCAGCAATGGTGACCATATTTTATTTGAAATTGGCATCATTAGTATAAATCTTAAAAGCCTTCATGCCACAATACTCTCTACCAAATGCATCATCTCTGAACTTGAAAACTTTTCATGTCTGGCTACTCTCTAAAATATTTGGAGGAAATCTGTCAGTTGTATTTCAAAAGAATTTGAAAAAAGAGTCTCTCAAAAGCACTGATATTCTAATGTCCAAAAAGAACTTCGAAAAATTTGAGATAATATCATTTCTTCTTTTTAACCTTTGAGTATTGAAACTGTCTCTGATCATTTTAAGCAATAACAATATTTTCAAACCAACCAATGAGGTAGCCATACTGATATAAGATTGGCAGCAGTCATCTATGTCCAGCTAGATATCATTAGAAGTCTTTTGGTGAACCCATCAGAATATTAACAGCCACTGAGGGGGAGTAGTAAGATTTTCAAGATGGTCATCATTATGGCTATATCAGATGTCAGATCAGCACTATATTCATTCAAACTAAACTTCCTAGAAAATCTTTTTGTGAAAACCCCTTGTTGGTTTGATGATAAATCATTCAGAGATGGAATAAAATCTATTCAAACAAGCCACAAAGGAGGTCATATTGGAGGTCAAATTGTCATTTTAATTTAGAAACACCTAAATATTATAAGTAGCCTTCTTGTGGAAACCCTATGTCAGTATGACCTGACTTTAAGCAGTCAAGTATTAATAAGATTTTCAAGATAGTGTCCATGGTGAGCATACTGGGTTTCAAATCAGTGCCATTTCAGTTTTGGTTCAACAGGATATCCCCAAAGGTCTTTTAATGAAAATCCCAAGTCAATATGACCCTATATCTAGGACAAGCAGTGATAACAAGACTGGT
Organism: Sinohyriopsis cumingii; assembly: GCA_028554795.2. Classification (NCBI taxonomy): domain Eukaryota; kingdom Metazoa; phylum Mollusca; class Bivalvia; order Unionida; family Unionidae; genus Sinohyriopsis; species Sinohyriopsis cumingii. The sequence continues at coordinate 74,356,495 of CM068838.1, read as the reverse complement.
CTTTGCTGCAGCTTTAATGGATATCCAAGCAGCACCACTTTCATTTGGGACCAACTATATATTGTCAGAATTCATCGAATGAAAACAACATGTCATTATGACTTTCCATTCAGAAAGAGTAGCAATAACACAATTTATAAGATGATGGTCATGCTGGATATCCAATCTATTACCCACCAGACATCATAACAAGTGTACTTGTGAAAAGCCCATGTTGATAAGACATTCCATTCAGGAATAGTGATGGAAACAATTTCAAGATGGTTGCCATGCAACAGGTCATCAACATTTTCATGTAGTGCATACACGGCGTCATGACTCTTATAGTGAAAACCTCATGTAGATATAACCATCCATTCAGGTGAAGTGGCAACCAGTTAGACCATAGGATATATGTATGTGTAAAGTTTCATGGCAATCCTCTAAGTAGTTTATGAGAAAGAGTGAGAATAAATTGTGCTAATGAATGGACAGACGATAGACAACAGGCCATATGATAAGCTCATCCAGTCCATGTCCAGAATAGCTAATAGTAAAGTTTGATGGTCAACAGACAACACTAATCAGATCAATCTACATTTGCTTATAAATATGCTGCTAATTTGTCTACATTACACAATCTTGCTCACAATTTACCAGGAAAGATGGACAGCCAGGACCAAATGAAGATACTGCACTGTAAACAGTGGTAACATTAAACGGTATAAGAAATGTTTGATTTTAAGATATTATCATATGACTATAATATCAGTACAAATAATGAATTGTGCTGATTGCATAAGTAGTATAATTTGTGGCTGACTTTCAATGATGAATTTTCTAACGGACATTTGTTCTGATTGGAACATTCATGTTCTTTGTGGTTGGCAAATGCATCATGTAGTACTTTAGATAAGAGATATCAATCACATATTTGAAGTCTCGATGATAATGAGGGTGTTTTGGTCATATATTTTCTCCTATTATTTGGGACAGTAAAGCTTCCTTAATCCTTGACTCCTCTTGCATGAGAAAGCCACTCCTTCCACACAGCAATTCTTTGAAATGCTATGCATTGCCTGTTCTGTTTTTGCATAATCCAAAAGTCACAAAGTCCCATTAGGGCAAGAAAAGTAGGTCACTGTGGCCAAATGGTTTTAAACATGAATATTGCTCCTTAAAATTAATGCACGTATTAAGTATGATGACTGTATATGTAAAAGTCTCATGGAAGTGGAGGTAAGTGCAAACTCTCCCATTATCACTGGAGCATGATAAATAAAAAAAAGGTGACCTAATTTTGCTACTCCTAAAGATGGATGTCCCTTAAAAAGTTTCAAGACAAAATATACAACAGTTATACAAAAATAAACATCAGTGACAAAGCCTCATGCAAACACAAACAGGATAGATGACAATACTGCCATAGAAGTGATACATGTACCTTTACCTTGACAATAATTTATAAAATGAGATAGCTGTACACATTAACGTGATATAACTGTTTATAATACAAACCATTTATCATATTTTGTCTTTACTTCACTTTGGGATGAAGCTTTTGCTAAGTGGGGTGTTCATTGCAATCATCATCAGAGTTTGGGTACTCCTTCATGGACTCTCCAGAGTTTTCCACACTACAGAAAAATAAGCAGAAATATCATGAATGATGATATGGAGCATTATTAAATAATAAATAATTCATGTTGTATGTCAGAAAATAGGCACACATCTGAGACAACTGAACTGCAGCTCTGACACACAAGCAGTTAAAAGATAATCCTATAATGATTTACATGTGATTTGCAAAGCATGGTGGTCTGTTATACACTAGGATTATCATAAGCAATACATGATTCACAATTAAGTTATATCAAGATATGATGCAATACTTCTGTGTTAAAAGATTCTGATTAGGAAATTAAGAGATTAAAAGTATTCCAATGTTTGAGCATGATCTCAATTTTATATTACAGCAAGATCACTTTAATGAAAGCAAAGAGAATTTTGATGGCTTCTTTGGTTGAATTATACTACATTAAGATCAGATGGGAATCAAATAATTCCAGCGATATTGCTATTCATGGTCCTATTTACTGTATCAAATATTCAGCCCTAAAATAATCTTAATCATATTTTCCCACTCTGTCTTTTATTCTTGGCGCTGCATTTAATTTACCATTTAAAACATTATTGGTGTTAGTATTTTCTACCATTCCCATATTTGCTGTAATTTATTTGTGATTGGTTATTTTCATTACTTGACGTGGAATGGTGGACTACAGAAGACTAATAAATTTCATTTTAAGTCATAATTGCATCACATTTTTACTGTATGGTGTCATTGGATGAAGTTCTGTCTGATGGGAGACAAGTTGTCCACATTCTCCTGTGAACAGAGCTGAGTTTCTTTACTTCTATAAGTTAATACTTAAACCATGCTAATATATAGGGTGGACTCCATGCTACAGGTAGACCAATTTAAATACGGTCATCAAGTGTTTTACTATTAATATTAATTCAAACTTTATTTAGTAAACAAAAAAATTTATGCTATGTCACAGGCAACGAAAGAATGAATCAGATACTGTCACGGAATTAAACTCTTTTATTTACTGAATACATGGACTCGGGTTTCGTTTTATGTGTACAGTGATACCCGAGGGTGATTTATGTATATTGTGATGTATTTCGAAATAGTGAGTTCGGTTCATCCCATGCCGCACATGTGAAGTGCTCTTGATGGGACGAACCGAATGCCTACATTGCACAGACTGTCTGTGTATAATTACTTCACGGTATGTACATTTCTTTACAATATGAAATAGTCTTGTCATCGGGCAGTCTGCTTCAAGGACTTGCACATCTTCAGCTGTAGAGGTATGTAAGTTTATTAATTTCTAGTCTGTAAGTTATAACGACTGTATTACCATGTTTATTTTTGTATGTTTGCTATGTAGCTTTGGTTTATGCAGTATAATGCACATATTTCTATTCTCGTTTTCGACTTAGCAAGGGATTTATATTAGTAATGTAAAGCTACATTTTTTTTTAAAACTGTTAATATAGCAGGATTCTTATGGAGCAGGATTAGGTTTATTTTTGAACCTGTCATTTTGTAATTGTGCTGATAATGTAATATATATAACTTACCGTGTATAACGTCATTACGTTATTATGCCCATGTCATGTATAGTACACGGTACTGGATACATTTTCAGCTATCTGTGACCAGAGTGTCTGTGTCTGGAGTGACCAGAGTGTCTCTGTCTGTGATCGGAGTGTCTGTACGTGACTGGAGTGTCTCTGTCTGTGACTGGAGTGTCTGTGTCTGGAGTGACCAGAGTGTCTAATGCCCCGAATGTCCGGAGTGTCTAATGTCAGGAGGGTTTAATGTTTCGAGTGTTTCGAAGTGTTCCAAGTGTTCTGAGTCTTTAGCAGCTGTGAAGCTGAATTGTAGCAGCCGTGGAGCTGAAACAGTGTACTGATGACAGATTGAATCTCCGTACATGTAATTTGTTAGCTGTGGGCTAATTTGGGGGTTAGTAAAACCCAGTGTATCTTTGGGACTGTAAAGATAAGTTGTATATCTGTCCCTCTTTTTTAATCACCATACTTTCGCTACCTGAGTGAATGCATTTTACTACACGAGTAAAATTTTGCCTCGTTTACTACCTGAGTAAACTATATCCATTGTTTCATTGTCAAATCGTTGTGAACCATTCACCCCTTGTCTTTATATTTGCTGAATTCATTTATTTGTATTTTTGTATTTTTCATCATTAAGTCTGTGCGTTCTTATGTTATTCAAATCCAACATTTGGAATTTATATATATATATATATATATATATATATATTCATAATTAGTTGCTCATTCAAGTCATCCATTTTTAAATATTGTATTTATATCATCGTCAAAAGTGTTCTGCTGTGAATCCGAAAATCCCACCCGGTTATCTTGTTACAGATACTTAGATACAATACTAATACAAAACTTTGGGGATGAAAATGTTGGGAAAATCTGGGAAAATCATACAACTGTTGAACAGAGTCGAAGGATTGACTTGTGTACCTGAACCAAGAAGATCTCTACTCAAATATGTACTTTCAAATCCAGAAAACTTTCAGGAATAAACAGGCTCTGCACTGCAGCAGACATCCCTTATCTGAAAACACAGTTCAGACAAGGTTGACCATGCTGCCTCTACCTCATATGAGGCACAACAAACAGCTGGACCATGTTGCCTCTATCTCACATGAGGCACACCAGATATACCATGCTGCCTCTACCTCACATGAGGCCCAACAGACAGATGGACCATGTTGCTGCTAGCTGACATGAGGCACAACAGATGGACCATGCTACCTCTACCTAACGTGAGGCACAACCAACAGATGGACCATGCTGCCTGGGCAAATTCACAATATCAAAAGATGAGATGTACTAGTAAAACTGCATAAATTACTATAAAGAAGGCAATGCAAGGCAGAGAAACTCTCTATAATGTTTATAACATAGAATCAATGGATAAAAGAATGTCCCCAACATGTTTATAAAGCAGGCAGAGTATTGGCTGATTTGAAATTAATAAATCTGGTGGAAGTTATGAATTTTGGTGAAAACAAAAAGTAGCATCTTTGTTGAACTTGGAGTAAATATTTGCAGTAAACCTTAAACATGAGCTGGCTTTTTGCAGCCAGGTGTAGGAAACAACAATATCCATGAAGCCAGGTGTAGGAAACAACAATATCCATGAAGCCAGGTGTAGGAAACAACAATATCCATGAAGCCAGGTGTAGGAAACAACAATATCCATGAAGCCAGGTGTAGGAAACAACAATATCCATGAAGCCAGGTGTAGGAAACAACAATATCCATGAAGCCAGGTGTAGGAAACAACAATATCCATGAACTTATAGGTCACTTCTTCTCAACTGATAAAGGTTGATATCACCAATAAATAACTTGCATCTCTCTTATACGTAAAATGTAGATAAAGCAAGCATCACAATTGTTTTCACTTGTATGGTACTTATGTAGACTAACATTTCACTTCAATACATATGCAAAGTACAAGCAACTTAAAAGTGACCAATTTGTCCCGTATAAGTCAAGCATATATCACATAATTATGTCAGAGTAAGCTATATCCATAAGGGAATTAGCGTGATGGAGTTCTGTAGACCCCACTCATTATGCATACTGTAAGGTCTTAATGTTCCTGATAACTTTATACTGAATAAATCGCATATCTGGGCAGGGGGATATTCTGTATGACAGAAAAATCCATATAATCCACATTATTTACTGCTGACTGCATTCATTTAATTTAGACATTGTTTCTGGTGTAAGACTATTTCTATTCATGGTATAGATATTTTATCCAGTGCAAGACTTGTTGCATTCAATGAAGACATTGGGTCTGGTGTGAGACTTATAGTATTCTTTATGTAGAAATCATATCTGGTTTAAGACTTGTTTCACTCATTATGTATGAGACAACCTCACAAGTAAAAAAGGGCAAGAAACTGGACCAATATTCTGACAATGTTGACAAAGTCACATAAACTTAGCACTTAACTCTAAAGTCAATGATTTTGTACTCTTTGCTGACCTATACAATGCTTTTAAAAGCCAAGACCTTTTTAAAGATTTTGTCCTTCAGCCACAGCTGAAGCATGACACATTTTTATTTCCTTGGGCCCTTTGCTCTTTCAATGACAGGTTTGCTCTTGAGGACAAGCTGTATTTACAATGGGACACATGAATGGAAATGTAAATTTTGTCTCTAACCTGTGGTTGTTGATATTTAAAATCAGACTTACTAAGTCTGTGCCCTGTCTCCTTTTGGATCAGCCTTCTTCTCATCCTTGCAGATGGACTGCATGCCTGAATGACCAGTTTCTCTTAATGAGTCTATGGAGTCTGTGGAGTCAAAGTACTTGATAACATCACAAATAATGGTGATGAAATATGCATCCCTAATAATTCTTTCCGTTCTTGTTAGCAGTATCATACTATCATGTCAAATAATGAAAATTTAAATGACAATGCTCACTTTCCATGCAAAATATATTATACACAGCTCTGATACACCTTGGTCTTTGTGTTAATACAGACAGATAAGAGAAATACAGGGAGATTACAATGAAATCAGGTAAGCTTTACTGACTGCAACATGGAAGAAACAAATCTGCAACATGCTGCAGTTATGCTGTTTTTTTTAAAGATGCTACAAGTAACAAATATGGCATACTTTTGCTACTTTGTTTAAAACTGACTAATGCTGTACACAATAAATTGCAAGCATTTTTAAAAATAAGATTTTTCTTTGTAAAACACATATGAACCTCCCAGAGCAATATCAAACTACAAGTGTTAGAAAGTCTATATATCTTTAGTTTGCAGTACGAACAAAGATTATCTCAGGACAATTGCGTAACATCCTGAGATATCCTGGTTAAATACTCAGCAGTCTCCTGTCTTTGAAATAATCCTGGGATATTGTAAACTCAAGTTCAAGACACTTCATCAGGAGCTCTCAAGCTATGCTATTTCTCAGTTAACTAAAGGAAGTCTCTCTTCATTTCTCAGGCCCCTTTTCTTTGCAAAAAATGCGTGCCATGATTCAGGTATAATTTTTTCTTACATATTTAGGAAACTAAATGAAACATCCTTCCCAAAATTTGACTGCAAACCTTTAAAAATCTTTGTAATGGATTTTATTTTAAAACAAAATATCAATAATTATTGGATGTGGTTGAATAAACAACTTTAATTTTCAACTCAGCTCTATCCAAAATAGGTTTCCATATTCAGAATGTTTTATATATAATCATATATACTTTTTATGCTAATCATTTTCATGTCACCATCTCTTAAGTATAAACTAGTCCTTTTACCTTATCATTTGATTATCCCATAAATAATATGTTAAATGAAAATACAAAAATCGTGCTTGATTAGGCATATTTGGATGAATTAAGTACACAATAAAGCATGAAAGGCTCATTATAGCAGTAATATTTACAAACGGTGTCAACTTTTTTCATTGTGGAGTTTTATTTCAACAAATTCTGTTGCAATAATTTAGTTCTATCACTTTTCCCAGATTTATTGTGAATTCAGTGCTAAGCAGTGTGAATACACCCATCCTTACATAACACATATTCCAAACAAACTTTTTCATTGTTATTTTTCTTTTTTCCAAATCAAATAGATAAGTCTTTTTAATTTTAGTATTAAGACTGATGATCATTACATGGAACTTCGATGTCTCAAAGATAACTGTCAATGGCATTTCAGAATTATCTCAAGTAATAGGGGAATCATCTGCATATGGGGATAAAACTATATTAACTGCAACTGCATGCAATAGGGAACAACTGTGAAGCTCAGCTAACTTGATAACTACCAAACAAAATGTAACAGTAATTGGACAAACTGAATGAAGTATATTACATGCAATACAAGTTAAAAAGGAGGGAAGGATTTAAAACAATTTAACAAAAAGACTTGTGATCTGAGAGAAAAAAACCACATGGTCCTCAGAGGAACTGACACTATTGTCCGCCAAAGATGTTCATTAATGCACAATAAAAAACCAATTCCTTTTCATAATGGTTGAGTTTTGAAACAACCTCTGATATTCTTAAGGAATAATACACACTTTCAAATTTGCCCCTGTGGTGGCCATATCTGATGTAAGATCAGCATCATTTTCATTTAGTACCATGCAGACATCATTAGAAGTCTATTGGTGTAAGCCCCATGTGAATGTGGCCATTCTGTTCTGTATGAGTAGCAACAAAAATATTACTAAGAGTGCCATCATACTGGACACACTGGATATCAGATCAGCAATGGTTTTAATCTAGGACCAACTAGACACCAAAACAAGTGTTCTGCAGGAAACCTCATGCTGACAGAAATATAAATCTAGCAGGAGTAGCAATAACAAGATTTTCAAAGTGGCAACCATGAGAACCATATTTACTATAGAACTGGTGCAATTTTCATCTAATCGTCCTAGAGATTTTAAGTCTTTAGATGAAAACCTCATGTCAGTATCACTTCCCACTGAAAAGGAATACCAATAACTATATTTTCATGATGGCTGCCTTTCTGGCATTTAGGACCAGCTAGACAGCATAGGAAGTCTTCTGGTGAAATTCTGATGTTAATATTGACAAGAATCCGAGAGGAGTAGAAATAACAGGATTTTCAAGATAGCCATGATGGCACTATAGTGGAGGTAAAATATGTAAAATTTTTATTTAAATTCATCTAGACATTATTGGAGTCATCTAGTTAATACCCCATGCAGACACAACTTTCTATTCAGGAGAAACAGCAACAATAAGATTTTAAAAATGGCTGTCATTATTTTTATTTAGGGCAAACTAGATATCATGTCTTTTCAAGAAAACCATATTGTGATACAACAATCCATTCAAGAGGAATAGCAACAAGATTTTCAAGATAGCCACAGAACGCGGTCCACATATTGACCATCCAAGGGGCATCATTTTTAGCAGGACCACCTAAACCATGCAATGAATGTGTGAATAAAGTTGCCTTCATGCAGTTTGGAGGTGTGGCAATAACAAAGTTGTGCTAACAGATATGTGGATGATGTGCATAATTACAACAGGCCATTCCATGAGCTACTCTGGAGTTAAACCAGTAGAGATAAAAATGAATAAACATCAAGAATGGACTATGCTGTCCCATATAAGTCAAGCACATATCACATCACAAAAATTATGTTCGGTGTTTTATAATTATTCAAATACACAGTTCTATTCAAATATCACAAGTATATTCTTTGCTAGAGCCGAGGAATAATAATAATAATAAAATAATAATAATAATAATAATAATAATATCTTTGTTTAAAGATGGGAACTCAAATAGTTAAACACAACTAATTTCACTCTAAGCCTACAACTACAGTACAAAAAAAAAAGAAAAACAATGTTACAAAGTATTACCAGTGGTATTACAGGCAATGTATCTTCATACAAGTTTTCTCTATCTCTCTTGAAAACAATAAGTAAACATATCTGCAAATACATACTAAAATACATTTATTAAAGTAGGATTTAATTTAAGTACACATATACAATTTTGTTTCAACTCTCCAATAACCCTGTGTTTAAACCGTTCATACAAACTTTTCATGTGTACACAGCAAATAATGATCACTTCCACTTAGACACGCTATTAGGCTATTCTACAAAAATGTAACACAGACACTTTTATATTTGATTCAGTGGTTGTGTTTGTCATAAAACACTATTAGTTGATTAGGTGCAAACTTAGAGAGGGGTCCATACACATAATTTCAATGACTTAACATTATACACATAGATTTGCACACATGTACACACACACGCATCATTATTATAAAAAACTGTGATCAGCCCATGGTGTATGAATATACATGTTTATGGTTTAAACAGGAGACTATTGCTTCTATACTCTCTGGATCAGTTATGAATTTCCATGAGAAAAATCTTTCCCCTCCTGGGCAGACTGCCAACCAAAATATTCTTTTTGCTGGAAATGTGATGAACTTGCAGTCCCAAACCTATATGCAGGGAGAAGTGGCTAAGGTACACTACCAGAGGAGAAATGGATTGATCCTCTTCTCATTAGGAAAGTCATCCCCATGTTCCCAAAATATTGCCTTGGAGTAACATGTGATACCTCTAGGATTGTAAAATAACTCTAGCTGACCAGAAAAAGATTGTGCATCAACCAATCATGGAAATGTTGGAAGATTGGGATTCCGAGTGACCTTCCGTGAGCTGCACCTACTCCCATGACCCTGGCAAAAGGTCAATGTGAAGGATAGGCCAAACTGCAAAGCATGAAATTGGAAGACCTCCCAGTCCAAGTAAAATAGGAACTACTTCCTGTGACAGGGAAAATAGGGTTGTGAATATGCACATCCTGAAGATCAGTGAAGACTGGCATTTCTTACTGAGGCTGTGGTTTCCATCTTGAAAGGCAACTCATACAGAAACCATCCTATGGAGGAAGAGTTGATTATTAGTAGAAACTTTTCCTGCTATATTTTGATACCAGAACATTTCCCAGAGTAGAAAGCCAGAGAGATACCCACTCTACTGCACCTTTCTAAAGAAACAAACTTACCTCTTCCTCTAACTGCATAGGATTCAACTGGTCAAAGCACACATGGAGTAGCCTGGCACTCAATAAATCTGGGACATACTGAAGTAGAGGCAGTGAGTCTCTAAGGCTGACCCCTTTTCTCAAGGAAATGAGGAAGGCCAACAAACTATTTCCCTGGGCTTTTGTTTTAATCCCTTTTATGGCCTGAATGCAGAGGGGGAGCTCTGAACTGAGGATGTTGCTTTGACCTGGACTGCATGACTCTGAAGAATTTATCTAAAGGACCTTGAGAACAGTCAGGATAATTTCACTTCTTGGGCAGTTTCAACATACCAGGAGCTGATGAGAGGGAATGGTATTGCTGGTCTCTGAAATCCTAAGAAGCCACAAAGGGAATGGGCACTCCAAAGAGGGTCTCTGCCTCCAGGGCAAAAGATGCAGACTGTTCTGACTGTGCTCCAGTAAGATCTTTGAGGTCTCCAAAGCAATGTCCCTACAGAGGTAGATTAGCTCTGCTGATAATGCAATGGATATCTTAGCAGCTGCTACCAACAAATGACGTGTTACTAGTCTATGCTCTTAAAACAAGTAACAGAAAAGAGGTAAGACAAAAAACTTTGTAACATTTAACAAATGATTTATTTCCCTATAATACAAAGTGAAAAATGAGAAAAAACTCTTACGGTTTTATGCATTAGATCCAAAATATAATCCAAGAATTAAAACACACAAGGCCTATCAATGAAAATGTCTAAGTGAATCTCAGTTCAAATCCCGATGAAATTCAAGATGGAAGGCAATGACATCTGTAATAGCCAGTGTTGAACTGATGTGTCAACAGTCTCTTGATGAAACACAGAAAATATTCCAGTTTTCAATTCCGTATAAATTCCAGTGAATGTCTTTGTCCAAAAATTATATCAGAGCACTTTTGTATTTCCAGAGAAAATAATCACTTGAATTCAGTAGTTAGATTAAAATAAAATTCAGCCTAAACTGGTCACAACATAATACAATTTAATGTGTCAGATGTTAAAGTATGACAGATAGAATTCTTATCTAAAAATCAGTAATACAACTAAGATGCAAAACAGATTCCTGGATGAGGTACAAAAGTTCATCCTTCTGGAAAAAAATAGAAGTTTGTTTACCAATTAACACATGCTTAAGATCATGTAGTCCAGGTATGACCTTGACTCAACTTAATGATTCTTACTCTGAGAAAGATAATTATTTTTTTTATAAAAAAAGTTGTTTACCAAAAGTGTCACTGATTTTGGAACAAGGTCAACAACTAGATACAATGTTTCTATTACTAGTTGTTTACATCAACAACAAAAAAAAAACAAAAGAAAGTCAATCAGGTCAAACAGAACTCAACTCAATTCTGGATAAGGTCAAGTCTGGTAAACAATGTTACATTACAATATCATGTAATGGAATTTAAACATTTTTTAAACTAACAGACAAACAATTGAATTATACACACAACAGATGAAGGACATTTGGTGACAGAAATACCATAGATCTTAGTTCTAAAGCTTTCAGTATTTTATCTGGGCCCAGGTGCCTGCAGAAATAACTATTTGTACCAATCTAGCTTCCAAGGTGGGGGAGTTTAAAGAGGTAGAAAGGGATGTGAACCATATAACTACCTGCAGAAACCATTAACATCTCAACGTTCGGGAAGAGGGGTGTGTGGCTAGACCACCCAATACATTCACTAGCAAACTCCTAGCACTGGCTCATATATGTTATAGGACAGAGACTCATACCTGTCAACTTTTTTAAAAGTGATGTTGGGAGATTGAATGAAAAAATTAGGAGACTGGGACCTGAAATCGGGAAATCTTTTGCAGCATTTTTTAATGAATTTCTCCAAGAACATGCCATTTCTCCCTGTGATGCGCCTTGTTTTCCATATCCTTGTTCAACAGTATTTAAAACTGCATCTAATTTTGATGTTTTTGCACCAACTATACAATTCTTTGAATGAAATTTATGATGATGATTATGATGATATTGTAGTACTCTTCCATACATTTTGTGCCAATTTACCATAATTCAAGTGATATAATGATACAGGAAACCGTTCTTGTATGGAATTGGTCATTTTACAAACCTCTCTACCTGGACAGATGTTTATCACTAGTTTGCCCAAGCACTGTCCAACATTTCAGGCTCCTATCTGTCCACTGTCATTCCATCATTGACAGCTGATCTAACATCAAGAGTTCTAAGGAAACTGAAAGCATACGTGTGGCTATTTCTAGCTTCAGTGGTCCTATATAATTAGCTAACACACCCAAACATTTCTCAGACAACAAATTTGGTACTGCACTTATATATGCTACACCTACCCTGCCTACACGTCCCATGCAAGATTCTTATCAAACCTCATTCTAAAAGATTAACAAAAATAAGCCAATTCCTCCATATCTCACCTGAGCTAGAACTGCTACAAGTCTCATAGGTGATGACATTCTTTTGTGATGACACCCACCGCCTTTGGTTACCCTCTCTTCCAGTCCCTGTCTTTGTTACTGTAATACCTAACTCATCAACTGTTTGTGTGGCTTGGTGGTGGATTTCACATTCATCTGAAATTTACATAATATTTTCTAATCTCTAAGAGCAGGCTCCTAAAAAAAGGTGACCATACTTGCATATTTTTGAAACATTTATCATTTTGCAGATTTTATTTCTTCTTTGTTTTTAAATTCTTAAGTTCTTTAAATTGTTTCTGTTATTTTTGTTAAATCGATATAAGAAAACATTTGACCTCTTTAAGCATACTTCGATGACTGACACGATGCTGTTATTATCTCATTGAAATTTTAGCATTCTAGTTATTGAAGATGTTGCAAGACAGAAGGAGTAAAAATAAGAGGCTTTTTGTTGTAGTTGATTCACAATATGACAAGATTCCTTTCTTAAAAATACTAGGGATATTTATTTCATTAAACAACTGTCAACTTCAAAACTCATCCCTTGAAAACAGTTCACCTGACACATAACTGTGACCACTAGCTCTTATTTGCATGCCTTTGCACTTTTCTTTTATCATACCCCTTTTATCTAATTTGATACAAAATATGGCTGCTTTTAACATCATTTATTCTCTATAATTATCTAATACACCCACCCTTTTCTGTTAAAAATAACAATAATTTGCCTGAAGTAGCTTATGCAAGGTCACATTTCTTCATCTCTATTAAGACCATCTTCTTTATCATTCCGATTGACCAAAGTCCCACTAATTTACTTTATTTATCAACAAGTTTTCATTGAAACATCAAAATCATGTGATACACATGCAAACGTGTCACTCACAGTCATGCACACGAGTGAATTACAACAATCTCAAGTATTCCAGCTATGAAGATATCCATTTGCATGTTCAAGTTCTGAAACAATTTAGGGACTGTATCTGCTGCAACTTCCCTGCCTACACGTCCCATGCACGATTCTTAGGAAACCTCAGTCTAAATCATTCATTAAATACAACAAACTCATCTTTATCTCACCTGAACTCTGACTGTTACCCTCTCCTCCAGTCCCTATCCCTGTTACTGTACTACCTAACTCTTCGAGGGTTGGTGTAACATCTTCGTGGTGGAGTTCATCCTCATCTGAAATTTAAATTATATTTGATACTTTAATAACTAATCAAGCTTTCAAGTGCAGGCTCCTAAAAGCATGTGACCATGCTTCTGTATTTCTGAAACTGATTATTTTGCTGATTTGTTTTTTTTGTTTTAAAATCTTAAGTTGTCTGTGTTCTTATTATGTCTGAACACATGAGAACACTTTACCCTTTTTAGCATATTTCAATCATTCACATGTTGCTGATGATATTATCTCATTGTAATCTTTAGCATTAAATTTATAAGTTTTATCAATAAAGGAAGAAAATATAAGGCCCAAGTGGTAGCTGAGACTGCTCATCTACCTAACAGTTTAATGTACAGACATTTCACCAAACAATCTGGGTTAGCAAGAAGCTTTATGACATGTAATAGTCTTTATCTGTTTTAGTAATGGTAGCTCTATAGGAGATCAATTTAGTATCATTTGTCGAACATAAATGGCCCTGTAGTATAATACTGTATAAGAAGTTCCACAGACTTCTGCTGCCTGGTTTTGGAGAAGATGTCATTTTAAGAGCTATTTAATTTTAGTAACTTCAGCCAGATAGAAAAAATCTTATGCTAGGAAGCTTTTAGTCACATTTGGTCTGGTTCTCGTGGGCAGTGTTAGGAAGACATATTAAGATTTTGTGTAAATTTCCATTATGTAGCCAAATTTGATGGGTGATCAGCATCATGTAGAGACCTATTGTACAATCTGATCCAGTTCTGTTCAGCAGCTATTTAGAAGTTCTTTAAATGTTGATATATCATTTATTAACATTGGATATATTTGATCTTGGATAACTAACATATGGAGTCCAAAAACATATAATGCACCACAAGTGACATTCAATTATTGAAGGACCTCAAACATATTAAGGGAAAGGCATATCAGATGGACACTGAGAAAAATGGGGGGGGTGCTGTTTAATGGTTGGATACTAATTTTATAGTCAAACTGGGAATAAATGTCAATAACAGCTTTTATAATGAATTTGTTTGCTTTTTTATGTAAATTGCCTTTCTTTTCAAGATCTTTCACCCTTGAAAAATCCGTAACATCATTACTCCAAGAGTTTCAGCAATCATCTTGTTTACATGAAAACATTTTGTATTACTTCTCTGCCTTTTGTTATTGTTTGATTCACAAAAAACAAGATTATTTTATTTAAAAACAAATGAACATTTTTTTTGTGTAACAACCATCAACATCGAAATTGATGTCATGATTTCATTGCAAGTTATAGTGAAACTTCTCATCTTTGAGGAAATCTACAATTGCCAATTCAGGAATGTTAAATTTACTTCAAACTTTGCAATGAACTGTGTCTGTAAAACAAAAAGATTTTTATTTTTACTCATTTTGCTTGGTTGCCCTGCTATCTTTGATCACATTTGTGAATGAGTATAAATAAATTTAAGGTAGTGTATTTATATTACTTACATAAAAACATTAATAACAGTGTTTAATTGATCAATTTGAAATGCGTTGACCTGACCAGCAAAAACATGACCACTTAATCTTGCGCAGATAGGATTTGCATGCCAAATTGTACAATTCTTTTCTTCCATCCCCTTTATTTGATTTGATAGAAGAAATGCAACTAACATGACGATATAGATATAGAACCTTTTTTGTGTATTATCAACAGTATGGCTAACACGTCCTTATGAAGCTGACTGCCATGTATTCTCAACAGTATGACTAACACGCCCTTATGAAGCTGACTGCCATGTATTCTCAACAGCATGGCTAACACGTCCTTATGAAGCTGACTGCCATGTATTCTCAACAGTATAGCTAACACGCCCTTATGAAGCTGACTGCCATGTATTCTCAACAGTATGGTTAACATGCCCTTATGAAGCTGACTGCCATGTATTCTCAACAGTATGGCTAACACGCCCTTATGAAGCTGACTGCCATGTATATTATCAACAGTATGGCTGACACGCCCTTATGAAGTTGACTGCCATGTAATATCAACAGTATGGCTAACACGCCCTTATAAAGCTGACTGCCATGTATTCTCAACAGTATGGCTAGCACGCCCTTATGAAGTTGACTGCCATGTATTATAAACAGTATGGCTAACACGCCCTTATGAAGCTGACTGCCATGTATATTATCAACAGTATGGCTAACACGCCCTTATGAAGCTGACTGCCATGTATTCTCAACAGCATGGCTAACACGTCCTTATGAAGCTGACTGCCATGTATTCTCAACAGTATAGCTAACACGCCCTTATGAAGCTGACTGCCATGTATTCTCAACAGTATGGTTAACATGCCCTTATGAAGCTGACTGCCATGTATTCTCAACAGTATGGCTAACACGCCCTTATGAAGCTGACTGCCATGTATATTATCAACAGTATGGCTGACACGCCCTTATGAAGTTGACTGCCATGTAATATCAACAGTATGGCTAACACGCCCTTATAAAGCTGACTGCCATGTATTCTCAACAGTATGGCTAGCACGCCCTTATGAAGTTGACTGCCATGTATTATAAACAGTATGGCTAACACGCCCTTATGAAGCTGACTGCCATGTATATTATCAACAGTATGGCTAACACGCCCTTATGAAGCTGACTGCCATGTATTATCAACAGCATGGCTAACACACCCTTCTGAAGCTGAATGCCATGTATTCTCAACAGTATGGCTAGCACGCCCTTATGAAGCTGACTGCCATGTATTATCAACAGTATGGCTAACACGCCCTTATGAAGCTGACTGCCATGTATTATCAACAGTATGGCTAACACGCCCTTATGAAGCTGACTGCCATGTATTATCAACAGTATGGCTAACACACCCTTATGAAGCTGACTGCAATGTATTATCAACAGTATGGCTAACACGCCCTTATGAAGCTGACTGCCACATATTTACAACAGTATGGCTAACACACCCTTATGAAGATGACTGCCATGTATTATCAACAGTATGGCTAACACGCCCTTATGAAGCTGACTGTCATGTATTATCAACAGTATGGCTAACACGCCCTTATGAAGCTGACTGCCATATGATATCAACAGTACGGCTAACACACCCTTATGAAGCTGACTGCCATGTATTATCAACAGTATGGCTAACGCGCCCTTATGAAGCTGACTGCCATGTATTATCAACAGTATGGCTAACACCCCCTTATGAAGCTGACTGCCATGTATTATCAACAGTATAGCTAACATGCCCTTATGAAGCTGACTGCCATGTATTATCAACAGTATGGCTAACACGCCCTTATGAAGCTGACTGCCATGTATTATCAACAGTATGGCTAACACGCCCTTATGAAGCTGACTGCCATGTAATATCAACAGCATGGCTAACATGCCCTTATGAAGCTGACTGCCATGTATTATCAACAGTATGGCTAACACGCCCTTATGAAGCTGACTGCCATGTATTATCAACAGTATGGCTAACATGCCGTTATGAAGCTGACTGCCATGTATTATCAACAGTATGGCTAACACACCCTTATGAAGCTGACTGTCATGTATTCTCAACAATATGGCTAACATGCCCTTCTGAAGCTGACTGCCATGTATTATCAACAGTACGGCTAGCACACCGTTATGAAGCTGTCTGCCATGTATTATCAACAGTATAGCTAACATGCCCTTATGAAGCTGACTGCCATGTATTATCAACAGTATGGCTAACACACCCTTATGAAGCTGACTGCCATGTATTATCAACAGTATGGCTAACACGCCCTTATGAAGCTGACTGCCATGTATTATCAACAGTATGGCTAACACACCCTTATGAAGCTGACTGCAATGTATTATCAACAGTATGGCTAACACGCCCTTATGAAGCTGACTGCCACATATTTACAACAGTATGGCTAACACGCCCTTATGAAGATGACTGCCATGTATTATCAACAGTATGGCTAACACGCCCTTATGAAGCTGACTGTCATGTATTATCAACAGTATGGCTAACACGCCCTTATGAAGCTGACTGCCATATGATATCAACAGTACGGCTAACACACCCTTATGAAGCTGACTGCCATGTATTATCAACAGTATGGCTAACGCGCCCTTATGAAGCTGACTGCCATGTATTATCAACAGTATGGCTAACACACCCTTATGAAGCTGACTGCCATGTATTATCAACAGTATGGCTAACACGCCCTTATGAAGCTGACTGCCATGTATTATCAACAGTATGGCTAACACGCCCTTATGAAGCTGACTGCCATGTAATATCAACAGCATGGCTAACATGCCCTTATGAAGCTGACTGCCATGTATTATCAACAGTATGGCTAACACGCCCTTATGAAGCTGACTGCCATGTATTATCAACAGTATGGCTAACATGCCGTTATGAAGCTGACTGCCATGTATTATCAACAGTATGGCTAACACACCCTTATGAAGCTGACTGTCATGTATTCTCAACAATATGGCTAACATGCCCTTCTGAAGCTGACTGCCATGTATTATCAACAGTACGGCTAGCACACCGTTATGAAGCTGTCTGCCATGTATTATCAACAGTATAGCTAACACGCCCTTATGAAGCTGACTGCCATGTATTATCAACAGTATGGCTAACACGCCCTTATGAAGCTGACTGCCATGTACTATAAACAGTATGGCTAACCTGCCCTTATGAAGCTCACTGCCATGTATTATCAACAGCATGGTTAACACGCCCTTATGAAGCTGACTGCCATGTATTCTCAACAGCATGGCTAACACGCCCTTATGAAGCTGACTGCCATGTATTATCAATAGCATGGCTAACACGCCCTTATGAAGCTGACTGCCATGTATTATCAACAGCATGGCTAACAGGCCTTTTTATGAAGCTGACTGCCATGTATTATCAACAGTATGGCTAGCACACCGTTATCAAGCTGACTGCCATGTATTATCAACAGTATGGCTAACATGCCCTTATGAAGCTGACTGCCATGTATTATCAACAGTATGGCTAACATGCCCTTATGAAGCTGACTGCCATGTATTATCAACAGTATGGCTAACACGCCGTTATGAAGCTGACTGCCATGTATTATCAACAGTATGGCTAACACGCCCTTATGAAGCTGACTGTCATGTATTCTCAACAATATGGCTAACATGCCGTTATGAAGCTGACTGCCATGTATTATCAACAGTATGGCTAGCACACCATTATGAAGCTGTCTGCCATGTATTATCAACAGTATAGCTAACACGCCCTTATGAAGCTGACTGTCATGTATTCTCAACAATATGGCTAACATGCCGTTATGAAGCTGACTGCCATGTATTATCAACAGTATGGCTAGCACACCGTTATGAAGCTGTCTGCCATGTATTATCAACAGTATAGCTAACACGCCCTTATGAAGCTGACTGCCATGTATTATCAACAGTATGGCTAACACGCCCTTATGAAGTTGACTGCCATGTATTATCAACAGTATGGCTAACACGCCCTTATAAAGTTGACTGCCATGTACTATAAACAGAATGGCTAACCTGCCCTTATGAAGCTCACTGCCATGTATTCTCAACAGCATGGCTAACACGCCCTTATGAAGCTGACTGCCATGTATTATCAACAGTATGGCTAACACGCCTTTTTATGAAGCTGACTGCCATGTATTTTCAACAGTATGGCTAGCACACCGTTATGAAGCTGTCTGCCATGTATTATCAACAGTATGGCAAACATGCCCTTATGAAGCTGACTGCCATGTATTATCAACAGTATGGCTAACATGCCCTTATGAAGCTGACTGCCATGTATGATCAACAGCATGGCTAACACGCCCTTATGAAGCTGACTGCCATGTATTATCAACAGTATGGCTAACACGCCCTTATGAAGCTGACTGCGACATATTTACAACAGTATGGCTAATACGCCCTTATGAAGTTGACCGCCATGTATTATCAACAGTACGGCTAACCTGCCCTTATGAAGCTGACTGCCATGTATTATCAACAGCATGGCTAACATGCCCTTACGAAGCTGACTGCCATGTATTATCAACAGTATGGCTAACACACCCTTATAAAGATGACTGCCATGTAGTATCAACAGTATGGCTAACATGCCCTTATGAAGCTGACTGCCATGTATTATCAACAGTATGGCTAACATGCCGTTATGAAGCTGACTGCCACATATTTACAACAGTATGGCTAACACGCCCTTATGAAGCTGACTGCCATGTATTATCAACAGTATGGCTAACACGCCCTTATGAAGCTGACTGCCATGTAGTATCAACAATATGGCTAACACGCCATTATGAAGCTGACTGCCATGTATTATGAACAATATGGCTAACACGCCCTTATGAAGCTGACTGCCATGTAGTATCAACAGTATGGCTAACATGCCATTATGAAGCTGACTGCCATGTATTATCAACAACATGGCTAACACGCCCTTATGAAGCTCACTGCCATGTAGTACCAACAATATGGCTAACACGCCCTTATGAAGCTGACTGCCATGTACTATAAACAATATGGCTAGCACGCCCTTATGAAGCTGACTGCCAAAATAGAAAATTCTGCATTTGCACAAAATAGTTAATGATAGTATGTGTAAATATGTATTTTTGTTTTGAAACATTGTCTAAATGATTTATATATTTACGTTAAGTACAGATGATTACCTCTGACACCTTTTTAGCTTTCATTTTAAAAGTTAAGCTTATGTTTATGTTTAACACTGACTAAGCATATAAACATCATGAATGCCACAGAATAACAATGTGTTAATTTTTTTACCATAAATAAACATCCAAAAGATGCACAGATATTATGCGCAATAGCAACAGCCATATGTATCTACAGTATATAATTAAGAATGAAAACCAGAACATAAGTGATTAAAGTAGTTCTGAGTATGTAACTGCAGGGGAAGCTAACATTATGCTTTATTTTATTCCCAATTCAATATAATTATTCCTATGTTGATCAATGATCACAAAATTTACTTTTTTATGATTTTTATGAGAGAGAGAGATAGGGAGAGAGTATGGCATCTGTAAGGCAAATGGGATGCAACACACTAATGTTTTGGATTTTTATATATTCATTAGAAGACAATGTGTGGACAGGCACAAGATTCTTATTTTATATAATATGTGCCTCCTGAATGAAGAAAAAAACAAATAACAGCAGACAAATTGTTACAAATGTATTTGTTCCAGTTTGCACAACCACCTCATCCCATTATTTCATCAACATCATTACTGTCACTAAACCAATTAGAAGTCATTAAAAACTCTGGTTCACAAATACTTTGAGAAAATATTCTTGCTCTGACATATATAAGTATAAAGAACCTACTATGTTCAGACTATTAGTTGAAAAAAACATTCTTTAAGTACATGAAAGAAAAATATACAGGTTCAAAAGAAAATCCCCCTTTGCCCCACATGTGGAAAATTAAACAGAAAACAAATCCTTGAATACAAGTACACCATTTATTCAATGTTCAATTTAATGATAAAGCAAGGAAACAAGCGAACTTTTCAGGTCTGATAAATGTCAAAAATGCTTTTCTTGTGCAATGAGTGTGAATCCATTCTGAAGAAGAATTTATAAAACATTCAAAGTGCAGCAACTGATCACTGCAAGATACGTTACAAATGGACTGCCACTGCCACATTTTTCTACATTCACATAGCTCTCTCTCTCTCTCTCTCTCTCTCTCATGAATGCTCTTAGTCAAATATCAACAGAAATATATATGTGCATGATACCCCAATGCATGTATAGCCATAGGTCTGCAGTGATGCACTGAGAGGCATAAAGGACAATACAATTCCCTCTTAACAGATACAGCAGACAAGGCATTATGCCCTAAAATTGATGAGCACCAGTCTCATGTGATAATTGCCTTTGCCTATTAAAGTTTGTATTCTTGGACGTTGAATGGAAACATGAAAAATGCCAAAAAATAATATTTTAAATTCAATTTACATTAAACACCTGCCACCCTTTTATGACTTAGGGACCCACAATTTAATTTTTTGTGGGTGGGGGAGGAAACATGGTCACTCTGTTGATAGAGCATCTAGTTCATGATCAAATGGTTCTGGGTGTGATTACTTCCAAAGTCACAGCCACAGTGTGTCAATGGAAATAATAAAGCCATCAGTGTATATCAAGTTCTGTTAAAACCCATTCACCTTCACGATTTTTGACAAAATTGTCAAAGCGACTGGATGAAAATGCTGATTTTTATAAAAAAAATACTTAAGGAGTTCAGTTTAAATTCCTAATTCAAACTTATGGACAGATAACAGTTGAGTTATTCATCAGAAACATCTAACACATGAAAGCAAGACAGGAGTAAAGAAATGGTGTGAACAGAGTATGCATGAATTACAAATGGAAAATATACAGAAATGATTTCTATTTAAAAGAAAAGGAAAAGAGAAAAACATAATGAGAAAGAAGAAATAAGTATGAGTGGGCTTGAACAACTACTGTCTGATACATTATTTACTAAATAACAAATTGTTTTACCTTTACACGATCAATCTCCATACAAGAAGTGTTGACAAATTTACAATGTATCAACAACAGAGTGGCCTGGTAAGGTTCCATATGATAATAAATATATCCAAAACTTCAATAATCTGGTTTTTACTTTCCTTTTTATTTTAAAAAGACTACAGATTTATTTACATCATTGTACTAAAAGTAAATAAAAAGTTTTATAATAATCCATTTCTTCAGTAAATATTTCTTTGAAAATTGCTACTAATAATAATTTGTGTTGTAATGTGCTAGTAGCCTACTCAGTATATCTATTTTAAATCCCATCAATGGACAATAATTTAAAGCTAGGTACTAAAATAATTCATGAAATTGAAACAAATGAAGAATGAGAGTAACGAATATTGCAATCCGTTTTACTGGATTCAGTGCTCATTCCATAACTTTAATGTATCAGTGTGATTCATGTTATTAATATGATACTGTTTGCCTATACATTGTAAATCGAAGAGTAGAATAAAAATAACATATGTAACTTAATATGATTAAGAAATGAAAACAAATACATGGGGATTTTATTTATTACTGTCATTCCATGTTAACAGACCATTTTAGTCAAAATTTGCATCAGTGTATCTTTTACTTTTAGGATCACTGTGAGCATCATTCTTCAATGTACCTCTTCTATATTTAGCTGTCTTCATCCAAATATTCTGATCTGCGGTAAAGAAAGCCCCAAAATGCAACAAGATAAAGAGAGAGGAAAAAAATACAATCACCCATTTAAAATGTAATCAATGTTTGAACATCAATTTTGTTGAAAGAAACATTAAACGGCATTTTGTGTTGGTGTGAAGTGACACCCTAAAACTGTATTGCGATCAACATAGCAGATGGTCTAAGTTATGTACTTTGTCTTCATCTTTCGGCTCACTGGTGATGAGTGCAAACGAGAACAAAATTTGTAGGCAGTCATACATCTATTCATATTAGGTTACCACTCAAAATCTAAAAGATATTCCATGTTTTTTTCAAACTTTTTGAAGCAACCTTGACACTAAAACTCCAAATAAGCTGATCAATGACTAATTTGTAATGGAACCAAAACACTTAGACTGATTCAGTTATTTTGCTGCAAAATACCATGATCTGTACTCCAGTTTTGATTTGAAGACTGAACCAGCTACATTACCAAGGGTAAATATGTCAATGAATAAAACCGACACTACAAGATTTGGTGAAGCTAATATGTCATATATTTTAATCACTTTAAAACAAACTAAATGTAAACCCATTACTTTAATGGAATATGTGCCCTGGGAGCATCTCTGCCTTTGGATGAACTACAACAGTAAATGACCACGCAATTTACAATGATCAAAGCTTGAAATCAGTTAGTTAATTCCACAATGATCTATCAATCCCAAGAAGAAAAGTTGTTTCTAATTTATTATTCCCTGTAAAAGCTTGAGGCTCACCTTGCTGAGGGAACTGCTTAATCACGAATTGTAAAGTGTGTGTACTGTCAAAATTTTGCACATCTGTCTGTCGATGCACATTACATTTCTCTTATTTCCAATAGAGAACAGAGAATAAATGGCTGGAGATGATGTAAAAAAAACCGCAAAATGACTCAATAAAATCCCACTGGAAACAACCAAACACATACCATTTTAATAATGATGGCAACCATCATGTCCTAATTCTGGCTTCACTTGAGAGTTAGTGTGCTTGTATGATTGGTAAACAGAAAAATCAATATTCATGCAGCGAGTTGGTGTATTAGGCTGGGGAATCAATACTATTACTCAAAGTAGAATAAAGCTAAGTGGTGTCAAGATAGGGGCTGATATGCAAGCTGAACAAAAAAATCTGTAACACTTTTCACCTGTTCATAGGATGTTTACAAAAGGACAATGTCCCCAGCATTTGTATTAATTATTCCATTTCAACACATCTGAAGCTCCCACCCATACCAAAAAATTACACGAAACTGCTCATGGATGGAACTAATCATTTTAGACACATCTGCCTTGACAGATGTCTGTTAGTAGTTTCCACCAAATCCAGTCCAACATTTCAGCCACCTGTCTGTAGACTGTCATACCACCACAGACTGCTGATCAGACAACAGTTCTAAAAATAGTATGCATGTGTCTATTTCTAGCATCAGTGGTCCTCTATAATTAGCTACCACCCCCACACTTTTCGGTGAACCAACAGTAACTTACATGAAAAAGTTCATGCAAAGTCGTATTTCTTTATCTCTGTTACAACCATCTTCCTTGTTATTCTAAGTAACCTTAAATCTCAATGCCTTATTTTTATCTGTCAACAATGTACTGCCAAAATGAAAGTCACTGGATTCACACGTAAAGGTCTTATTCACAATCATGCATACAGATCAATAAATTGAGTGAGTGAATTACAGTATTCTCATGTGACCTAGCTTCATTGACATCCACTGGCCTATTCCAATTCTGAAACAATGTAGGGACTAAAATATTATCTGCTGTGAATACCCTGGCTACACATGTCCCATGCAAGAATATTATCAAACCTCATTCTAAAATATTTATTAAAAAACCCACTTCCTCCTTATCTCACCTGAAATCTGACTGCTACATGTTTCAGAGAAAACAGCCTTCGTTTGTGTAGACACCCGCCGATTTTGGTTGTCCTCTACTTCAGTCCCTGTCTCTGTTACTGTAATACCTAACTCATCGAGGGCTGGTGCAGTGGATTGGTGGTGGTTGTCATGTCCATCTAAAATTTATACAATATTTGATATTTTTAACTCCTCAAACCTCTAACAGCAGGTTTTATTTATGTATTTATAAAACAATGATAATTTCGCAGATTCATTTTCTTCTTTGTTTTTAAAATCCCAAGTTGTTTGATTTATCTGTTATCTCTGTGTGCATGATAAAATGTTACCTCTTTAAGCATACTTCAAGTTAAATGCATCCATGCCAACCCTAACAAGATCATCGCAGTAAAGCAGTTGATTTTTTTATTCTGTAAGGCATGCACTGACAGTAAACATTGTGGTCATCTGAAATGTTTGTAAAGGACACAGTCATACAATTTATTTACCTCTAGTAGAGTTGAGCAAACTTCAGATCCAAACCCTATGAAGCTCAATGGTTTGTTGCTATCTCTCAGCTTGATGTAATTCTTGGAATTTGTTTCCTCATTTCACATGATAATGGTAGTTCTATCTCCCACCATGTGACATATTCAAATCAGCATGTGATGTCCAATAAATGTAATGGTGTCCCTTCTTGCTTCTATTCAGACAAATCTGAATATTCCTTTTATTCTTCTGTACAGATTATTAAAACTTTCTAATGAGGCTTATACTTTCCTTTCATCTTTAACTTTTATCAGTAGCTGAATGTCATTTTAAAAAAATTCTATAATGAACACTCGGATCTCTCACTGACAGACCAGATTTGTGGAAAGACAAATATACTCTGGCATGCTCCTACATATAATATCTAATTTATCAATGCAACATGTCTTTTGTCTTGTACCAGAAAACAAAACTGCCAAATTGTCCGGTGCCAAAATGGTCAACCTCAAAAAGTCATATATCCCTAACTCCATCCAACATGGAGGGCTGGGTCTTTGTGCTTAGCACATGATCATAGTATTGATGAGAATTTTGTGTCCTGAAGCCAATGTCAAGAAGTTGGGTAAGCATGTCAAAGAATGAATTGTAACAGCTTAGCCTAATAAAAATTGAACAAAAAATTATGACGAGGATCAATCAAATGCATTAGGAAATATTAGCCAATTCAAAACTTAAGATTTAATACACATTTGCAAGCACTCTTACTCTTTTCTGTCTGAGACTAAAAGGGTCAAGAGAGCATATAAAGGAAAGAATTGTCTTAGCTTCATAATGATTGATCCCATATATGAAGCAAGCATGATGTAGAAGGAGCTATCCTAGCTCACAGTGTTTCATGCCAAGTATGAGTGACAATTAATAAACGGGTTTTGGAATAATTAGCAAATGAACCAAGGATATTATATGCGAATTATATGACCAACTGATGCCAAATTGTTAACTATGTAGGCACTTAACACACTGAACTTTATATATACATATTATTATCAGACTGATCAAAACCCTGAATTTTTTACCTTTCAATACCAGAATCTATGAGTTTATTTACTAGCTAAATTGCAAACCATCAACAACATCTTGTCTTTGCCTCCATCGCCTTGACCTTAGTAATCCATGCACAAACAGTTGTCCATTTGATATCCAAATGAATGACAATGACATCTCAATACTGCAAGCTGGCCTTGATATAATACAAATTAATTAATAATACTGAGTTTCTTGAAAAAGCATAACATGTACAAACAAAGTCATGGTCATGCTAAACTAGTTATAAACCTCTACATCATGGATTTATAATGTCAAGAAAATATGGGAGGGTCTAACGGCTCTCAAGAAGGCTGGAGAAAACGCATTGGGATAGCTCTACTCTAGAAAATACCGGCCTAATTATTTTTTTATACTTGACAAGAGGGCATATTGCATTTATAAAGATTAAGCTAAACCAAATTAATAGACAGAACTAAAACACAAATTTCACTTCACAAAATGCATCTAACTGGTATAAATTTATCAATTTGCTGCCATCAGTAAACATTAGTGACATTTTCAGTACTTGAAATTTCACAGAATAATGCTATTTACAGTATGCCCAGAATGTTGTTTGGAAAGAACATTTAACAAAATATATGACTTATTAAAGGTAGAGAAAAATGAAGTGAGATGCATTGTAGATATGCCTGCCTTTGGTGGAAGGGGCATCATAACTCAATGTCTTACAGCACTAGTCACGAGTAACTGAACTTAATGTAAAACAGATGGACGATCTATGTTTTGAAAGATGGGCAAACCTAAAGGGGCAAAATCCAACAGGGAAATGGTTCAGTGAATTAATTCCTAATACCATCATATAATCAAAGCCCAGGTATGCAAATGACATTCAGTAATAACTCAATAACTTACTACACTATGGCACCAGCAAATAAATCAGGCATTGATTAAAAGTTAGGCAAGCAGATAGTTGTTTGGTAAAAAAATGTCAGAAATATAGAAGGCAAAACAAACTGCAAAATAAAGCATTAATATAACATTACTATGATATTTCTTCATAAAACCTGGATGGAGATCCAGCCAACCTTGGACCTGATCTGCTGTCAATGATTCTGTGAAAGAGATTAGATAATTACATTTAATTTCTATCATAAGATGAAGAACTGATCGTTGTTCTATCAATGCATTTAAAGGACAGTCTGTATGTGTGTACATGTGTCTGTGTGTATATGTGCAAATAAAAATTTGGAACTTGCGAAAGTTATTCTAATGCCCGTCAAAGTTTATGACAAGGGATATAACCATGTCCCAAACAGAGTAGGAAAGACTAAAGCCATTCAAGCACATGCTATTATATGACATAATGTTCACAACAAATTGCAGAATAGTGTATTGAATGGTTTGTGAGCTATCCTCATTATAACCAGCATCCCATGCAAAGATACGTCACGGGCCATAACTATACAAAAAATGAGCTGATGTTACAAAAAAGTACATCTGTGTCTATTGTACAATGTTTATACCAGCTTAAATTAGAATACATCACAATGTTTGTAAGATATGCTTATTACAAGCAACATCCTATGTGAAGATATTATGTTAATTGTCAAGGGTCATAACTCTGGAAACAAGACATTTTGGCACCAGCCATTTCA
Source organism: Sinohyriopsis cumingii (assembly GCA_028554795.2). Taxonomy (NCBI): domain Eukaryota; kingdom Metazoa; phylum Mollusca; class Bivalvia; order Unionida; family Unionidae; genus Sinohyriopsis; species Sinohyriopsis cumingii. The sequence continues at coordinate 74,328,463 of CM068838.1, read as the reverse complement.
TTGCATGGTTTCCATACTAAGCCTTGCTGATATCCTAAACATAAAATTTCCAGCTAGTTTGCAATAAACACAACATTCTGAGCTTAACATAGCCCAAACAGTGCAAAGTAAACAAAACAGTATATAATATAAAACAGACTGTCATAGTAGAAAAATATTTACTTTAGTTCTTTTTAAAACGATTGCTCATTGACATTTGATAACATGCCTGTTTTGTAGAATATGGTAAAGTTACCTCAAATAAAGAAATTCTTACCAAACACAAGCAGGTTGTATCATCAGTCCATCAAAACTTCACAAGATAATCCTCATAGGTACTCAAAAGTATAAAAATATACAAATAACCTGCTGTTGTGGAGAATATCTTAATGTTGCATCAAATGAACATTCAGGGTCCTCTCTTGGAAAGACCAGATTTGTAGAAAGAAATATACTCTTGCATGCTCCTACATCTAATATGTAACGTATAAATGCAACATTTCCTTTAATCTTGCACCAAAACATATGCCAAGCTGTGCATTGCCAAAACAGTAATGCCCAAGCAGATATATCCCTATCTCTATCCAACACAGATGGCATTGTTTGTGTGCCTAGCACTTGATCACAGAATTGATGAGAATTTTGTGCCCTTGACACCAATATCAAAAAGTTGGGTAAGCATGTCAAAGAATGAATTGTAATAGCTTAGCCTAATAATAGTTCAATTAAATTAAGTTTCAAAATGATTTTGCTTCTTTTAATCGTAGTTAACTTGATCTTTGACCATTTACCTCCCCAAAATAGACTTCTTCCTGCAAGTTGTCCCCAAAGTTTTATCCATGATTGTAATTAAGAATGAATTCAGGTTTTGTGCAGAAATGATTATTCTTCTTTCAGTCATTCATCATGACATTTTTGCCCCAGAACTGATGGGCTTCTTCCACATGGCATTGTGCAAGCCATCGACAAAGTTTGGTCCAAGTATGTAACGTAAATTAAACCTTAATGTGCAGAAGATTATTTAAAATTAAATTTCATTTT
>CM068838.1:74129791-74327343 GCA_028554795.2 Sinohyriopsis cumingii | reverse complement strand
TTATGTCATAGGACGAGTATACATGCATGACTCTATACTTTACACAAAATCTTAGAAGCTGGTTCCATGGTTTCAGCTGCAACTAAAATATTTGAACATCTTTCAAAATGTTTTTCAATTAAACAGGTGGTAAACAAGTACTGCATAGACAAAAGGTCAACTTTCAACTGTAGTTTGGCATGTTAGTTGTGTAGTGAGTAAAATAAATCAATATAACATATTCAGAACAAAAAATGAATTATACAATCTTATCAAATGTATATAAAATATCACAATACACTAATTTTAGTGGTCAATTCGATAAAAAAGCTTCATGATTTAATACATTCCAAATTTATGGAAACTAAATGGAGTTTCCATCAAGCAAATGACTTGGAAAGCTAGAACAGTATACAAACAGCTGTAACAATATGTAAAGCACATCTAACAACTCTCTGGAGGAGTTAACCTGGTTAATTTTCCCCCACCACATACATATCAACTGTCCAATTTTCCTAGTAATGCAGAACTAGATGCATTAAATTGAAAGTTCCAACCATTTTTTGGTATCTTGTTCAGCACAATGTCTCTAATGTGGTAAAATTCTGAATACATATGATTTGTGACAGTGTGTGCACAATTTTATGGAGCCCCCAAGCTCATGTGTGACTTTCAAAAACTTCAAAAGAGAACCCTAACTTTCCTGATAATGCTGATGCTGAGGCTAAAGGTGCCATCGCCATCACCACCAGAAAATTGTTAACTACACTTGCCACTAACACCAAGCCAAAGCTAATACAGCTGATTACCATACAGAAGCTAATGTTAAGGCAGGTTTAACTTTACCTCAAAACCAAGTTAACCTTCATAATAGATATAACATCTTTTGAGTAATAATAGTACATGTAATGTTGAAAAATCTAATCAGTATTTACTTAAGTGAACATAATACCTTTTAAGATACTAGTTATGCTAGCCACCTGTTTATTTCAGGTCTGTGTTTATGCAGCAACTTGGCTATTGACTGACATATGCTTTTTTGATGTACTGATGTCTTAGAAATAGATGGATAAAACACACAGCCAGGTCACAATACCCAGTTAAAGTACAAGTCACACAGGTCATGTAGGTGTTTTTTGTATGGATTATTTCAGTAATGGGATGGATGTAACATTTTTAGAATTAGATTACACATACCTTTAAATAGTGATTATTCACATTAATGTGATTTTCTTATATCAATATTCCAAGGATGGTCATTATTTACTTTCCCTGAGAAATACATACAGCAAGTTCAATGTTAAAGTGTACAGAATGTCATGACATGATCACAAAGCTACATGTGTTGAAAAAAAATTTTGAACTACCCTTTCATTGGTTAATATAAGAACAACATCCTCTTTTCTTGACCCAATTTAGCACCTGGTCATCAATGTAAACTTCCATTAGGGATCAATCATTTTTGTCTGGAAGTTGTTTGATTATATTTAAGGTGCAAAGAACTAAACAATCTAGATTGAATGGATGTTGATTAAATTATATTAGTATTAAATTTAAGAACAACAATTAATATTTAAGTTGAGACGAGTAAATGCACCTACATGACCACACTGACCACCATGTTAGCAGATTCTTACAGATGGATGGTTAAAACGCTGACACCCAGGTCACACTACCCAGTTAGTAGATTCCATCTCATGATTGTATCCAAAAGTAATTTGACATTAAAACAGTGTTGAAAACAGTGATGAGGAGAACGTTTTTCAATAGTCTTTCATGCATAACTTTTCATTAAGGTATTATATTGTGTTTATGCATGCAATTGTGAAATGTTCAGTAAAAATAAAAACTTTTAAATTCAAATACTGCTTGGTTTTGTGTAATTTAACTGTTAGCAAATATAAGTGATTTAGTAATATTGTTAGTCCTTCTGCTTGCAATAACGATCAAGTCTGGATTATAAACAAACACACCTCGAAACGGCCAAGCCTTGAATATCTGACTGCAACCACCTGCAAGGAGTATCAAATACAGTGTAGTATCAAAATCTCTATTATTCCTTTTCATCTACCTTGATGTACACATTACTTCAATTTGTAACCAGCATTCCATGGAACCCAGTGTCTCACCTGCAATCGTGTGTGTGCCTAATGTATATTACCCATCCCCCAATCACAAAAGTCACAACTTAAAATGTTAACATGAAACTTTATTGTGGATGCCACAGTAGGTAACTGCACTGGTTGCCTATATTTCACCTATATCTCACCATGCATTCTCAGGTGAGACCAAACGTTTCCTCAATATACATGTTTTGTATTATTTTCTTAAGTCAATTTAGAAACAGTTTCACCTATATTCATTTTAGCTTCTTTTCCAGGCTGAAACAGAGAATATATTCTATCTGCCTTAAGTCTGCACTGCTTTGGTAAAATGGCTGCAAATAAAGATTTTCTTTTATATGTGTGCCAAATTATGGAAAATCAACTTTAAATCTTTCAAGTTTGTAGTCCATTACATGCAAACAAGATCTTTTGTACCATTGGTGATGCACTCCAACACACATCTGACACATACTTATGACACAATGATTTGTTTGCCATAAACTTGCTGAAACCTTCATGCAACACTGTCATTTCTATACTGAATACTGGCTATGGACTGCAAAACTATAGCTAATCTTTCATTATTTGGAGAGAGTTTCACATGCAAACTATTATGTACAGAGTGTCTAGACAAGATATTTAAGCTATATAATCTGCAATGGGTCACCATACCAACACCCTCAATTGCCTCTATTCATCCCCACCCCAACCAACCCAACAGTGACAAGGGTCTTAATGCAGCTCTGTGTTCATTTGTTTGGTTATCTAATTAGAAATATACAGGCCATTCAATATTAAAGAGAGTATGCCATTCAATGCCATACATCTCGATCAATTTCTCATCATATGATCACAACTCAAAACTTTAAAAATGAGTGACCTTACCAAATGGTGGTTTTGAAATTTATTTTAAGACCTCAACAGTACCACATAATGTGATTTGGGGAGCATTCTGAAACATAATCTTTGGGATGATCTTAATTTTCATGGCCATTTTTATTACGTCTCAGTCAAAAGCAGCAGCATACCAAAATTTGTAATGGACAGATGGGCACATAGATGAATGGACCAATGAATAAGCAGAAATTAAATGTTCCTGGTCATATACTTCCTTAGTGCTTTATAAGCCAGAACTAATATGCAAGTCTGAGTGGGTCTTTGCTGAGCAAATTCTTTTGAATTTTCACCTTTTAGCCTGATTTTCTTCTCAAAATTGCAGGTCTAGTACACTGAAGATTACTATCAGTGTTGTCTACAAAACAGGGAGCGACAGTAACTCAGTTGCTAGTTCAGGAGTCATAATCCAAGGGTCAAGGGTACAAAATCGGCTTAAGCCTCCTTCGGACAGCTGCCTTGGTATATCCTTGTGAAAAGCACTCTGCATCTATTTCTTTCACGTAATATAGCCAATATCCTGAGTGCAGTTAAAAACCAACTAATCAAACCAACACCTAGGAATAATGAAATTTGCAAATCCCTAACTCTGTCACAATTTTTATCTTTACTATTTTAGCTTTTTTTTCTGTCACTTCAAGTTTAGTTCAGATACATTATCATCTGATACTGACTTATACATTTTAAAACAAGATCACAGAATTTGTTTCATAAGAACATTTGTGAGATTTTCTTTTATGTTATTATAACAATATCAAACTAGTTGGTCTTATTAATACCATGGATAAAAATAGCTTCCAATATCTTGGTATAACAGTTTCATTTTGATGCAAATCTAGAACCAGTCCATTCAAAGTATTAGAGAATTGGAAAAGTTCTTGACCTGGAAGAAAACAAAATGTGCAACACTGAAAGAAACATGGATGACTGAAACTACTGTTACAGTAGCAAGTAATTAATGAAGTACCTAGTTAATACACTTGTATTTGTTACCAATCTTTGCTAATTTTCATGTTTTCAGAAATCATGTACATGCATACTCACAAAAACAGAAATAAACAAAGCATGTTCAAACTCCAATAAAACGGACTTTACATACGAGATTTTCTATATTCCTGAGTTGAAAAGTCTCTAAAAATCAACTTGCCCACTCAGGCAAGTGCTAAAATTTGTACTTGCCCAGAAAAAGTATTTCTGCAACAGCTATTAGAGAAATATGATGTTAACAGCCTAAATTTAGACAAGCGAAAGGTTGCTTTCCAGAATATATTTTAGAACCCTTCCAACATTAGTTGTAAGTAATTACAAATTAAGACCACATCTGCACTTCTTCTGGGATGAATTTATTAGTATTAAAGAGTGAGATTGCATTGCTTGTATAAACCTGATCAAAACAAATGGAAAACAAACTTACACTGACTGTTTGGACCTGTAATAAACAAAGTCTGCAATATTTTCAATGTAACATTCTCATCATCAAAGAGAAAAACTTGTCAGCCTTGAAACAGCACTTGCCAGATCGAAAGGATGAATTGAAAATTCACTTGACTGCTGAAAATTGTCTCTTGTCTTTGGCTGAGTGAATTTTCAACCCCTCTACACAATGAAATAAACTTCACACCATAAAAATGTTCAAGTTTTTAAATAGTCAAGCTCCATGCCAGCTGCAATTTACCTGGATCTGGCAATTTTCCTAAAAAAAATTTTGTATCAGAAGGTAAAAGTTTTAGCTGCATGGATTCTATGTGATACATAATTTTGGTTCAGCATACCTATTAAAAACTAGAAGTGTGAGTCAGCAGGACCTGATAGATCTCTGTATCTCTGTCTCATGGGCCAGACCTCTGTGTTTCTGTGTCATGGGTAAGATCTGTGCCTCTGTCTCATTGGTAAGACATGTGTGTTTCTGTCTCATGGGTAAGATCTCTGAGTCTCTGTGTCATGGGTAAGATCTGTGCCTCTGTCTCATGGGTAAGACATGTGTGTCTCTGTCTCATGGGTAAGATCTCTGTGTCTCTGTCTCATGGGTAAGATCTGTGTCTCTGACTCATGGGTAAGACGTGTGTCTCTGTCTCTGTCTCATAGGTAAGATCTGTGTCTCTGTCTCATGGGTAAGATCTGTGTCTCTGACTCATGGGTATGACATGTGTGTCTCTGTCTCTGTCTCATGGGTAAGATCTGTGCCTCTGTCTCATGGGTAAGACATGTGTGTCTCTGTCTCTGTCTCATGGGTAAGATCTCTGTGTCTCTGTCTCATTGGTAAGATCTGTGTTGCTGTTGCATGGGTAAAATCTGTGTCTCTGTCTCATGGGTAAGACCTCTGTGTCTCAGTCTCATAGGTAAGATCTCTGTCTCTGTCTCATGGGTAAGATCTGAGTCTGTCTCATGGGTAAGACATGTGTGTCTCTGTCTCTGTCTCATAGGTAAGATCTGTGTCTCTGTCTCATGGGTAAGATCTGAGTCTGTCTCATGGGTAAGACATGTGTGTCTCTGTCTCTATCTCATGGGTAAGATCTGTGTCTCTGTCTCATGGGTTAGATCTCTGTCTCTGTCTCATGGGTAAGACCTCTGAGTTTCTGTCTCATGGGTAAGACCTGTGTTGCTGTCGCATGGGTATGATCTGTGTCTCTGTCTCATGGGTAAGATCTCTGTGTCTCAGTCTCATGGGTAAGACCTCTGTGTCTCTGTCTCATGGGTAAGACCTCTGTGTCTCAGTCTCATGGGTAAGATCTGTGTCTCTGTCTCATGGGTAAGGCCTGTGTGTCTCTCCTGTGTGTCTCTGTCCCATAGGTAAATACTTTGAATGAAACCATGTTGAAGACCTAGTTTCAGTGCTCAACACCCATTTATTTCCAACTACACATCCATTGCATATTTGGTAGCAAAGGTGAAGAGGTGTTGGAATTAACAATAAGGCAAGATTTTTCATAAAGATTCAATAAACCCTGGAAATCAGGTCACATGGCCCCATTGTTGGTCCAACACAATGTTACCTCAAAATGCACCTAACTGCAAGTCGGAGCTCAACAGGAACAATGAAAGAAGAGTTACAGCCAGAATATGGTGGATGGATGCAGGATTAGAATCAGGTATATGGAACCAGGAGCATAACAACAATCAATCTGAATCTGATTTTAACACAGAAAAGTTACAATTTACAAGTAGGACCAGAAACTTAAATCAATGTTACTTTTTTTTTAAAAATACATTTGAAATACAACATACAGCATTTTACCACATAGGTAATGACTATTCAGTGTCGGAAACCTGATAAATGGATGTATTTGATGTGGCCTTTTGTTGGGATACTGTACAGCTGTGCTAAAAAGGCAAGGGATAGTAAAAGTTACCAGAGGCTACTAAACATTCAACCCGGGTCACATGTTAAAAACGTCATATGATACAGCAGCCTAAAATTAGTAACATCACTATGAGAAACAACTGCAAGCTTTTATTAAGTCTACATAAAGTGTTGCAATAATCATGTTAATTTCACAGACTTTCATTATGAAACCATACAACAGTTAAACAGTCAGAAGACAAAGCTTTTCTAGGAGTAAACATTATCCAACTAACACAGACTGATGGGATCTATGGTAACATGAATGCTGAGGTGACAGGAGATGGAACATGAACTCATTTGTATCACACTGAAACACAATTAACTGTGCATATCTACAGTTAAATGTACCAATTAATTAACATTGTAACCAAGTATGATCAATTTTCTTAATTTAATATAAATGCAAAAAAAAAATTAACATTTAATTTCCTGTCAGTTACAGTAATTAATGTGGTATAGCACAGCACCGAATCCCAGGTTACAAGAAAGACTGTGTAGTTTTTAAAATGTTTCTGACTGGTTTCAGTTGTAGATAGTTAATAATTTAATGACATTCATGAAGCTTATTGCTCCAAATTAAAGCTAAAACTCAAATTAAAAATCTCTACTGCCATTTTAGTAGTATATTTCTGAAAGGACAAAATCAAAGGGTACCCTAAATGCTACTGACTGGTTATATCATATTTTTTTAAAGGTACATTTAATGAGCAAGTAAACACATATTTTGCTCTTCAATGATATAAATCAAAGTTCACACAAGGAATTTTTAAGGGAAGCATGAAAGAAATAGAAATAGCCTAGTAAAATTAAGAAATATCTTATATGTCACATATATATAGTCACTGTAATTAATGGTTATTATTACTATTGGTAAGATTTTAAATTTGTGCCTTTACCTAACCATGCATTTAACCTCTTTTCAAAGCATTACTGCCACATGTTTCTTTCACTTAGGAAAGATGAATACTGACAATGACCATATCAAGAATTTTACTCCAGTAACTTTGTGGGTTGAATACATACATTTCTGGGGTAAACACTAAGACTGTATACATTCTAAGATTGTATACATCTAATGTAGCATAATTAAATATATGTAACAAGAACAGACCAGAGGATTATTACGATAACAATCCTATCTGCCAAGTGACCTCTGTATCTCATACAATCTAGTCTGCCAAGTGACCTCTTTATTTCATGCAATCCTGTCTGCCAAGAGACATCTATATCTCACGCAATCCTGTCTGCCAAGTGACATCTATATCTCATAATCCTGTCTGTTTGGTGACATCTATGTCTCATACAATCCTGTATGCCAAGTGATATCTATATCTCATGCAATCCTGTCTGTTAAGTGACATCTATATCTCATGCAATCCTGTATGCCATGTGACATCTATATCTCATACAGTCCTGTCTGAAAAGTGACATCTATATCTCATGCAATCCTGTATGCTATGTGACATCTATATCTCACACAGTCCTGTCTGCCAAGTGACATCTATATATCATAATCCTGTCTGCCAAGTTACATCCATATTTCATACAATCCTGTATGCCAAGTGACATCTATTTCTCATACAATCCTGTCTGCTAAGTTACATCTATATTTCATACAATCCTGTCTGCCAAGTGACTTCTATATCTAGTATTCCTGTCTGCCAAGTGACATTGATTTCTCATACAATCCTGTGACATCTATATCTCATGCAATCCTGTCTGAAAAGTGACATCTATATCTCATGCAATCCTGTATGCCAAGTGACATCTACATCTCATACAATCCTGTCTGCCAACTGACATCTATATCTCATAATCCTGTCTGCCAAATGACTAGTATTTCATACAATTCTACAGGCAAGAAAACCATGTACTACCGAGATTTAACCTTGTAATATATTCAGGTATTTATCAAGCTTAACATACTACAAAACAATAGGATTTTTTTTTAAAACTGTAGATATACACAGTTCTGATGAATAAACAAAAATAAAGTAACAGCCAGAATTAACAATACATAAAGTTGGAATGTCAATTTCTAATACAAACCTCTTTCTCACTATTATAGTGATAAGATGAAGATTGCAGAAATGGAGTATTCTGAAAAGCAAGTGTTGATTCACTCAATATGTGAATCACTAAATAAAGAAGTTCTACATAAGGATGACTGATATGTTGGAAAGGACCTTTCTTAAAGGGTTCAACAATGGTAAAAAATGTTTCACATCTATTAAATACAAGTCCTTTACTAATGCCAAAATATCTGCATAAATTTTGTGCCAACTTGAAATATATTTTTTTAAATGACACCTGCAAGTCTGATCAGATAAAGAGTGAATAACAAAAGCACTATGAAGTGTATTGTGTGTATTATTTACAAATTAACAAAAACTGCGCAAACAAGTTTTACATGTTCCAGTTACCCAAGTTAATTAATTTGAAACATTTGCTCCACAGCTGTCAGCATTTAGACCATCACCTGTAACCAAAGTCCATATTTTATAACAGTGCATTTGATCATTTATACACTATTCATTCAGGACAAGTTTTAAAGGTTTCAGCCACATTTAAAATTGAAGTACTTGATGACCATAAGAACACTCATTCAAACAGAGACACATAATCAAATGTATCCTCAATTGATCATGGTCGCTAAACTGCTTCAAATATTCTTTTGGGCTTGATTAACGTCTTGATGATTAAGATTCAGTCTGGCGTCATAAGTTAGTGTTTTATAGAGTTCATAAAATACCCTGTTGAATTTTAATAATGCAATTAATTCCACACCAGAAAGCAAAAAGTTTCAAAACGAGCCAATTCTTACCTATAACTCGGAGTATTTATCCACATAACAAACTGAACAGGTTTGACTCAGATTTGCCATCACATGTGACAAAAGATTAGGTCTACTGTTTGCTTTAAACAGTTAAAGACGGATGATGGTTTGGTTTGGTTTGGTTTTATAACCTATTATTTATTGATTTTAAACAGTTTGAAAAATTTGCTACAAATTTTCAGTGACAATGTCTTTTTTGCATACTGGTAATAGTACCGTTTCTTGTTTCCCATAAAGTGTAATGGTTTACTAGCACATTTGTTTTCAGCACTGGTGCTGAACTAAACCATGGAAGACTATCCTAATAAAAAGCTATTTACAGTTTTTACTTCTGGAAGATCTCATCCCAGTAAATCAAATAGTAAAATAAAATGTTATATTTTTGCATGAAAAATTATAATAAAACATTTGGTTATTTGACTTATCCAACCAACCTTCAATTATTTTCGTTGATTTCTTACCACTAGCTTTAAATCACATGTGGAAAAAGCAGAGACTCTGATCAGCTGGTGCATCAATCTACATCAGCAGATCTGAGTCTACAATGATCAGTGCTGCATGCTTTGGGAATCACAGTGGAAACAATCAAGATTTAGCAGGCCCTAAGAAACACTCCTGCCAAGCTGTCTGAAAATGGCTCAGCCTTTTCAGTGATGTGGAAAATAGGTTTTCCAACTGGTTGTTAATAAAGCCACACCAATGCTAAGGAAACCACTACTAACATACTTCTGATGGCGCTTGCCCTAACAAACATTTCTGCCATGAGTGATTGAAATTGGCTCAGCTAATGCTGTGATGTTGAAAATAGGTTTATCATCTTGCTGCTAAAGAAACCACATTCTTGCTAAGGCAGCTACACTATACATAATGTTAAAAAAACAATGTTTTCTAAAAAACATTTCTACCAAGTTTGACTGAAACTGTCTAAGCCATTATTTAGCCAAGGACATCCCAAGGAACATTAATACCAAACCAGATTAAAAAGTTGTCCCAGTGACCTCTGAGAAGTAAAAGATATAAATGCTGACAGACAACAAATGATCCTCTGCCCTTTAAGAGCAAAAGGTATAGTAGCCAGGGGTACCAATAATTCTGTAAGTAGAGCGATCTGTTGATATGCACAACATCTGATGATTGCCCTGTTATATACTAAGTTTCATAAATCTCCACTAAGAACTGTGAAACGAGTTGTGTTCACAAAGTTCTGTCACATATTACATCTAACTCAAATTCAAAAGGTGGCTTGTCAATAAGTGCATCTTCAGATAATGATGATATTTACCAATTTTCTAAGTGATCCGTAAAGAAACTGCAAGATTAGTTGTGTTCAACAAATTCTGTCACACTATGCATTCAGCTGCAATATGAAAAGGGCAATAACTTGTTTGGAAATGCTGGGAGCAAATTTATTTGTCACGATGAGCATCTTCAGGCAATGACCATAATATTTACCAAGCTGCATGGGAATCCATCAAAAGCTGCATGACTTGTTATGTTTCATATCTTTCGTATAAAGTCATGACTGCAAGGGCATGAATATCAAGCCATCATCATAAAAGAAACTAACTGTTGGGGAGAATGCTCCATTCCCATTCCCCAAGTGCTGGAAAAGAGCATCAATTAAATAGTGGTACAAATATAACTATAATTCTTGGTTTGATCAGATAAAATCATAGCAGGATGGAAAGTGAGCATATTTCTATTTGCAAAGATCTCCATTACAGACACTGGGTCTTTAAAAGGTGTTGCAATATGAAAGTATGCACTGCTATATAATGTACCATAATAACTGTGTCTACATCTAGAGAGAAAATAAAGTAATCAAATACAATATGCAGTCATTAGAATTCAATTCCAACTGTTTTGTGAGAGTTACAAATGTTGGAATGATCATGCCTTAAATTTCTTGACTTATTTTATTACCAAATCAGATATATGAATGGCCTAAGTGGTTCAAGCATCCGCCTTGTATACGGCAGGTCAAGGGTTCAAACCCCAGCTGAGTTATACCAAAGACTTACAAAAATGGTATTAACAGCTGCCTCACTGTGTTCAGCATTAAGAGGTTAGTGTTAGGACTTGTTGGCGTGATGTCAAGAAAATGTGACTGGGTGGGACATCATGCTACTTGTCTGCGGCATGATGCCCCAGTGCCTTACTGCAGACATCATAGCGATGACTGAAACATTGTTGAAGCTATGTTAAAAATCCAAATCACACATATGAGATGAATAAATGAGAAGACTGAGTAAGAGATATATATCTATTCCATTTGTATGTATTTTCCAATATTTAAAACTAATTTTTCTATAAATCAATTTTCTGTGACATCCCAAAAAATTCCATTATAACTAAAGCTGACTGTACTAAAACAAGGGTTCCACAGAATGCATTGTCTATATTTGGTAATGACAGCCATAGCTATGGCAGAGAGGCATCATTTCTCCTGTAAATTGCACTATGATGTAATGTTATCATCTCTGCTAGCTTACCACCTCCATCCCAACACTTGGTATACACAGAATAATTCCTGTGTAAGACAATGTCATGTGATTTTGTTATTTATGGGTGAGACATGCAATTGAGACCAATAAAATCACTTGATAGATATAGATTTCAAACACTTTGTAAGTCACCAGTTATTTTGATAGTCACGTGTTATTCAAAACATTCCTGTCAAGGACAGTTTAAGTTTCATGAGAAGATTTCAATTTTATTGGTAAAAGTAAACCATTCTGATTGGCTTGGCATTGCACATACTTATTTGCTCTGAAGACCCTGGCTAGCATAGACTTTCTAAAACCTTGACACAAAATCTTAAAATTGGTGACTGACAATGACTCCATAGCTAAAAAGTGACATCTATGCTCCACTACATGTTAATGCAGGTAAGACAATTATAATGACAATTTTGCCCTGATGGGTTACTCTAGTTATATTTTGATAACGATTCCAAACTGATACTGTATCGTATTTGGAACTGCATTATAATGAAGTGCATAAGGGCAAAGGAAAGCTGCAATCTGACTATGTATATTCAAAAAAAAAATCATACAATATAGCAATCAGAAACTCTTGCAGTTTAATAAGGCAAGAATTGATTCAATTTACCTCGAAATCAGGCTCAGAGTATTCACCATTTTCTTCCACGGGCATTTCTGCATGCTCCCATTCAATCCTGGCTAGGCCATCCTTATCGGGATTATGGGCATTCACAATAATAACCTGGTCTCTTGGTTTCACCATTCCACAGTTTCTGGCTACGCTTATGGCGGTCTTGATCATGTCCCCTGAAAAATCAGTGCAATATAATCATGAATACATATCTATGACATTTGCAAATGTAACAAAAGCTAAAAATATTACTTCTTAAATATTTATTGGCTTAAAATTAACAGGTTTCCTATGAACTGTATCATCTTTATTTTATCTACTGTGAACCATTTTAAATTCATAAGGTACAAATTTTCACGTTTTTGCTGGCAAGCTAAACTACAAATTTAGAGTCACAATGAGGTTTGTGATTTTGTGGGTTTAACACAATTTATCAGCACATGATACATGACAGCCAATATATTTCAGTGGCGGAACAGCCTGAAAAAATCCTGGGAAGAACCAAAGACCCATGGGAGCTTATGGCAAGCTTTCTCATAAACCAATGTTGGCTGAGACTTGAATCCACTTGGAAAGGGGTGACACAAGAGTGAACTGTAAAGGTGAGTGCCTAAGATCATTTGGCCTCATGGGGCCACCATCCCAGTGTCAGAATGAAATAAGAACCAAGCTGATATACAATAAACTAAGCTGATAAACAAAGTGTACTTCTACCTTATGCCATAATAAAGCAACAATTGTTTGTTTTAAAACTAAACATATTTATAGTGCTCAGAAATATAATTATCATGATATGTTTAAGAAAGATGAGAAACAATGGAAATGTACTGATTACAATTAAATTCACATGCAAAACTTTATCATTTGAAAGCTAGGAGCTAATGTAAAGACTCTAACTGATGATACACTGAACCAAAATAATTCAGTCTGTGTTCTTCTTTACTTCAGAGCTGTTCCAGTGAAATATACATGGGACCCAGGGAAGGCACTTTCAAAGTGGTGTAGTCACCCGTAGACACAATTTTGAATTTTGTATCACTTTCATATGAACTCTTCTGTAATCCAAAAACCTGGCTTACATTTTTTAAAAAGGAATCCCCTGGGTACCATGTATGTTTAAATGGAAAAGCCTTCACAAAGCACACTGTGTATCCATTTATAATAAATAAAATTCAATAAAACGTTAAGCTATCACAGAAAATTTGCAAACATATTAAAATCACAAAAGCATTAACCATCCCCTAGTTCATGTCACTGAGCAATCAACAGGACTGAATACCATTCATGAAAGCACGATCATTTTAGTTTTTCCTTGGAGAATTTGTTCACATATTTGGAAGATCTAATCATGCAGCTGGCACAATGGCATGATACCAGTTTACTTCAAATGAAGCAGAACTCTCTCCTTGCAAACTGCTTTGAAAACATGAAATTTTCTTCCAGCACTTTGTCCACACAAAGAAGGCAGTGAGTCATCTACAGAATTCATCAAGTATCAACAAGTTTTACACTCGCTGATCACTGTGTCAGCAATACTATGACAGCTTAAAGTATGAAACTCAACTTTGACAGGACTGTTTATGCACTGAAAAGATATAAGCTCTGTTTTGGAAAAAACCTGTTACACAAGCACTGGCTGTTTTTTAGTGCCTAATCACTAACTGTTAAGAGCTTTTTGCTTTGATAGTGGTCTTTAAGAATGCTGAAAAACCTAACAGCAATCTTAATTTCTGCAGTGGAATTGCTAACTTCTAAAAACATGCAAAATTATGTCATCATCAGCAGGGATCATCTTTGACTCATATCTCTACATTTATGCCAAATGTTAGCAATGAATAACGTACTTAACCAAATCAATTAACACATTAGAGATTAAGCCTGTCTGGTCAAAAATGATGGTATACATTTTTATACAGATACAGTGTGACCCCGCTACAACACGGTAGTTGGGAGCCATAAAATCCGACCGCGTTATATACCGAACTGTGTTATATGCAACCAAGTCAGTTAGCTGAAGAAAATGTACCCCCCAACAACAAAAAAATTGTGTGTGTGTGTGGGGGGGGGGTAATAAATGCGGGCGGTAAAATATGTGCTTCATCGGCACAGTTACCATTTTGAATTAATGCATATTAAATAAGAAATACACCTGTAGTGAAAACAGAGAAGACATAATATAATAGTTTACTTTATTTACAGAACCATGAATTGGTACATGTACGTGAATCCTGTTTATATATAAATGTCTAATGTATAGCATGAATAGAGTATCAACACCGTGTACTCACCTGCGAACCTCATCATATACAATGAATCCACAGTACAAGTGATTCCATCGAAAATATGCACACACAGCTTTAAAATATTCAATAATTTTGTAACACGTCACATTGGTCTGAATTCAGTGGAAAAACATAGCACAATCATGTAACAAATGACGAAGCACATTTACTTTGAAGTACGTTCCAAGTCAGTAAAAGTTAGTTTGTGTTTTAAGCCGCCATTAGCATAAAATTTTTCCCTACAAAAAGTAAACTTTCACAACACAGTTAACGTGTTCCAGTCACGTTGGAAAATGCAAAAATCCATCAGATTCCATCACTTTTATTTAAGTTTTGTACTGACTTCCTTTGAAGAAAACTTCTTTGCTGTTATTGAAAGATTGTTGTTGGCTTTCTTTGATGAAGGGTGCATAAGCTTTTGAAGTCGCCGCTAAAGAACAGCTTTGGAGAACCAAACGAATGCCCATTTCTTATTGTGGCGGCAACATCAAATAATTGTACTGCATGATTGAGACTGGTATTTTTTCCATTTGCTGAGTATGTTTTCATAACAGTCGGTGCTTCAAAGGTAATCTGTTTCCTTTGAAATTTCAGCAAACTGTTTTATCTGGGTACATTTTTAAAAAGGAATTGGCCGTCGTTTAGACTATTATAGTTACTATCCCTCCATGCCTACTGAATAAACCAATAAGTAAGATGTTTTTTTCTTCTTTTTTTTTTTTACATTTGTGGTAGCAGTGTGATGCTGCCTTCCACGCATGCATCTGAAAATTAACAATGGGTCAATGGACGATAGAGACGCAGGTGTTCTGATGACAGGGATTATTACAGAAAACATGAGCGTTCTGAAGGATTTAATTCTGAGTGAAACGAAGAGGAATTTTACTTACCATCCACATACAAATGCCAGTCTTTGTAAATATATTAATTACTAGCGAGTGGCCGAAAATCCGATGAAAGATAGATTACTAGAGAATGCCTCGTCCGGTTGATCTCCATTACCAGAAATTTAAACGACAAAAAAGTGGATATTTCACAACATACAGAACTCATGCTAGATGTCAGGATAAGCGGATTATGATATAACAATGCACTGTTTAGATGGTTTGTCAGCATAGACAAAGAATTTGTTTATGTAACAATAGATAAATTTCAGTGCATTTTATATCCAGTTAGTGGCTTCCTTTCATGGGGCCTCTGAATTTCTGCACTCCAAACCAATGGTTGTACATAATAGTTTAAACAGCCAACAATGTTGCCAACAAATAAAAAAAACACATGGAATGTTTTGCAGCCAATAAGGAAAAACAATCCAAGTTTGCGACATTGGCGAAGACCTACGCGATCAAAGAATAAACATTTTATGCATTTTTTCTTCTTCTTACTTTTAAGAAGAAAAAAAAAACTTTTTCGTGTACAAGAAAAATACATATAAAATTTCTATAGCCAAGCCACGGGCGTCTTGCATTATTCATACGCGATCTCTTCCCCAAAATGATAAGCAACTGTTTAAGTTTTTTTGCGTACTTTTTATGAATTTTTTTGTGCACAAGAAAAATACATGTATGTGAAATTTCGGGAGCCACACCACAACCGTGTTATATCTGAATTCGCGTTATAACAGAGCGTGCTATAGCGGGGTCACACTGTATATACATCATTGCTCCATATTTTATCATATTTTTTGTAATTCTGAAAATGACAAATCCATGAAATTAAAAGTGCCCATGAATATGTATTTTTTCTTAACCAAACCATGAAATTTGACTGCCATGAATAATAAAGTGATATGCATAATTTCAAATCTTTAA
This sequence comes from Sinohyriopsis cumingii, assembly GCA_028554795.2. NCBI lineage: Eukaryota > Metazoa > Mollusca > Bivalvia > Unionida > Unionidae > Sinohyriopsis > Sinohyriopsis cumingii. Next base: position 74,310,979 of record CM068838.1, on the reverse strand, counting down.
AAATCTTAACATTGTTGGTGCCTTTGCCATTGCTGCGGCCAACTGAAAAGTGAAATGCCTGTAGCACAATATGCTTAGATTAAAACCTCTGTGAATCTTACTGCCACAGTCACTGTTTGGTAGCACAACAAGATCTTCTAATATGTTATATTTTAGGTATACAATTCACAGTAAGAAGTGCGAGAAAACAATTTTTCTGGGCAATGCTGTGTCAAATATATTTTTACCTTTTATCTTGCATGACAATATGTTTTATTCATTTCAAAATAATTTTTTATATAGTTGCAAATTTTGTTCTCAACCTGTTTATCCTCAAATGTTTTACATAACTTACGATCTGCACTATAAAGCACATGTTGTGTTGACATGCCATTCATTCCTATACAAATTTACATAGAATGGTATCATTAAGACATAATGTTTTACTTACTAAACAGGGACGTGAATTCTTACTGCATAACTGATAAACTCTCAACATAATACTGTTATCAAAATTTTGAATGAATACAGTGTATTATGTAAGATACTTGACTTTAACAAATCACAGCACTCCCAGTTGTCAATATGGTGCAGCTATTATGATATCCATTAATCCAAAGGAGATATCTGTCTCAACATTAACAGGTAAGACATCAATAGGCAAATGTTCCTACAAAAGTGACAGTCAGTTTAACTCCATAAACCTCTCAGATTGTTCTTGAAAATTTTGCATACCTGTCTATAACCTTTCTAACTGTTCTTGAACATTTTGCAAAACTGTCTATAACATTTCTAACAATTCCATATTTTGTACAAATGTCTATAACCTTTCTGACAGTTCTAGAATATTTTCCATCAGTGTGTAAAACATTTTTGACTGTTCTAAAATATTTTGCAAATCTGTCTATAACATTTCAGACTGTTCTAGAATGTTCTGCAAAAATGTCTATAACCTTTCTGATAGTTCTAGAATATCGTGTCTCTGTATGACTTTGATGACTAACAATCAAATCACGCTGCATCAAATACATGTAACCTGAAAATCCACAATGGTTTCTACTTGCATTAAGATCTGGCAGAATGTGTATAAGAATGTAATACTCATACACCAACACTATTAGTCTTCTCGACTGATACGCTTGGTCTCCTGCATTTCTATCTACCATGCGTACTCAGCTTTTACATCAAGTCCAACGGCAAACAATGCAGACACTGATCTGCAGTTGCATATCTGGGTCTGTGCAGTCTGCATCTGGACTCGACTTAGTATATATGGTAATTTATGTAGCAGACCATCTTACCTGTGATCATCACAAGAGTATATATGGTAATTTATGTAGCAGACCATCTTACCTGTGATCATCACTGTGCGTATGTTGGCCTGCCTTAATGTTTGTATAACTGGTCTGGTTTGCTTCTTCAGTTTGTTCTGCATCACTATCAGACCCAGGAACTGAAGGTTACACTCCACTTTGTCCCTGTAAAACAAACCAGCATCTTTAGTTGACCCTGATAATAAAAATATGAGAATTAAATTCTCAAATGCGACTTGTATCATCCATGGTTCATTCAGCCTAGGAAGAACGATCTCCAAGAACTTTCCAAGGTAAATCATACATTTTATTTTCTCAAGATTTATAATTCCCAAAATAATTATCCAAGTGTCCACTCTACTTTCAGGTTGCCTGGTTTTACAGGGAGAAGTTTTGTGACATATCCTAGTGTATTGTCTTAATCAGCAGGTGCTTTTCTATTCTCAATGAAGGATTTCGATCTCTTGTATCATGTTCCTGCATTGACAACCATTTTGCAGACAATAATATGGTACAGTTTCCATTGTATTGGCTTCCCTGTCATTCGGCCAGTTTGATAATGGTAAAATACTTCAAATGCAGCTTTCCAATTATCTATATACAAGCCTATAGGACTCCTTTCCACTCACAGCTGGTTAAACAAATCAGACTATTATAACCTTAAATTTCTGTGTGAAAGTCTTGTGTGGCAAATACCTCTGTCGATTAAGCTTCATTTTGCCTCTATCTTTTTTTGCAGTGGTGTGCAGACCTTATGAAATCACCCAAATAAAAGCCAATCTTTGTCAATTTGATTTAAATATGATACATGCTATCCTTTAACCTGAGATTGCCTGGTCTTGAAATATAAGTATGGTAATAGATACATGTCTAATAGTAATAGATACATGTCTAATAGTAATAGATACATGTCTAATAGTAATAGATACATGTCTAAACATTGCGGGGGAGCTATGCAGCACTTCACTTTGTGTGCTGATAAGAGATATCAACTGAGGTGTTCCAAATATAGCGGCCCCTGGAATAGCCTTATTCCCTAGTCCGCTGAATTATTATCAACTGATAAGCCATGCAAAGTCCAAGTAACATGCCAGACAGGAATTTAAGACCCAACCACAAATGTATGGAATACATAGGCAGCTCAATATAGATTAAAAATATAAATATCATTCTATAAAAAAAAATTTCCATCCATTTCTCCAAAATTCAAATGCTTTTTCAAGATATTGTGCTGAAAATGAAGGACTCTGCATGGTTTCATATGAATTCAACGACTTTTCAATACAATCACCTAACTTTAGGGTCTTCAGACTGATCACCTTTTTCTCCTTAAAAGGTCTCAATATTTCTGTTACATGGTCACAAAGAGCCCAAACAGTAACTGGTAACTCATGGAATTTGGCAAGAGTCCATATTTCCAATGGAAGAACACTGTTGACCAACTTTGGTCTTGGTAAACAGACATTAGCAATTTTAATACTAAAACAAGCCAAAAGATTCTGTGAACGTTGTTTTTTTTGCCTACATGGAATGGCTGAATTTGCAAGGCAGTGCAAAGACAACCTAAGATATTATGACTGGGTAATCTATTCAAGAAAAAAACAGTTCATATAATATTGTTACCCAACTATATTGCATGTAAACAGACCCAAATGCAATTTTTAACTGTAGAAACAAGCAAGAATGAACAGACAAGATATTCAGGGTAACACTCTACACCCCTACTCAACACTATTAATGTGGCATAAAACTGGCATACCTGGATATTTTCTGTGCTTGATGCCAGTTGATCTTTGAATCCAAGGTGCCATATGCAAGGGCAATAACTCTAAATCCTTGAATAGTATATTTGTGAAGAATATCATTAAATTCCCTTGGAACTGAAAATACAGAGGAAAGAAATTAACCAAATATAAGCTAAAATGGATGTAAATTCAACTGTGCAGGTACCCCCACTTTTGTATGCTTCAATCTTATAGTGAATGGATATAATTTAATGCAGTCAAGTAATTCAAAATCTGTTATCTGATATCTGGGTTAATTTGACAATATGGATCCTAGTTTTGAAGGCTTAATGCCATTTTCAGCACATTATAGGCTATATTTGATGGTAAGCATATCTGGAAGAGGAAGAACCCAGGAAGAACCCTGAGAGAAGCCAATGACCCATTGACAGTTACTGGCAAGCTTTCTCAAAATACTCAAATTAGCCAGCATGACTTGACAGAGGTGAGATGTCAGTTGGGGTTAAACGATTCATCAATACATGTATATGGATGCATCAATACTTTTGCTGTACCGATACACATAACAATACAACAGGTGGAAAATCAGTACAAACTGATACATATCATATGCAAGTTATTTTAATCTTCAGCATTTGTCAGTAACTATTAGTCATTTGCCTCATTATTCTTAAGACTGAGAAGTCATCTGAGACAGCTGTGGCAGATACAAGGCACTCAGTTTTATTAGTAAAAACCAAGACTAGACAACACTCACTTGCCTTCTGCAAAGTAACACAAAGTGATGAAATTTGTAACATTACCTCCATCTCCTGCCAATTTCAATCTATTTATTTTATCCCAACAGCTTGTTTTGCATAAAGGAGACATTCCAAATGTCTTCCACATGTATAATTAAGTACTTTACTCATCATTTATTAACCATCTTTATGCAAAGTTTTTATGTTAATTTAGATCTTGTCTACTTTGGTCGAATTTTGAAAGCTACACTAATGAAATAAGTTACATTTAATTCTCATTCGTGGTTATTGTTTGCTTCAGTCCTGGGTAAACAATGAACACCAATGAGAACTTAATGTAGCTTATTTCCTGCATGACAAACAAGACGTATGGGCAAAGCACAAAAGTGATCATTAATTGTTCTGCATAGTATTTAAACAGACATGCTGCTGTGTCTCACAAGATTTGTATGAATTTACATACTTGAAGAGCAGTGATATGTGAGAGCTCCTGCAAATTAGTTTAAAACTGTGTAAATGAAAATGTACTCTGTACAGTATATAATTTTTATTGAACTGTTCACCGTAAACTGTTATTTGCAACATTAGTTGTGTCAGTACATGTATCATAGCGCTTGTCATAACAAACTTTTCAGGTAGGCAACTATTTACACAACTGAGCTCTTCAGCTTGACATGAATGCTAGTTAAACTTAATTGACTGGCACATTGTGCCCTGGAGCAAGCATTATGTTGTAGTTTGAACCATGCATCAAGGTAGTTCTACAAATGCATATGTAAAATACAGCTACCTAGAAACCCCAAATAGCTGATTCCCAGTGTGGTACTTCATCTTCAGATTAAGATTTCATTCAGCAAATACTCTGATGATAGTTATGATGACAATAATTTGTAACGTTATGAAGTATGTCACATTACTGGGACTGGGAGAGTGTTAAAGGCAATGTCATAGTGTGATTTTGAGCCCCCAAATGATGTTAAATAGAAGTCTTACCTATATGCTGCATGGACAAAATTGGATGGCTTACTTGTCAATCACCCTTTCAGCAAATGTAGGAAAGGTAGAATACCAAGCCAAATTAAAATACCAACAATTTAAAAGCAGAATGCAACTTTCGTTTCTTTTCTCAAATAATTTAGCCCTGAGGGATCATGTGCTACAACACTATACATCCCTATTGGGTTGAAGATAAACAGAACAAAAAAGAATGAAAAAAAAAAGGAAATTAGTAATGAGATTTATTTGATCAAAATACCTCTGTCTGGAGGCTAGAGTGAGTCCTGCATTTGACCAAATGGAACAGCCTTAAATAGCCTAAAATGCTGAATAAAAACCACTGTTAACTAACATGTAGCCTGTTTGAAAGTATATTTTGTTATCTTGTCATGGATGAAAATGGCATATAAACAGATGCTAAATACATGTCTGTCAGTCACCTGCATACTGGATATACAACCAGTCAATGACATAAATGGGCACCACCTACCACAGACAGATCTTCTAAAGATGGAACGATTATCAATTAATATGTGCATCGGTAATGTATCGTATCAATGGCTGTGTATCATGAATCATATTGATACATGGCACAGGAATGTCATTTCACCCAAGGATGTCAGTGATCTAAATAGATGAGTGCCTCAGACCACATGGCCACCCAGGGACCCTCGACTATATGAGTTGAGAAATATTAGTTTACAATTCCTTAACTATGTTGTGTTCTCGTGTACCTTGCTTCACTTTTTCAAAATAACAAATGTAAAGATACCATAAAGTATGCATAAGGAAAATTTATTAATAAACTAAAACCAATAATATGCCCAATTCACAAGATTCCCAAAGTGGGATACATTTTTGGGTACACAAAATTGAGAGTTTCAGGATATACTAAATAGGCAATGCAGGGTATACAAAATATGAATTTCAAGGCATACAAAATAAGGAGTTTCAAAATCGGACGTTCCGGGTACACAAAATGGGGAATTTCAACATACACAATAGGGAATTGCAGGGTAATAGGGAATTGCAGGGTACCTGTATTTGGGTCACAAAGGCTGACAATCTTTTCTGGAGCCCCTTTACAGTATACTTCCATGTGGTCTTCTCCCAGGGTGCGGGTGATGACACTCATTCTCTGCAGAGTTGAAGAAAATGTGAACTGTCGCACAATGCCAACTTCAAACTGTGGCTGAAAAATGCCAGAAATAAAATATGCTGATATACAACTTGAATGATCAATTAAAGAAATTCTTAAGAATACTCACGTGCAGCACTGTCTGCTGCTATAGAATTACTTCTGTATGAAAAATAGATAATTGTAACCATATTCATGCCTGACATATTTAAACGTCAGGCTTCCTTAATTCCCTGTATTTGCAAAATTCACTGGAACATAACATGACATCATACAAACACGTTTCTATTGCACCTTCTTTGTGACATCTTTCGAAAAATAACCACCCTTAATTGGTGTTTGCAGGAATGAGATTTGCTGTACATTACCAAGAATCAACATGTTGATTCGCTTCATTTTCAGCCCCTCTGCAATGAGCTTCTTAGAGTCATACATGAGAGCGGTCACTTCCAGTCAACAGAACTTACGTGTCATGTGATAATTACTTGATTTAAACAGTATTTATTTGCTGAAGTCATCATAGCAAGTCCATAAAATCAAATAAAAAATGGAGCAACAACCATAAGCTTACCAGAGTTCTCTCCTCATTGACAATATTAACTTTGATAATGTAGCTGATGTAATTAATGAAGGCAAAGGATTGCAAACAATGAAGCATGCTAATGAGGTATTAAAAGAAAATTGTACATACAATATCGTGATGTGATGTGATTTGGATTTTTAACGTAGCTTTAACAATTTCTCAGTCATATCGCTACGATGTCTGCAATGTGGCAGTTTATAGTGATATCTAGCACTGGGGCATCATGCCGCAGACATGTAGCATTATGTCCCACCCAGTCACATTATCCTGACACCGGGCCGACCAGTCCTAACACTAACCTCTTATTGCTGAATGCCCAGCGAGGCACCTCTTAGTACCATTTTTGTAAGTCTTTGGTATGACTCAGCTGGGGATCAAACCCATGACCTCCCGCATCCGAGGCAGATGCTCTAACCACTAGGCCACCAGAGCGGTGATAGGAACACTATGCAAATATGTTTTGTTAAAGATAATCCACACACATACAACTGTTGAAGGAAATTTGTAGCAATATCATAGGGATAAACTTATGGTTCAAGTTAATTCTTGGGGAGAAATTGTTTTCATTTTGCAATGGCAAATTCATTATAATGAAGAAAACTGAGCAAGAACAAGTTTGTCATTATAACAGGAATTTACTACACTAGCTGTTTGTTTTGCATTATGACATGATAATTTTACCTCACATAATCATGTATGTCAAAATTACAACATATCCAATTATCTTACAGCACTTCACTAACAGAATTATATTTTTGTTGCTATGTTTTGAAAGAAAACAAACCAACTAAGTGACCATTCTAATTCTGAAGTGCCCACCTACACATGTCTATGAGAATCAATGAATTGCCCATATGTCACTCAAGCCCTAACATGTGATGATACCTATCAAATGCTGACCATTCTTCCACCACTATGCATCCAATGCAAATTCAAATCATCAGAAATGAAATATTTTCAAACATTAATGAAATTTTCACTAAGTAAAAACAAAAATAAACACTAATTCACACTGGATAAGTGTCAACATAAAAATACTGATTTTAAAAGACAAAACTGTAGCAGTGGGATGTGGTTATCTCTGGCAATAGGTATATAATTTTACCAACATAAAATTACCACAACACAAATAAAAGAAAACTGAAATGGAAATGTGTATATGTAAGTATTCTGTGGAATGTGGTGTCTATCTTGCGAATCACAATTTGGTGATGTGCATGACACTTTAAATCCTGGCACACTGGGGTACAAACTACAGCTGGTAGAGTAATATCATGATGACACCTTAAGTACTGGCACATCAGGGTACACACCATAGTTCATGTTTTGTGTATTCTGTAACAATTAACCCTCCTCCGTTTGAGCATGTAGCTACTACTGAGTTGTCTGACATAATCAAGACTGACTTATCGCAGAGTCGGTTCTTACAGAACTGAAATTCATTCATGACACTTTAATTTCAAGGCTGATGTGAACAGGCATGTCCCCATGTCCCCCATTTGCATGTCCCCATCTGCCGCTGACCAAAGCAAAGTCTTGAAACATGTGGGTTCTCCAACCATACATAGTGATATAGTACATACCATCACTTCTGGTTTGGTCTTCTCCAGAAGAATGCCTGTCATTAGCCAACTGGTAGCATCACTGATACTGAATCATTGTACCTCATTTGTGATACTGATAACAAGGAGCCAGTAAAGTCACTCGGAATTGGATCATACACAGGTAGCTCAGTGATTTCAAATCTGCTGCCACAATGAATAACCCGAGGAGTTTCAAGAACTCTCTCAATGAAATCCCTGTCCTGTTGAAACAGATCCAATGAGTACAGCAATCCATATGATACAGATATGAGGGAGATGTACAAGACAGAGATTGGTTATAAATGCCATACTGAGGTGGACAAAAAACTAGGATGGGTGAACGCTGGATTTTTCCCAAATCATGAAAAACCAAGATGATTAAAAAGGGACAGGAGAATGTTACTTATGTTTTTGGGGATTGTCCAGACATGCAACTATTGCCTCAGAGGAAGTCAACTGGAACAGGGTGACAAAGCAATCCATAATATGGTAAAGACAAAGGGTATGATATTTAGACAGAACAATGGAGTCAAAATTGGTAAACTTTGTCGATGAAAGCAAAGTGAAGAAACTTTTGTGATGTTGGGTGAGTAGGGACAAAAAAGTAGGCATCTGTGATATCAAGACTGATGAAATATGTGTCCCTTCATATTGAGAGTCATATAGATCATTTTATTTTTTATCTTGAACCTCAGTGGAAGAATTAATCTGCCGGGGCAACTCAAGTCTAAGATTGGCCTCAACCTGTCAATGAAACCACTAAGATTGTGGTTTATGTACAATCTCCGCTACTTGTTTGTTGATGAGAGACTCAACTTTCTGCTGAATAATATCATCATTCTCCTGATCTGTTAGCACATCCATTAGAAGGAGTAATAAGTAGAAGGTGTCTGATAAACCAATCTTACGCTCCTCTGAAATGACACGGATCACCCATTCAACTGGTGGAAATTGACTGATCCAACATGATAGGAATTGCAAAAGTCTAGCACCCTCCACCATAGAATGACTGAGCATTGGGGGTATTAAGTTAGTGGCAGGAGACAGGAGGCTTGGGTGTGGAGAAACTAGGTTTCTTACCTCCACTGTAATGGTGCCTACTAGATCGGCTTATTTGTCTGATGGCATAAGGCGGCAATATAAATGGCACTTGGGATATAAAAGATCCCTTGGTTTGGATAGCCTATTATCCCTCTCTTGTCACAGGGACAGTTTGGTTTTAAAATTGGATATGAGTGGAGTGTCAAGTTGAAGGGGTAGTTCTTGAGCATCCTGTCTATGAACTTTAATTAGGCTCCAATTTATCAATGGCGAGCCAAACAGAATCATCCCTAACGACAGCATGATGCAGCTATAGCAACGTGGCACTCAAACAGGTGTCATGACATATTAAGTCAAGATTGGGAGAACCAGTCAAAGCATTGAATGATAAGCTGCAATCTGGGCCATCAACTCTCAGGCAAGTTTGATGGTTGATTTTTCTGCCAGCTGGTGAGTTTTTATCTAGCACTGGGAGTTCAGCATGCTAAGCAGTGGAATGTGTCATGTACCAGCATGATAAAAATGTTGTTGGTACTTGGCTCTCTATAAAGAAATCATTGCTTTCCCTGGATCAGAGATATGTCAAGACTTTCTATTGGTAATCTCCTCAAATTTTGTTCACTTGGGAAGCAGCTGGAAGGATGGAGACTTCTTCATTATCAATGTCATCCAATACTTTGACTTTATAATCATGTATGGTAGTAGAGATGGAGGCAATTTCAGTGTGCAACACCCAGTATATCTCCTTGATGGCAGCCTAAAACTAAACTCTGTCCTCACTAGGGGTGGATCAGAGTAGGGCTGTTGCTCAGGAATATCTTCACACACTCCCTTTCACAGTTTGTGTCTATTTCAGGATATATCATTCCCTGTGGCAAGGATAACACAATGCCATCATCTCTATATAATTCATGACCAATGCCATATAGGTAAGCAGTGAATTTATGACAAACTGGCTCCTCTTGTTGTATTGGTAAAGAAAGCTTGTTTCGCATGGAGTATGGTCAGCACTGTTACTGCCAATGCTGAAGATAGTCTGGTTGGTGCTGGTAATGGCCATGTTATGGCAATGACTGGATGGACAGATATATCATTAAAATCTGTGTCATAATATGACTGTAAAGTCTTCTGCTTGGCAAGATGGACAGACCTATCACTAAGATCCCATAATTATAACTGTACAGTCATGTTATGATGGACAGAGAGCCCATAATTGTGATTAAATATGGCTGTAACATGGTAAAACAGATAGGTATATCATTAAGATCTCTGTAAATGTAGAAAGATGAAGCCATAGGCCTGGTGTAATGGATAGATCTTTCAGTAAGATCCCCTGACTGAGATGGTTGGACTGGGTGGATGGCCTAGCTCAAATGGTTCAATGATCACGGATGGCTTGGAATTTAGCTATGATAGCATCTGATGGATCTGTTTATCTGCTAAAATCCCCATGTGCCCAGACTTACAGGCCTGAAGGCAATGCCTGGGCATGCAGGGGGACTTGCACCACCTTAGCAATCTGATTAAAATCAAAACTCCAGTGTCCTACATGAAGAAATCTGACAATGACCACTAAGGGGGTCGTTCAGCAATACTACACGGTCTCCTAAATGCGAAGATTTAAGACTTTATCTGATTGGCTGACAAAATTAGCAATTATGGAAATAACTTAGGTAACCAAAACATGACCCCTAGGTGGACGCTGTCTCCACACAGGACAGTGAAGATCTGATTTTCATGTAGGACAGTGGAGATCTAATTTTAATCAGACTGACCAACTAAGCTGCCTAAAATTGGAGGTACAATCATCCACTGTATCATAAGTACTTGTAGGAATTTAACATTTGTGTCATCATCACTTTCTTTTTTTCTCCCACGGTCACCTTCTGCAAAATTGTAGTTCATACACTCTTGGACCATATGGTGCATGCACTGCAAGGTACTGATGATGTAAATTTTGTACAATGTGTGTCCTTCTTGGCCATGAACTTGATGCATTTATTACATTTCATTTACAGGTTTCACTGAAATGACAACAAAATGAAACATAGCACAAATGTATCAATGAATGATGCAGCATGTTAACAAGTCACTAAAACATCGTCCATTACAAACTGTGTTAGTGCGAAATAGAAGTGCGCACAAAACCATTAATAAGAACATGTGTCAGTGTTATCACCCTCTGTCTTCCCCTTGGTTGACTTTTGCAGAATTCTCAGACCATATGGCACACACACTACATGGTACTGATAATGTGCATTTTGCACAATGACAGGTACAATAAAACTGTATAAATGAATGATGCAGCATTTTAATAAGTTGCTAAAACAACACCCTTGACTAACTGGGTGAGTAGGCAATGTATGTAAAACCATGACTAACAACATATATCAATTTTAGTGTTTTGCATCATGTGGTTTAAATCTGACAAAGTCAGGGAAAGTGAAAAATTTCATTACATATTCACATAATTCAAAAACCTTTCTTTACAGCTTGTTTAGAAATGAATAGTCATCCAAATAAATCCAAAATCCTGTATGGATGGTTCAAGCTGAACACAAATTTGGCTTGGACTGACAGGTGTCCTTTACAATGTTGTTGTATGGAAGCAAAACTTAAAAACTGACAGCATCTAGTGGTGGCAAGTGGAGGTAATTAGCAAGAATTATTGCCCTTTCTCTATGTGATAACGACAGAACGACAAATTTTCATCTTTTAGTAGAGCTGGATTTGGGAGGCAGCAGGCCTAAATACACTAATGTTAATGTGACCTGGGAATGTATTCAAAGAAAAAACACTAACAATGAGAAAAGCATTAAAAACTGTTGGAAACGTGATACCTTTGTCTTGCCAATGCTTCAAAAGATATGCGGGAATAAAATAAAAATATAAACTAAACTCACCATTCCCAGGTCATGTTCAAGTGGTAGAAACTGTTCCCTTGATGATGGTCTTACAACAACAGGCATGATGGTTTCAAATTTACTTGTGTCACCACCAGGTTCATCCAGAATCTGTACCAAAATGAATGTAAATATCTAATTTTAAATATTGTTAAGTTGAGCAAAAACTGAGTTTATTAATTGTAATAATTATAAAGTGACAAACTTTCATGAAATTCCATGTTGCAGAAGGAAATCTAATAAGTTTTGTTAGTATTTCTACTTTTGAACAAATATTTTCATGGACAGGTCCTTTCTGTTGCCAGAAAATTTAACAAGTGACAGACATGCATACCTAAAATATGGTTTGTACAGCACAAGTGAATTGTTTTTCTAGGTAAGCAGTTTAAGGAGTATATTGTCTTACAGAAAATGAAAACTGTCTTTATATATTACTTTGTTTATCGCTGCATGAATGCATACAAAAATAGAAAAAGGATATTTTCAGGTTTTGAACTGACTTTGAAATAAAGACGTGCAACACGATTTGTTTTGCATAACTGCTGATGTCTTGAGCTATGATGAACACATTCAGCTGCTCAATCTTTAATAAAAAGCCATCAATGAAACTGATCGAGTCCCCATGCCAGTTTGAAGTCACAGCGGGCACACTGCCAGACTTTCTTGTAATTTTGTACAGCTGGAAAGTAGTTACTTCCTGAACCTGAGAACTTGCTATTCTGACCAGCTTATATGTAACAGCATGAAATCTTACAAAATTGATAAACAGGCCATATCTATATAATGTGAATAAAATAGTGCAAAATTTTGTAATTGGAGGTGAGAAGAATATTGGTCAATTTCATCACAATGCTAATATTACTGATGGAGGATTTTTTGTCATGCTAAATTACATGTTTGATACCAAATGTCCCTTCATGCAAACAATTTACTTAATATACTCGGTAAAAGATAGTTTTGCTAGGAATCTCACAGAATGAGACAGCATGCTTCTGTCAATTTTTACTGTAATTGTTATTAAATCAGTTTCTAACAGTCTTTCATCTTTCTCATCGTTGTCTATAACTATTCAAATCTGATTGATCTTATATCTTTGTAAAATTGTTGCAATAGTTGTTGGAAAATTAGATTTAAGTTATTTATACAAATCATTCATCGGAGAGGATCTGATGCTGAAAATACTTGAATGCCAAAACTGCAATTACTTACCCTAGCTGTCATCCCTTTGAACAATCCACATAAAAGATACATTAATGTAACTGTTTATACTTCTAATTACATGCAGGAATTTTCCTGTTAAAATCAGAATCCCCCTAAATACCAATCTCATTTTATTCACACAGTTTTAATCCAAGGGGACAAGAAAGACTGTAAAATACCAAAACTTTCACTAAAGGTTCAAGCATTAATTAAATTATATATAACATACATACATACAAATTACAGCATAGTAGTGAAGATAATGTAACAGTGACATAACACCATTCAATGAACATTGTATCAATAAGGTCTTTTAATATACATGAGCTTTTGTTGCATTAATTCCGACTTATTCAAAGCCACATATAATTAGGTCTGATCTCTTGCAAAGGATCTAACTTGAATTTACCATTCTTAACACCATAACTGTTGGAACATACTTATGGCACAACTTGATCAACAGTAGTTTAGGTAAAAAATATCACATACAAATATGCCTCCAAAACCACTTGGCTTTCTGTTATTGGCTGCATTGGCTCCATTTGATGTTCAACATTTAGATGAACACAATGACAACTGCTCTTGACAGGTGTTTGATTTGTGCTTATACTGGTAGAAGTATTGTTGTAATCATTCCAGTCAAAGTATTACAAAACTTACTTTCAAGTTTTTGTTGTTATGTCCCTTTCCATTTACATCTCTAATTCTGTATGGAATAAAAGACATGACCAAATATTCTGCTCCACAGAAGAGCTTGTTTTGTGCAGAGATTTGTCAGAAAATGATTATTTTAAATCAGTTCATTAAAGCCTGTATATCATATGTTTGACCTCTTCCTCTAAAACAAAACTTGACATAACACCCTGAAATTTGTATATAATTGTCTGTGGTCTCGTTCTTTCTCTGCATCAAATATACACCCCAATGATCATATTTATTGATTCTCTGCATCAAATTAAATTTTCATGCAACTGCAGATTTGCATGCAGATAATACAAAAGTGCATATTTTACTTAAATCTGAGTGACATTGTTAAGCTTGTGATTTCTTAGAGATTTCTACATCGACCATATATCCTCACTTATGAGTAGAGACCAAATGCAAAAAAAAAAGACCTTGAATGGCCTCCACATAATGTACTAGCAGACTGGCGTCTATGTTGTTTTGTTCTACCCATTAATCCCAACAAAATGCATAGATGGAGATATGCCAGCGCATCATGCAACAGAAGATCTGACTCTGTGCAGTGTGCAACTAGATGACTTATAAATGAGTAATTATGGTATTTGCTATATTAATTTTCAAATTACTTGCTAGAAAGAATTTCCAGGAATTCAAGAGAGGCCCATTTCTTCAAATTAACTTCAGTGTGCTGAAACCATCTGATATTCTTCAGTGATAACAAGATTTTCAAATTAGCTGCTGTGGTGGACATATTGGATGTCAGATTGTCACTATTTTCATTTATGACTACCACGGTTTCATAAGAATCTCCTGGTGGAAACCTCATGTTGATATGGATTTCTGTTTTTTAAGGACTAACAATGAAAAGATTTTTAAGACGGGTGCCATGAATGTAGTCTGGTTGGTGCTGGTAATGGCCATGACTGGAGGGACTGGGTATCCGATTAGCACCATTTTGCTTAGGACCAAGAAGACATCATCAAGAAGTCTTTTCATGAAAGCACAAAATCAACATGACCAATTACCTAAGAGAAGCAGTTATAACAAGATTTCAAAATGGAAATTGTGGTAGTGTATTGGACATCTGATCAACACCAGTTTCAGTTAGAAACAACCAGACATCATAAAAAGTCTTTTAGTGAAAACTGCATGTTGATATGATCAAACATTCAGGAGAAATAGCCATAACTAGCTTTTTAAAAATGGCCACTGAGGCTAAGGACCAACTCAGCATCATAATAATTCTTCGGTGAAATTTCTATGTCAATATGACTTTCACTTCTGGAGAAGTAGTGATAAGATTTTCAAGATGTCCACTGTGATGGATATTTTGGATATCAGATGGGCACCAATTTCACATATGATCAACTATGTATCAAATGATGCCTTTTAGCAAAAACAAGTTGATATGACCATCCCTTCAGAAGGGGTAGCAATAAAAAGTTTTTTCAATACGGTCAGTTTGGTTTCATATAGGACCAACTATACATCAAAATAAGTCTTTTTGGTGAAAAAGCCATGTCAAAATGACTTCCAGTTTAGGAGGAATAGCAGTAAGAATATAAAGATGTTTGCTGTGGCAGCAATAACGGCAACTGGATCAGAACCATTTTTATTCAGGACCAACGATACATCATAAGAAGTCTCTCAGTGAAAAATCCATGCTGATACAACTGTCCATACTGGATGAGTAACAAATATCAAGATTTTCAAGATGGCAACTTTAGCTGCCATATTGGATGTCCGAATGGCACAATTTTCATTTAGGAGCAACTAGCTCATGGGATGAATAAGTGTTGCAAACTTTCATGTCAATCATCTAATTACTTTAAGAACAAACTTTGCTAATGGACGGATGGACTATGGACAAACAGACCATCCCATTTGGTATATGACCAGTAGAGCTAAGAAAAAAACAAGCTGAGAGATGAATTATGAAAACACTACTGTTAAATGCAATATATACACCCAATGTTGTTTTTGTTGACCCATGTCAATTCTTTATTTCATTACTTGTTTATTAAAATGGAGACAGAAGCAAGGATTTCTTGGCAACATTTGTAGCCAAAATGTCACATAAACATTAAGTTCCAATCAAATTCTCAGCAAACTTTCATTTCCTTACACTGCCACTATATTTATTCATTTTTTTCCAATACCTTCTATGTACTCATCAAATGTATTACCTATGAGCTGTTTGTAGTGATTCCTAGCTTGTTTCCAAGGTAGCAATTTTACTTTCCTTATAGTAAGAAGAAACTGAATGTGACTTAATACTGGCATGGGGCCACTGTTTCAATGGTAGTGTTCTATTAAAGACTTCATAAGCCACTTAAATAAGTAATGATCTTTCACAATGCATGGCACTGGAAGTAATATGAAACAAATTATGTTGCATTTTGATCAGACAATTATTAAGAAACCTCAAGTATACTTTTAGAAAATGTGAGATTCTCTAAAGAAAGAGTAACATTTTTTTGATATTTTGAACCTGTAATTATTTAACATCTTATAATGATACCCCTGAAGAATGGTGGAATAGAGAAAGAAAAAAAAGAGCGAGAGAGAGAGAGTGCAGGATTTTACCCATTTTGTGGAGTTAAACATGATAAGATCCAGTGGATCGCCTGTCACCTCCCCATCTATTATGGTCAAAGAGTGACATGTTACCATGCCAATGAGAAACGGACATCTATGAAGCTCTGAGGGATCATGCCGCACACCTGTAAAGCTGTAATGGGAAAAGTAACAGTACGATAACAGATTTATTTCAGACACATACAAAAAAGCAGTAATTATTCAAATAAATCAAAGGTTGGCATTTTACATCTGAGTTTTCATGCAAAATTAACACTGTATGGTGATAGTGTCTTCTCATGTAATGATAAAACAGTAAATAAAGATAACAACAGACTTAAATGCTACATCAAGATATATCTATTTGCTGAAGATTTCTGACACAGACTCATTCAAACTCATGTCCACTTTCACAATTCTTCCATATAATTTACAGTGAGTCCTGAATGCCACAATATATAAAATCATTCTAAATAAAAATATTAGTTAAGTTTTTCACACTAATTCCATAACTTACACATAAATTGTAAATAAAAATAATAAATATTTTAAAATGTTATGCCTTAATTATTTTATATGTATGAATTACTCGTACCTGTGTGACTTCCCTCTTAAAAGGCCACCACTCAAATGAAGCCACTTTCCTGCTGCAGAAGTGGTGTCCTTATAAGAGGGAGACAAATGTATTAAACTTATTACATTGATTTACAATGCTAATATTTCTACTGGAACAAGCAGCTGACCATGCCCTGACCCTTACCTGCCAGACCACATCATGTCATTAAAAAAACCCACTGTATTTCAATCAGGATCATTGATAAAGTCATGCTTATAAAACCATAATTTTCCGTTAATCTTATGATGAGAGAGAGAGAGAGAGAGAGAGAGAGAGGGAGAGAGAGGCCTTTTTTGACACCCATATATATGCCTGTAGCAAGTATAAACTGTAAATAGTTGCAATTTCCATTGCTTCATCCTTAATGCTCATGGATTAATATCGCCCCTGGGCAGTTTATAGTTTTAATTGTCTTAGATGCAGTTAAAAGATAAAGGTGATAATAGAAAAGGAACCATATGTTCAAAAGTATCCTTCTAGGATGGACACTGCTCTAACGTGAAAGCCAGCATTATATTAGTGCCAAAAATGTCAAATGTACCCCTCAAGAGCAGACACACATTGGGGCGTACTGAAAAAATCTCAAGAATATCTGTTGATTTCTAAATACATTTCAATGACATTTTTCTAACATGCTGATAAAGTACTTAATTTGTCCTTAATCCATACAAAGTACTTAATTTGTCCTTAATCTATACAAAGTGGTAATTAATCCAATACAAGACGTCAGGTTTTGTAACTTTGATATTTATTTCCACCAATAACTGTCATGATGACAAAAGCCAACAGCTGTGAAGCAGAGTATTGTTCAGCGCATGTCAACATAACATATGGTTGCCATAATATGTAAATAATAATAATAATAATAATACAGACTTTATTTCATCAGGGTGACTGAATTAGTTACAAATGAGAACAAACCTCCCTTGTGGCCCTCTATTATGTACACATAAAATACAATTTAATAATAATATGTTCACACACACGCAAGAATAAACAGTATATTAACCATACTGACTTCTCTCAGTTAGATTACAAGATGCATATGAAAGTGTGCCAGAGACTAAAATTCATAAACACTGGGAATAGCTAGGTAGACATGAGAATTTACAGGGATTGTTAAGTTTTGTTGCACAAAATACAAAATGTTATCAGACATTATTGGTTTAGAAGGAAAAATAAAAGCAATTCATCTAAGCAAGAAGAGGGATGACACTATGCTCATTGCCAAGAAATCAGATGTTGGAAAGATTCAAACACTGACAATATACATTCTGCAGTGTAATGGACAGAGATATGTAAACTACTGTAGCCTCAACTCTGACAGATAATGATAGTTCCAGTCAGATAATTGTACCCTGATTTTACTGATAAGATTTTTTAAATGGATTTACACCATAAGTGAGAGTTATGGCCTGACTTAAACTTGCCAGACCACATCAAGTCACACAAACCACTATATTTTACTCTGAACCACTGATAGTCATATTTTAATAACATAAATTTTAAGTTCATCTTATGACAAAACAAGAGAGAGACAGAGACAGAGACAGAGAGAGACAGATTTTTTGACATAAATGAATGTAACTTGTCACATGTAGGGTCAGTTGTCATGAAGGTAATTAAAAGGCAAATGTAGTCAGAAAAGCAACCTCTGTCCACAGATTACTTAAATGAATGACAATGGCTATTCCTTTTATGGGAGAGTCCATTCAGCTAATCTACATAGGTAAATTACTTGAAGTGGTAAACCCCAATTCATCTGAAGTTCAGTAAATATGAGATGCAAGCTGAAGAAATGTTATAACTCTTGCCTTCTTGCCTTCAATGAAAATTTTAAAGCCATCTTTATTAAAGATTATTGGTTACTTCAAAATCTGCAACAACATTTCACAGAAGAAGGATTTTACTTTAAAACAAAAATGCAAAATGATAAGAAAGGATAAAGCCAAGAGCAGTATGAAAGTGTGGTTCATTTTTTCTTAAAAATGTCGAAATGCAGCTGTGATTTAGGAAAGGATGAGTCATCTGTGAATCAAGCAAAGTCCAGCAAAAGCAAATCTTGGTTGACGGACTTGGACATTTTGTAACTCAGCAGCATGGGGAAGCATTTATACTTTCCACACATTGCAAACACCATATCAACATTAGTTATTCTGAAGAATACAACCTCCTTCGAAATAACAACACTAGCCTACATTGGGGTAGATGAAGAAAGAGCATTTTCAGTGCTCTGTAAAAATTAACAGCATCTTTAGGGAAGTTTGAGCCGTATGATCCTGTCTCAAATGAGTGCAATGGATGAACAGTAATAACACTTGCATCAACTCCAAACTCATCGAAGGAACTAGGAAGCAGCAAAGTAAACAAGTTTAAGTTAATACTCTATTTCGCAGTCCAATGGATTTTAAAGACAGAAACTTTATTATTTTTTTTATGTCTCTGTAGTTGTGATTATGTGTGTGCAAATAAGTGTTTAAATGTGTGGTACTATATGACAATACAAAGTTTACCAGCTGCTTTTTGTTTTGAAATGTATTAAATGCTAATAAGAAAACTTACATTTTCTTTTAGTTTAAATTTGAACTTCCAAAATGTATTTTTGGCTTTTACAAGTCGATAAGTTTTTTCAATTGTTCAACAATGCTTTTGTTGGATTACATGCACTTACTTCCTTCCCCCTCCCTTATGGGTTCCCCCAAAACACCTTCTGAGTCTAAAACCTCCATCTCTTTTCCTACCTTCAAAGTGTCTGGAAGGTTAGCAAGTATGCCGACCCCAAACTTCAATGACAAGGACATTTATTTACCTGGATAAAGGTAAATGCATGATGAAGCTATATTTCAAATCTGAAGGGGTTGGTATAAAATGATACTCAAACAGAATGAAAGCAAAAACATTTAGGTTAATCTATGGTGTGTGCAGATGTATGGGATGTGTATTCACACAATTGCTGACATAATACATTGAGTTTCCATCAAGGCAGTCTCACGAACAAACACTGCAAAATTTTCCATCAGAACATTCTACTAAACACTTACGTTTTATCTGACACAGGCAGAACACCCCACATGTCAAGTCCATCTTCTGTAAGTGTACCAGTCTAATCAAAAAGAAAAGAAGAAAAAAAACATTTACATTAAGTTGAAAAATGATCCAGGATATATCTAACTGACTCACATGAAATAAACAGTATATGCCATGACTTATATAACATTAACAATAAACTGCTGACCTTAGAGGAATGGAGAGGTGTATATATTTTCAAGAAAATGATCATTTTAGTAATTTATTATTTATAATTCCATATGATATAAATAAATAGTTGATTATAAGGATACAAAACAGAAAGAAAAGTACAAAGTTAATGAATCAAAGAACCATAATTAATAGAAAGATAACATTAACCGATGAAGGAAATTCATGCACAAACAAATAAAACTGACACATCTGGAACAGCAGACTTATTGGCACCTTCTGCCAATTTTATCAGATTCTGTTGAGTGTTTTTTTTTTATATTAGTACTTTAAAAGATTCTTCATTTTTATAAACTGTAGTCATATTTGATGGTGAACTGGAATCATCTGTACAACACTGAAAGCCAATAATGCCAGATTGTTTTCTGTCAGATTTAAATTCTGCTAAGCAGTTTCTCAGATGTTTTTCACATTTTTGCCATTTTCCCCAAATGATAACATCCTTGATGACAGAACATCATCAATGTACAAAAAAAATCTGAAAGCTATTATACCAAATACTCTCAGATTTGGTAAAATTCTGCTGAATGGTTTTCTGGAAAAGTCTGTTTAAAGATTTTTCAATTTTAAATAAAAGCAGCCATATCCAAGAGTGCATCAGTATCTTGAAAAAAAAAAGAAAACTCTTAACGCCAAGATGTCTTCCATCAAATTATTTCAAATTCTATTGAGTCGCTTTTGAGAAGAACTATCTGAATGGTTTTCTATTTTTAGTAATGGTGGCCATAGTGGATGGCAGATCAGCATTGTTTGAATAAAATTGAGAATGCTTTGTGTCAGATTTTTTCCAAATTCTGTTGAGCAGTTTTCAAAAAGCTGTAAAATGATTTTTCTAATTTTAGTAATGGTGGCCACAGTGGATGAAGGATTTGTCTCCCCTTAACAAATATGTAGCCCTGATGCCAGAATGCTCCCATAAAATCGTGTGCAAATTGGTCAGGCAGTCTTTTTGAGAAGATGAAGAGAAACAGCAATCAGAAATAGGTTATACACAATGTATGATGAAGGAACATACCCTATGTTCATTTGGCCTTGCAGCCAGCTAAAACATATTTTAGTCTCAACTTCTGACCTAGAAACTGCTATAAAAATGCAAAAACTACTATATTTGCTTGTGTATAGCCTGCACTCAATTGACACAAGCTGGTTTATGTATTAAAAGTGCCACATTTTAGGTATCTTTTATTATAACACTCAGAATAGATTTTATTTACAATGCATTTCAATATACCTTATAATTTCAAGCAAACAGAGTAAAGTCTATATGTGCAGTACAGATCTACCCATATTAATAGAATCAAATCTAATTATGTAGTTCAAATCAACCCAATTCAAGAAAGCCTAAATGTGCAGCACAGATCTACCAACAGAAACACTGTAAATATGACAGAGAGTAGAGTATAATTGTGCAATATCGATCAATCCATCTCAACAGAGTAGAGCCTATTGTGCAGTATAGATCTACCCAATGAAACAGAGTAGAGTCTATTGTGCAGTATAGATCTACCCACATCAACAGAGTAGAGTCTGTTGTGCAATATAGATCAATCCATATCAACAGAGTAGAGTATACTGTGCAGTCTAGATCTACTCATATCAACAGAGTAGAGTCTATTGTGCAGTATAGATCTACCCATATCAACAGAGTAGAGTCTATTGTGCAGTATAGATCTACCCATATCAACAGAGTAGAGTCTATTGTGCAGTATAGATCTACCCACATCAACAGAGTTGAGTCTATTGTGCAGTATAGATCTACCCACATCAACAGAGTATAGTCTATTGTGCAGTATAGATCTACCCATATCAACAGAGTAGAGTATATTGCACAGTACAGATCTACCCATATCAACAGAATAGAGTCTACTGTGCAGTATAGATCTATCCACATCAACTGAGTAGAGTGTGCAGTACAGATCTACCCACATCAACAGAGTAGAGTCTATTGTGCAATATAGATCTACCTACATCAACAGAGTAGAGTCTATGGTGCAGTACAGATCTACCCATATCAACAGAGTAGAGTCTATTGTGCAGTACGGATCTACCCATATCATCAGAGTAGAGTCTATTGTGCAGTATAGATCTACCCACATCAACAGCGTAGTCTTCTGTGCAGTATAGATCTACCCACATCAACAGAGTAGAGTCTATTGTGCAGTATAGATCTAACCATATCAACAGAGTAGAGTCTATTGTGCAATATAGATCTACCCACATCAACAGAGTTGAGTCTATTGTGCAGTATAGATCTACCCACATCAACAGAGTAGAGTCTATTGTGCAGAATAGATCTACCCATATCAACAGAGTAGAGTATATTGCGCAGTACAGATCTACCCATATCAACAGAGTAGAGTCTATTGTGCAGTATAGATCTACCCATATCAAGAGAGTAGAGTCTATTGTGCAGTATAGATCTATCCACATCAACAGAGTAGAGTGCAGTACAGATCTACCCATATCAACAGAGTATCATCTATTGTGCAGTACAGATCTACCCACATCAACAGAGTATCATCTATTGTGCAATATAGATCTACCCACATCAACAGAGTTGAGTCTATGGTGCAGTATAGATCTACCCATATCAATAGAGTAGAGTCTATTGTGCAATACAGATCAATCCATATCAACAGAGTAGAGTCTACTGTGCAGTATAGATCTATCTTGCTAAAATGAATGTTTCATAGTTCTACTGTACTAAGATCAATGAAAGGTCCAGCTGCAAAGAGCTCTTCAAGATTATGAACAAGATAATATCAAGAAATAAACGTACACCACTTCCAATGACCTTCTCTCTGGTCAACCTTCTGAACCTATTTGCAAATTTATTCCATGAAAAAGTTCAATCTACTGGAGATAAGCTTCACAATACAATTTCAGTTAATGCATCATCACCATACAGTTGCGATACAGAATATAAAAGGCAACCTTTAACAACATCTGAACCCATCTCTATGGATTTGGTACAAAGAATTGTGATGAAAGGGCACCCCTAAGTCATGTGAACTCAATCCAATTCTAACATCATTGCTGCATGGGTGCTAAGATCCAGCATTGCCTTCACTAACTGATGTTATTAATACCTCTCTCTCATCCAGGGAATTCCCATCATTTTTTTAAACTGTCATTGTTAAACCTCTGCTGAAGAAACACACACTTGACCTGAATGATTTAAAGAACTACCATCCTGTTTTTAACCAATCAATCATTTAAAAAAACTTAGAAAAAGCTGTTCTAGCCCAACATGTATCTCATCTAAAATTACAGTCCTCACCCTCCTTCATCTGTCTGCAGCATTTGACATAACAGACCACACTATATTACTTCACCATCTCCAGCATGTATCTGATATTCACAATACAGCTTTACTATGGCTCAAGTCCTACTTAGTCAGCAGAACACAAATTGTGTCTGTAAATGGAAAACATTCCAGCCCAGCTGATCTATGTTTTGGTGTTCTACAAGGCTCCACTCTTGGCCCTGTTCTCTTCATTCTATACTCAGCCACTCTCACATGTCATATATCAACATCTAGTGTTTCACCAAATGTAGACTAGACTACTGTTTTTTTACTTCTATCTGGTTCATCTCAGTATCTACTACAGAAACTTCAAAAAGTTCAAAACACAGCTCCTCAGGACATCTAGAGTACCAAGAACTGATCACCCACCCACTCTGTAAATTTCACTGGCTACCTGTTCAATCCAGAATCAAAGACAAAATCTGTTCACTATGCTACATTTCACCGACTGGCTCAAATTAAAGATATATATCTGACATCAACCATGTGTACACCCCATCTAGAAACTTACACTACTCTTCAGAAACTTGCATTCTCATTGTTCCCACTATTAAAATGAAATCATATGGACAATATTCTCTTGCATATCAGGCCCCAACTATGTGGATCTAATTGCCTGAAGATCTTAGACACAAGAATACTATGATCTAATTCAATCATGCTCTTAAAACTCACCTATTTCAACTACCAGCACAGGCCTAAAGACTTAATAATGTTTACTGCCTCAATTATTGTCAGCATGTTTTTGTTTTGTGATTTCATGGTGTTTGTTGTTGTCATCTTGTTGCTGTATATGTTGTTATGTGTTATCTATTACTGTAAAGTGCTTAGACCTTCTAAAGATTAGGTGCTGTTCTAAGTCTACATTATTATTATTATTATTATTATTGTTATTAACTGTGCAATACTGATCTACCAATATAAACAAAATCAAGTCTAATTGTGCAGTGCATACCTACCCATATAAATAGAACTGATTATAATTGTGAGTACAGATCTACCCTGTTTGCATTTGGGTATGGGGTGTACATCAGCAAATTCAATATTACATTTGCAAATTCAGTATGATCATGGGCAAATTCAGTATTACATTGGCAAATTCAATATCAATCCAAAATCTGTTACAACTGCACATATTGCATGGAGCAGAACACCTTACCTTGTCAAAGCAGAATATGTTGAGTCTTCCACAAAAGTTAATTCGAGGTGGACTAATACAGAAGATTCCATTCTTTTTAAGGCGACTCTGAGCATATACTGTTCCCACAGTCATAGCAGCCGGAAGGGCAGGAGGTACGATGATTGTAATGATGTCCAACACACGAATTACAATATGTGCTACTTCAGCCTGAAAAGTAATTAACTCACTATTCAATAAGGCTTAAATTATAAACTTTATTGATTCTTACATGTTGTTGTTGTTGTTGTAGGGTTTAACACCATTTTTCAGCACACGATAGGCTATACATGGCGGCCAGTATTAATGGTAGAGGAAGAACCCGGAAAAACCACGGAAAGAACCACCAACCCATGAGAAGCTACTGGCAAGCTTTCCCACATACCCACATTGGCAGAATCCGAGACTCGAACCTACGCAGACAGAGGTGAGATGGCAGTGATCTGTAACGGAGAGCGCTTTAGACCACTTGGCCACTCGGGGCCCCAATTCTTACATGTATCGTTACTGTTAAAAAATTAAAACTTGAAAGGAAATTATTAGTTCCATCCATTCTCTGTAAAGCAAAATCTTTATCAAAAGGACATATTTTAAATGTAAGATATTTAATGTTCTGTATATAAACCAGTAAATTTTCAAATTTGAACAAAATCCAACCAAATTATCACATATCAGAGTTATTATATATCAGGTTTTTAATGCAGAAGTAACACAGACACCTGACTAGTTATTCAGAACAAAGTCTGTATGGCAGAAATAGAGACTTGGTGTGGACAGGGGAAATATTTATTCAAATGTATCAAAACCAATAACAGTTCATATTCTATAATTGGTTGATATATTTTCAAATTCCTCAATGGATTGAAATAAAGTTAAAAATCTTTATTTGGCAATTTGAGGTGATGAATTTTCCCCCATTAAACTAAGTTTTTGAGCTGTATTCACTGCCCTTCAATGCTCTTATATCTTTTGCAGTAAAATTATGTCATCTGGATGAGTCATGCAAGCCCTAGTGTTCTCTACTTCAGTCTAATCTGAAGGGACATTGGAAATTTAATCTCCCACATGTTTATACTTGTATTATCCACCACTGTGCAATCACACCAGTCAACAGCTGGTGGCCCATCTATTTGTCAGAGAAAAAGAAAATAGGAGGTGCCTGGAAGGTTGATTGACATGTTGAAACTATGACTATACAAGAATAGCCGGTAAAATGGATATTTACACAAATATACAAACTCATCAAAATTAACCTTTGCAGCTACACTTTACAAAGAATTAAATAAATCATATGTGATTTATTACTTCTTGAATCTGCTACAGAATTTGCCATCATAATTGTATAGTCTAACTTATTAAAATATGAGGCTCAGTTGTGCTTGAATTCTGCCTAATAGTCCACTTCAAGAGAAGATGGTCAAGAAATCTGGATTAGTGTCAAAATTTCTACAAATTCTATACTTTGTAAAACTGGGTCAAATACTGTTAAAAATATCTGGAACAAAAGTTATTTAAGAGTTTTTCTAATTTTAGGAATATTTATTAGTGGTGTGACAATTTATCAAAATAATTAAAGATTGGTTGGGAAATAAAACAATGAAGCCATCAGTTATGATTCTCCATAACTGAATATAAATAATTAGATTTTTCTCTTTTTATTTCATATATGTTTGACTATTCTGGGACAAAATCTTAATGGAGAAGTAAAAACTGTGAATAAAAGCTTTATTTAATATAAACACCTTTTTGTTAGTACAACCCAAGCACCAACATACATCCAAGCAGAGAACAAGCTGGAAAACGGCTTAACTTTATGGCTACGAACACAAAGGAGTGCATGAGGACTGTTATGATGGTAAGGTTTAAGCTTCACTCAAAGGCTTATAGGGGATTTAAGAAACCACAAGACACAAGATGCCATTTAGGCATTAGAGAGCAAGAACTGGTCTTTGTGGTTCGAAAAATCTGATCAGGTCTGCTATGTTGGAATCTGTCCTGATTGCAGGGTCTTTGGAAACTTTGAGAGTGTCAGGGATGCTGCTTGATAGCCTCAACAGGGGAAACTAAGCATTATTTTTCTCTGAAGAGAAGAAAATCTGCCACAGCTAAGATTGATGCATTTTGAACGTCACCACTTGCAAAAGATGCTCTATTTGGCATCATACCCTTAGATGTAGATCATCTCTTGGACTGAATGATGTACTTAGCAGCTTTGATCAAAAACTTTTCTTTTGGAGAGATTGTCTGACATGAAACGCGTGTGAAGGTGAAGAATCTGTGGGCTGTTGCAAACATCTACTACAAATATGCCACAATATATATATAATTCACTAAATCTTCCAAAGTGATGACAATCTTCTTGGACATCAACGGTATGAACATTATGGCCATGTGACCAAGAAAATAATGAATGGAGTATGCATTACCATCAAACGTATGGGGTTTCCCTTGGGTGATCCAGTGTTCTGAAATCTTCTGGTTTACCGAATGGCTGGACAAATTCTAGTCACATGCTCAGAGTATTTTCAACCTAAAAGAGTACCAGCTGTGCAATACCAACAGGTATGGCATCACTCATATTAAAAAAAAGATTTTCAGGATGGCTGACTTGGTGACCATATTGATGTTAGATTGGGTTATTTTCAGTTAGTACCAAATATGACATCACAGGAAGTCTTCTGATGAAAACCCAATGTTGATATGACTTTCTATCCAGGAGGAGTAGAGATAAGATTTTCAAAATGTCAACTGTGGAAGCCATATTGGATTAAAGGTTTGCACAATTTTTATTCAAGATCAATGACATACTATGAGAAGTCTTTCAATGACAACCCCATGCTGACATGACTTTCCATTCAAATGTTGAAGCAATAATATTTTCATGATGGCTGCTGTTGTGACAATACTGAATGCCAGATTGAAGCCATTTTCATTTAGGACCAACTTGACATCATTACGACCAACCTGACATGATAAAAAGGCCTTTTAATGAAAATCCTTGTTGATATGACCATCCATTCGGAAGAAGTAGCAGTAACAAGATTCTGAAGATGGCAGCTTGGTGGCAATACTGGATATCAGAGCGGCACCATTTGCATTTAGGACAAACAAGACCTTGGAATGAATATGTGTACATAAAGTTTCATGGCAATCCTACAAGTAGTTTAGGAGGACTGGAGATAACAAACTTGTGTGAATGGATGGATGGACATTAGACTATAGAATATGGAGTGTGTGTGTGATCTGGATTTCTAACATAGCATTAACAATTTTTCAGTCATATTGCTACGATGTCTGCAGTGTGGTATTTTAAAGTGATGTCTAGCACTGGGGCATCATGACACAGACATGTAGCATGATGCCCCACCCAGTCACATTATCCTGACACCAGGCCGACCAGTCCTAACACTAACCTCTTAATGCTGAGCGCCAAGTGAGGCAGCCGTTAGTACCATTTTTGTAAGTCTTCGGCATGACTCGGCCGGGGATCGAACCCACGACCTCCCGCATCCGAGGCGGACACTCTGACCACTAGGTCACTGGAGCAGTTCCACAGAATATGGAAACAGATGACAAAAAACAGGACATTCCATAAGCTCTTCTGGTTTACAACCAGTAGAGCTAAAAATGGAATTACAGCAAACATGTACCAGTACTTTGCTTTGTAAATACACAAACTTGCCAACACAAATTGAGAATTATATCAGAACTGCAGGTTCCAGTCAGTTACTGAGAATCACTGAGTGCATATTTTATACAGCAATGATTACAGGTTACAGTCTGTTATTTAGAAGTACTTAATGCTTATTTCAAACAGCACAGTTTGAGGCTACAAGCGTTTTTTAAAAAAAGGAATCACTGAATGCTTATTTAACCAGTCCAATTGTAGATTACAGTTTGTTATTACTTTAGTACCACCTAATGCCTATTTTATCATAGGTGTTAGTCTGTTATATAGGATCAGCTAATGCTTATCTTAACCAGCACTGTTGTAGATGACACAGAGAATATTTTCTTTTCCTACGTTATTACAAGATGTATTACATGGTGTGGTACCATAAATGAGATATTTTAACGAGTAGCAAAGCCACATGCTAAAATATATCATTTTTGGTACCAAAGTATGAAATATATCTGGTATTAATGGCGGGGGAAAAAATATGTCTTTTTATTATAAAGCAAACTTGCTCCAAAATCGAAGTTTAGAAGATTAAACTCACTCCTTGACACAACACGCTCATTCCCACCCCATTTTCATAAATTCACCTCACTTTCATATGCTGATCATATAATTATTCGTGATTTAAGAAAGGGGTAGGACTGAGTTGACCTAATCTGTCGCTGTAATTTATATTTTTGTTATTTTGTAAATCTTTTGATCATATCTGAAAACAATGCAAGGTCAATTTAGCACTGCACCACAGCAGGTTAACTTTATCTTTGTTGTCAAGAAAGTAAAGGGAAATAACTTCAGAAATTCACATATTGCATCTAGTCAAAATTCTTAATGAATGATTAAATTCCATGTCTGAATATGAGTATAAATTATGTAATCACATAATCAAACATCACATGGCATGAAGGAAAATCTTAAATGCTCACATGTGAAAATATAGGAATGAAAAAAATTATTTTGCCAATAAGTCTCTACATGTCACACTTAAGTATAAAATAAAACCTATTATTAAGGACCACCTAATGATTGTTTTAATCATTACTATTACTAGTTACAGTTTGTTTATCAGCATCAATGAATGCTTATTTATCAACACTTTTTTTACATAGATATATATTAGTTTTGATACTGTAATACACTGTACTTTAATAACAGTATTCTTAAAGGTAACCTTTGCAAACTTCATCACTATACAATTGTTTATGCAAATATATCGACTTTTAGCAAATGCAAGCAACTTCTCTGATGTTGACAATCAATAATATATTTCAGAAAATGTAGAAGCATTTACATTGTCATAAGGATCAAAACAAATGACAATAAGAAACTACATTAGTTTCTATGCTAAGAAGGAGTTGTCTACCTTGAGTCTTATATAAGTGACAACACTGTAGACGACACCCAGTAGAGCAACACAGGCAAGGAAAAGCACAAACTTCATGGCATCTTGGTAGAACTTGAAGCCAAGAGGTTTGGGGAACAGAATGGCTCTCACAAGTTCCCCCTTTGCTGTGTTGAATCCTGCAAATCAATGAAGATAATACAGTGATAGTTCTGTACTTTATAAAAGAATGAAGCATGCCAAACATGAACTCAGACCAACAGTGGCATACCATACCAGATCTGAGTCTACTTTGTTGACAATATCCATGATTCCAAGAAAAGATCCTGATCTGCCAGTACAGCAAATCTCTTTCAGTACTATTCCCAAGTAGGTGCTTGCTATACATATATATGGTTATATTTGCTAACTTTTAAATAAAGAAACAGTTGTATTCCAATTTTTTAAAATGTATTATAGCAGCCAAATGAGAAAAAAAATCTCTTACAATCTAAGATGTACGAGTTCCTGAAGCCTAATTATATTATATCAACTACATAACCATTTTTGTTTTTAAAAAAATTTAAAATGAATTTCCAAGTTTATTCAATAACAGTATCTTTGAAAATTAATAAAATTAACAAATACTTCAAATGTAGAAAATTCAAGCAAGTCTGATACAATGAAACGAGCCAACAAGGACACCAGTATACAATGGACACCTGTCCATTAAAGGCAGTTTCAGAAATGCCTTGAATAAAGATGGCTTACATAAAACTTCCTTTGTAAAGGAAACACTATAAGGAAGAATACTTTAAAAGTGTATTGATAGACAAGATGAATGTCTAGCTTTACATCTCTGAGAATTTTGGAAGAAATATTCAGTCTGTTATCCAATACTGAAACTATTGTTTGCTTATCACGGATACTGGATTCTACTGAGATTTTTGGCTTCTTAAAATAACTGATCACTTTATATTTTGTATATATTTCCATGATAATGCAAGAATGAACTGTCTTAGCTTCATAATGAATCATTCCTAGTATGATAAATTCACAAAGTAGTTCAGGAAACTTAAACCAACAAGTAAACAAAAATTGTATATGACTGTGATATTGATTATAAGGTCAAAAACAGACCTGCCAAACCTAACAAGACCTTCTCAGTAAGGCAGACAATTTTTTTCTTCACAAGTTAGACCAGTTTTCAGTGCTTCTATCAAGGAAAACATGCGTTTAAAAGTACAGAATTGTGATTCAAGACTGATGCAGCAATGGTAAACATTGCTTTCAACTCAAGAGTTTGTCAAGAAAACCTGGACCTTAATTACATCCAGTACAGTTTCATAAACTGCATATCCAAACCCTATGGTGCTCAATTGCTTCTAGCTATCTCTCGACTTTAACAAAATTTAAAATTAAAACACTCACGCAGGCCATGGTGACAGTAATCATCTTTCCCACCATAAGACATACTGATATCAAAATATGATGCCTGCTAAACGTAACTACTGCCCTTCCTTTTTTCGCCCCAAGAATCTGAATATTCTTCTGTATTGACTATTAAAACTTGTTCACAGGTTTATTGTCCCATTCATCCTGAAAATATTGTTTGTTGGATGCCATTTTTAAAAATAAACAACAGCTTGATCATGCAGACATTCTGCATCACGAAATATGCGCAGTTTAAAGTCTGAGGTATTCCTGTGTAAGTTAGTCTGGCTTCCTGACCAACTGAATCTAATATGAAACCCAGATCTGAATCAAACAGACAAACTAGTATCCACATTTTACCACAAACAATTGTATTTCTGTAATTTGCGCTTTTATTTCATAAATCTATATTTTACGGGTCATTTCCATACGACATATGGCAAAATCATAGGGGTTGGCAGGTCTGCGAAAGGTCAAGAACATGTGTCACAGAATGATTTCTCTAGTCTTTCCTAATGGTTCATCTCAAGTATGACAAAAATCTACTGGGGCATTTAAAAAATACTGGCTAATGAAAAAATGAACCAAAACCATAACATATTTTCCATAACTATATCCTTGACCCCAAGGTCAAAGGATCAAGCACAAGTTA
Organism: Sinohyriopsis cumingii; assembly: GCA_028554795.2. Classification (NCBI taxonomy): domain Eukaryota; kingdom Metazoa; phylum Mollusca; class Bivalvia; order Unionida; family Unionidae; genus Sinohyriopsis; species Sinohyriopsis cumingii. The sequence goes on along the minus strand of CM068838.1, from coordinate 74,279,056 downwards.
AAGAATGAACGTTCTTAGTTTCAAAATGGCTATCTCAAGTATGAAGAAAATGCATAAAGCAACTAAAGATATATAAACAAAAGAGAAAACCAAAACCATAATGCAAAGTTTTTATGACCTTGTCGCCAAATCCACAGAGGCAATCAAGCATGTCCTTGAATTGAGAGACAACAACACAGAATGAATTAACTCAGCTTCATAACGATTAAATATGGTGAAAATATAAGTAAATGAAAACTCTTTAACCAGACCCTTTATGCAAACTTTCTTATGATTTTGACATGGATTCCAAGGTCACTGGGGCAAGAAAGAATATCAAAGAATCAATTGTTTCAGGTACATAATGATAGAAATATAAAGAAAATCCAGGGATTTCATCAACTTAAGCAAATAAAAAAAAATCAGCAAAACCTTGAATGTTTGTGGGGGTAACTAACTTTTCCACCAGTGCCACCACCACAAAAGTGAATGCTGTATCTTGCTTCCTGCTAATGTGGGCTTAATCAAAATTATTTTGATGTACAAATGGACATATATCACCCAGGTGTTAGGTTTTTTGGTATCATCATGCCATGAGAGTACATTACTATGATACAAATTTGAACATCAAACAATCAGGTGTTAACCTTTCCTGGCATTATCATGTCATAAAAGTATATTACACTGGTTTCTGAAACACCATACTGATGACACCACATGTTACAAGTTTATATTACCTGTTCTCACAACAACAGCTAGAACTTTGGCATTTCCATTGTATCTGGTCTGTACAACATGCGTCCCTGCAAACAATGTGTGGCGCTTGTGATAATTTGGGGAGTAAATTTCTTCGTCTTCTTGATGGGAAAGTGGTGTCTTTGTTACTGGTACACTCTCACCTTTAAAATCACAAACAAGCACTTATGACCAAAAACAGAATGTTTAAGAAAGAATTTTTTATTTATTGTGTATTGAAAAAAACTGGCCTGAGGCAAAGGATGCAGTACCTGAATAAACAAATGTTCCACTGTGATTTATTGTCAATGTTACCTGGACCAATATATGAAGCACTACAATTTTTATTCTCACCATTTCTGTCAATTAAAATATATATGTGTAACATATGATACAACTGATAACTTTCTTCATAGACTGAATATATTTTCATTCCCATATTTTTAAATTACAATGCAGCAGATTGCTGTATGATGTTACAGGAAGAAACAGACAAGCAAGTCAGAAAGATATAAAGAATCAGCACTAACAAAAGCCACTTCTAAAATAAACATTCTAAAATTGACTACAAAACAATTAGGATACAAGTTGACATGTTTTTTCTGAGTCCATATGTCTTTCTGTATCTGTATTTCTCTTTATGTATCTTGCTCTCTTCATTTACAGTGATACATTGTGATGAAAGTCCAAACACCTCCAATTAAAAACTAAAAAAATAACCCAGCTAATTCTATGTACAAATTCACATCTACTTTGATGACTTATAATTTCACACCTTACAGCTTAATAACCTTATACAGTTAAGTTCCAATATGTTATCTCTATCTACACCTTGGCAGATCAAGCAGATATTTTAGTGTTTTGTCCTAGAGATACCTATTTGATTTCACGAGTTGCCTCCCTTAGTAAGTAATGTTAACTAACAAACAGCATGTAACAGTGATGCATTGTACATCAACCAAAACTGGTGGAGGCAATTGACTTCAAAAGTATAAGTTGTAAGTATTGAAAGGACTGAAAAGTATTTGTACAAACAATTGATTATTTATGAGTGCATTCAATTATGAAGAACAGTGATCAAATTTGAACAACTTAATTTTGATTGGATGCAGTGGCTTGCTGCCACATCCAATGAAATTCACAGACCCAAAGCACAGAAATATCTGCTCAATCCACCAAAGTGTAGATGGGGTTAACATATCGGAACCTTGGCTAGTGAAGATGGGCTGACACCTGCTCATGAAAGATCATTTTGAAAGATCATTTGGCTTTCATGGAATAGTATACAAACTTGATGTACCTGAGCGAGTGTAAGTAGCTCTGTTGGTAATGCATTCAGACCTGTAATCCAAAGGTCATGGGTTTGACACCTAGTCCATATTGGAAGCCTCAGTGTTCCTTTGGAAAGACACTTAGCTCCCATTTCTTCAGCATGATATAGTTAATTGTGTTAAAAAGTAACATTGAAACCTACAAGTCAATTTACTCAATATGTATCATACAACAGTTACCTCTCTCAACCTACCTGTAAGCATGCTCTCATTAACAATACAGGTGCCAGATATGAGGACAGCATCACAATTCATAATAGAACTATGGGTAGGAATGGCAATTACATCACCAGGTACCAAGTGCTCCAGGGGAATATCCTCATAAACTACAACAACAATTTACATGATTAATAATTTATGGTCTATAAATTGGAATTTATATGCCTCCTCTTTTTCAGAAACATTCATCTTGTGTCTCTTCCTTTTTTCCTCACAAACATAAATAAAACAGAATATTAGGAACAAATGAAACTGAAATTATTCTGCCAGCAGCAACTTATCAGATACCAAGGTACCATATATTCTTGTTTATTAGTCAAAATTGCAAATAACAAAGACTCTAAAGGACACGTGGTACTAATTATATGGAAAAATGGGAACCAGCCTGGAAATGGGTGAAAATAAAAGAGTATATATGTGTTTGGCTGACCAGGATTGGTTAATAATGTGAGTTACGTTTTAAGGAAAAGAATGTTTTGAGAGCTTATCCTAGTTGTAAGTGAAAAAACATAGAGATATTGTTTCATTGATGGAATTTCAGTACTTTAATAGTCTTGAATTTGGAACACTCATTACTAAAATTAGCACCTGACTCTTTTGGTGCGGAATTGAAAGCACATGTTTCAAACACATGCAGGTCCAGAAAATGCAGTGACTCATATCTATTCCTCTACACAGAAGCTGACATCCAGGTGTAATCTATACTGATAAATATAGGTTTGATCATCAGCACTCAAAATTTTTTAAGTTAATGAATTTTGTATGGTTTACTATGGGAACTGAATTAGTACCGTAAGTCCTAAACTGCCATCGCATTTTGCACCAGCAGATCAAGATTTTTGTTGTTTTTTCTATTGATTGCTACTTAAAAACTGCACAGATCCAGATCTGCTTGCACACTATGCAACAGTAGATCTGGGTCTGTGCAGTTTGCAATTTGATGTGACTTGGATACAAGTATACATATGAACGTTCTCTTGTTAATTAACAATAGCTATGCATTTAATAGTGAATCTCACAAACTTCATGTTGCTTTTACGACTCTATGGTCTTAAGCTGTTACAAAAAAGTTAAAACCAATAAGTTTTGTAAAATTCAACAAATAATTTATTTCCCTAGAATACAAAGTGAAACGTTAAAAATAACTTACAGTATTGTGAATTAAATACCAAACAGTCCTAAAGGTTCTGTCACAAGTCCAAAAGTATAGAGTATATAAATGAATTCCAGCAGTGTTCTGATTGAATTCCAATACTGAATGTACCAATAGCTTGGAAGTGTTGATGTGCTAACAGTGTCGATGTATCACAATGATATAATCCAAAATGCCTCTAAATGAATTCATGATAATCACAAAATACTGATTTAGTCTGAAAAGTATCAATGACCACTTCCTAATTCCAATGAATAATTAAATATAAATCCTCTCAAATTTTTACTGAACACAACCAAAAGACTGATTCCAGTACAAATGTTAAGATAGGAATAATTAATTCTTATGTAAACATCCTTAACATAAAAACCTATGACACAATAAGAGTACCAGGATGATGGTCAAAAGTTCATTTCTGGAACATTCCAAGTTCAAAATAAGGTCAGGTCCCTTACTTAAATTTTAGCAACGAAAATGACAAACACCAGGTATTTAAAAAGGGAAAACAAATATCTTGAACAAAGATCCAAGTAAACATATTTACCTACAAGTAATAATTATCTTAAAATAAAATTTACAATTATAGTAAAATATTAGCTAAGTAATATGTTATTTACAAAATGACCCAAACAATCTATAATACAAAGTAAATTATAAACACAATATAGATATACATTTCATTGCACAGATATAATTGCATTTATTCCACACAAAAAGGAAAAGAATAAAAAACAGTTTTGGACTCATCCTAATTGAACAAATTTAAGGATTTTCAAGCATGACACTATTTTAAATTCAAGCAGTTTTCAAGACAACTCCTCAAATTCAAGGATTTTTCAAGGCGTATAAACCATGCAGGATACTTAGGGATTGTCAAAGCTGGTCAAAATCTATTCAGTAGTATTTCAGATCAAGTCAGGTAATTGTTTTCTCACTTCTGGTAGTAAATTGGCATCATCTGCACAAAATCTGAAAGTCCTCTGTGCCAAGATATGTTATGTCAAATTTGGTGAATTCTGGAAAGTGAATTTTGAAAAGATTTGACAGGTTTTTCTCATCTTAGTGTTGATGGCAAGATCTTATCATGGGTCAGCATAACTTTTTTTTACAAATCTGAAAGGTTTTTTATGCCAGAATGCCTTCTGTCAAATATGATCAAATTCTCTTCTGCACTTTTGGAGAAGTCATTTCAAGATTTTTCTATTTTAAGTAAACATCATCCAGATCAGCATCAGTGGTACACACTCAGTCCCCTATGACCAGATGCTTTCTGCCGAATTTGGTCAAATTCTGCTGAGTTGTTTTCTGAACAAGTCCTTTAAAGACTGTTCTATTTTGGCCATATTTGACGGCAGATTGGCATATACTGTGTAAATTTGAAAGGTCTTCGTTCCATGATGTATTCTGTCTAGTATTTTCAAATTCTATTCAGAAGTGGGAGAAAAAGAGTCAATTAAAGGTTTTCCTGTTTTTAGTAACATTACTTTTATAATTTTATTAACATAGGTAGTATTTGAAAGTGGATTGGCATCATTTGTATAAATTTGAAAGATGTTCCTGCCAGTAGGCGTTTCTGTCAAAACCTGATCATTATGAGGATTATACACATTTTTAATGTTTTTTAAAAACTATTTACAGCAATGAAGAACATCTGATATTGGTTTGGCATCATTTGTACAAATCTGAAAGATTTTCATGCTGGGATGCTTTGTAAAATGTTGTTGACTGGTTTTTAAGACAACATTTGAAACAGCAACTGCTGATGGCCACATGATGGACATAGGGTCATACCATAACCACACTAAGGTCCTACAGCCAGTTGATGCAAAAATTGCAAGGAGCACAGAGAATTATTGGCATGTGCATCCTGAGATGATGATCATAAAATTTCCAAGTTTTATGGCAATCCAATAAAATATGCGAGACTAGTTGCATTCAGAAGATTCTATTATAAACAACATTCAGCTGCAAGTCAAAAAGGGCAACAATTTCACAAAAATTGCATATGATTTGATGACCTGCATCTCTTCAATTATTGACCAAGTTTCACAGAAATCCATAAAAAAATGCAAGTCTATTTCCACTAATGAAATTGTATCATACACGGCATTATGATAGAAGACAGAAAGTGTATGAACTCTTTAAAAATGTGCAGGAATCAATAGGACTTGTCAATATGTGCCTCTTTAGGAAATATCCATAATATTTACCAAGTTTCAATGCAATCCATCAAAAAGCTGTAGTCAATACCTCAAAGAAAAAATGTGGTAAGTAAAGTGACTGGTTGACATGCATTTTTTTCATGTGATGTCCATACTATTTACACATTTTCATGGCAATCCATCAAAAACTGTACCTAGAGTATACAAATAAGATTCTGAACTTCAAAACACAATTACTTCAAAATGTTTATCCAACAATTTATTTTAGGCATTCAATCTTACTGATTTAAAGTGCTATTTGGTTGAAACATACTTCTTACAATCAGCTTTTGGCTATAAATCTTTCTTAAATCTTTGTGCTAAGCTGACATGATTTCTGAGTGGTCAAATATTAAGCTAACTTTTGAGAAAAATACATTCCTTCACAAAGAATTACAATCAGACATTACATTCATTTCTGCGATCTGGATATACTAGAGATCATGTTTCAGATCCTCTACTTAAAATTATACCCGACCTAAAAATCTTAACTTTACAGATCTGAAGTGATTGCAATGGCATGATTTGGTGTTAAAAATAGGATTCATCCTAAAATAGGATCTAGTGTTATGTATATCTATTATGTGTAAATATTTTTTGTCCATGATTCAGGGTTAAGTTTTTGCCTATTTGACTTTTGTCACAAATGTAAGTAGTAAACATGACATTTACAAAAATTGGAGTTCAAGGCCTAACCTTATTTATAAGTTTAGAATGTTCTGGATGCAAACTTGTTTACAATTTGATGGACATTTCCTTTAGAAATGACTCATATCTAGGTTGACTGAAATCTGTATATGCATGGGCTTTGTAAACAAATTTTTCATTCCTGCTTTATATCAGTTTTGGGGAATCTATGAACAGAGTTTATAGTTATGTTCAGATATAATCGAGAGGAATTATTTAAATAAATATTCATTGGAATTAATAAGTGCTCACTGACTTAGGATTAATACCTTACTTTGGAATTATTGTGAACTCATCCAAAAATATTCTGAATTATATCAGCAGAACATTCAGGATGACTGGAATTCATTTGGAACATTCTATACTTTTGGACTTGTAATAAGACATTTAAGATCATTTGGGATTTAATTCACAATACTGTGTCTTTTTATTTTCACATTGTAACTTTAAAGAGAAATAAAATGTCAATTTTACATAAAACTGTTGGTTTCATTTTCCTTCTGTTACATGGTTTAAGACTTAGTGTTGTAACACTAGGGTTGAGCAATATTACATAATGATAATAGATTTAGGTGTGAGGAGCAAAAAGGCAAAACCCAAAGTTCATAAAAATGCGTTTTCCTGAGTTCCTCATGCAGCACAGCATTTTAAAAAAGGGGTAACCATGTCTCACAAAAAAACAAACAATTTATGACATTTAATTACTTACTTCCATCACCTCTAGCAACTGTAACTGCAGTAGCTGTTGTTTTGACCATGTCATGAAGTGTTATCATTTGCTAAAAGTAAAAAAAGGAGATTCTGATCTTTGTACATTGATAGAAAAATTATATGAGTGATACAAAACGTTAAATTAGATTGTGTTGTCATGGCCTACATTCCAAATCCACTCTCAAAGTATTCATGCAAAATTTTACAGTGATTGTAAATTCAAAGTAACGACTTCATACTAATTTTTGGTTTGTTTTGTTTTGATGGTTTTAACAAATTACTGACTATATCATGCCTAGGGAATGAGAACTAAGCATCGTTCCCAAGGACACAACAAAAGCAGCCAACCAGGACAAGTCTGGGTCAGGGCATGAAACCCCTGACCCTTAGATTATACGTCTTATTCTCTATCAAATGATCATCCATGATTGCTCCTTTTCATATTGGACATTATAATTATGAATGGAATCTATTACAGAGCTATGGCAACATGAGCCAATGAAAAACACAACTATTAACAATGCTGTTGCTCTTTAAGAAGCGATTTCTTTATTTCTTTTTCCACTAATGTTGGTTACACCAAAAAGCATGCAAAATAAGAAGCGATTTCTTTATTTCTTTTCCCACTAAATGTGGGTTACACCAAAAAGCATGCAAAAATGTTTATCCTAAAAAACCATTAGGTCTCTATGCCTCATATACATACAAGTGTAGAGTCAAGGATGTCATATTAAAACTTTATCACCTTTCTGGTCTCGTAGAGAGAAACACCAATTGATATGCAAGATATGATGAGGATGCATCCTGCGTAGTAATAGTACGAATCACAATTCCAAATTATGACACTGCAAATTTGGAAGATGTAAAATGGATTTAACACCTGAAAATGAAATAAATACATTGCATTAGACATTAAGCAATTTGAACAATAGTAACATAAATGGCATGCAAACCAAAGTCTAGTAAATTTAACACTAACTACCCCGTTTTTTTATTTTGATTGTCTGTCTGGCTAGTAAACATTTAACAACCGTCTTCTCCCCTGCCCCATATCCTGATCTCCACTGTTGTTTGAGATTAACTTCTGCATCTTGAGAACTGTTTTATTCTGAAAATCATACAAATGTGAACTGGTTTTCTAATTTGTGAACAAGTACATATTGTAAGAATTACAATTACATTTAAAAACCTACAGTACAGTCAAATTTGGCTATCAAAATGGCAGATAATACTAGGACATCAGTTTGATGCTTGTCATGATAACTACGGTAAGTTTAATTTAGAAAGCTTATTCTAGAACCAGTCACATGTCATACAAATGGCAACTTTAAATACCACAAATGATTAAACAGATCTCATAAAAAGTGGACAACAAAAATAGCATGCAACATTTATTTTATCCCAGATGCCTTGTTAAAATCTACATGCCTTGATAACTGACTTGTCTCAGACATAATTTTCACGAATATGTTTGGGACTGGTAATGTTAGCCAGTTTACAATTTTAGTGACTAAATCATCCACGAGATATCAGCCTCTTCTTAAACATTGTCTGTGACTGAATTTCCTGAAGCAGGGTTTACCTTTTTCTTAACTCCTGATGTATTTCTTTTCTTTCTTTCCTCATCAAAGTATGTCTTATACCTATGACCTGCTGTTGCTGCTGATTCTAACAACTCATTTAAAATGTGTACATTTAGAACCCCATTAAATTTCTAAACATTGTCACAAATCAACTTCTGCACAACCAATGATTTCTCTTGCATATTTTTCACTTTAAAATATTTTTTCAACAGCAATCCTCACTCCATACTGGCTTGGCCATGAGAGAGACCAGCAAAACTTTGGTTATGTGAAACAGTTTTGCACATCTTTCTTCAGATATACACTAGGAACACATTTTATCCAATTTAATTTTAAGTATTTAGACCAGAGCTGTCGATGTGATGCACCTAAAATAAACTGTTCATGCTGTAGGTCACATTTCGATCAAACTATGCAATAAGTTAAAGTTCTCAATATTCCATGCATGTTTGAAATGAGAGTACCAGACACTATGAAAACAACTGCTGAAATTGAGCCAAATAATCAATTAAACCCCTGAACTAGTCTTGGTTTCTAAGCCACTTGATGTATTCAAAAAGGCACGATTAACATCGCTATGATTAAGACATAGTCTCATAATCAAAATATTTTGCTTTTGCAGTGATCACAAAATATTACATTAAGTTTTAAAAAATGCAATTAGTTCCAGAGCAGGGAGTAACATACATATGCATAAATTTGTTTGGAGGAAGTTCCACATACCTGGGCTAAGTCATGTTTGATTCAAAAATTGATAGGAATTATGACAAATGAATTTACAATAGGGTTTCAATCTGATACTTAGAGAAAGCCGAGGAAAAATAAATCAATGTTTGTATAGAACAAATATTACAAGAAAACTAGGTTTTGGTGACTCAAAATGTCATCAATCAATATCAATGGGGAATTTTAAATAATAAGCGCCACAAAAGGTCTAAAAGCTCAGTCAGTAATCTGTGTCTGGGCACAGCTTAAAACAATCAAAGATCATACAGCCTGATTACTATGATTACTAACTGCCTGTAAAAATGACATTTCTAAGGTTTATTCCATTATGATGTAAACAACTGCTGAATTTTCAAATCTGTCCTTACACAAAATTGTTATAAAGGAAAAATGAAATGCATACTTCCTCTATAAATAGCCGCCAGTAGGATTTTACTTCCACATCAATGGAATTCTCACCATGCAAGACTCTCCTATAATGAAAAGAAGTTCACAGGAATAGAGAATTCTGCCCACAATTGAGTCTGAACATACAAATCTTTCACACATTGCATTACTCTTAAAATTATAAGACCCTGGATCCATACAAAATTTATTAAATTGAACATGGTTATTACTTATATAAAGTGGTTAAAGGTTATGATATTAATGTAAATTATCTCCATATAGTGGAGTTTTTGCATATGATTAGGACAGTATCTATAGCAGTCAATTGACAATGAGATACTGCATCATACAGACTGATAATGGTGTTGGGTATGCTGCAATTTACTTTGTTACTGGCATAATCCTCAATTAAATGTGGCATAATGCATACAACAACAGTCAACTGACAATGAGATACTGCATCATACAGACTGACAATGGTGTTGGGTATGCTGCAATTTACTTTGTTATTGGCATAGTCCTCAATTAAATGTGGCATAATGCATACAATAGCAGTCAACTGACAATGAGATACTGCATCATAAAGACTGATAATGGTGTTTGGTATGCTGCAATTTACTTTGTTATTGGCATAATCCTCAGTTAAATGTGGCATAATGCATACAACAGCAGTCAATTGACAATGATAGATGCTGCATCATACAGACTGATAATGGTGTTGGGTATGCTGTAATTTACTTTGTTATTGGCATAATCCTCAGTTAAATGTGGCATAATGCATACAACAGCAGTCAACTGACAATGATAGATGCTGCATAATACAGACTGATAATGGTGTTGGGTATGCTGCAATTTACTTTGTTATTGGCATAATCCTCAATTAAATGTGGCATAGTGCATACTGTAATCAGGCAAATGCAATACAGCATGTACTATCAGGCAAATGCATTCAGGCTCTTACCATCTTGCTGTCATACATCATTATTTCAAACCTCCTGCTTGCTTACGGGTGTAGAATATGCCCAATGCACAGTTCTGCATGTTGTACAAACAAACTAATGGAGGGAAAAGCCACAGTGACTGAGTGGTTGGCATGCCAAAAATAGCATGGACTTGAATCCTACCATCGGATCAGCCCAGGTCAGCTACCAATTTGTGTCCTTGGAAAAGGCACTTTATGCCATCTACCTCAGTACTAAATAACCTATTCAACATGCTGTTCCCTAAAACAGCAAACCAAATACGAAATTATTTTGTATTACAAATTGGTACTTTCCAGCAGAAGTATTATACTACATTTAAGGTGACAGCTATATATTTTCTTGGGGGAAAACCTACTGATTATTGTTAACATCATGTTATGAAAATATTCTTTGTTGCCTACCTTTGGGCTTGTTCTATTGCACTTAGTCCATGGTAATTCTCATGCAGGGAAACACACTTAATGTTGGTAGAAAGATCCCTGGAATGAAATTACATTTTTTAATAACATGTATGAATAGGTATTATCTCATGAAAAAATTCAAAAAAAAGAATGTATTCTTGGTATTTAGACAACCAGACTTATAAAATGAGACAGACAGACAAATGATAATTCTCTGTATTTAGACAACTGGACTTTTTCCACGAGAACATGAAATCTCACAAAATCAGAGAAGTTAATATTATCCGGTCAACTTTGGTTTATTTTGCATTGCATTAACTTCATTGTATAAACTTAACTATTGGATAAATAAATATTAGCCAACCACCATTCGCTGTATATTCATGTAAAACATGAGTACATGTTCAATGACGACCAATAATTAGGCTTAATTACTGATAGTATAACCGAAAACATCCTGTAAACATTGTGCTGTGTACATGTATAGCTTTCCATTTCAATTGTTAAAATACACAGCAACACAACAGGACCAACCTCATGTCAACTGAACACAGAGACTAGATAAAAGCATTAGTTTAAAGAGTAGCTAATGCGTGTAAGCGAAGCTTTTCATAGCAAAATGAAGACATTGGAGCTGGAACATAAGACTGCTGGATAAACAAATAGTTTTCAACATAGTTTTCCATAATATTCTGTAAGTATGATAGTTAAACATAGGTTAGAAAGCTCTAGTAGACTGTCACAGTTGATCAAATTCCATAACCCAATGTCCATGACTATTCATTTTCTAAGTTCCTAGTCTGGGACAAGTGCTTTTTCCTATTTTAAAGCCAGGCAAGCAATTATTTTCATCCTTCCATCCCTTTATCTGGCCCTTCATACTCTCCAGGCATAACGAATGCTTGATTCTCACTCCATTTATTTATTCACATCCTGTGATACTTCACACCTACTGTTAAGCATAAAACTGATCAGCAAATAAGAACAAATCAAAACAAAACAAAGCCATTGTGAATAATTTGTAGTGTTTTAAATGGATTTGTTGTACTGTGTTTACTCACCAGATTCTCATAAACAGATCACTCTTTGATTATAATCTAAGAAACTTAAAGAACCTTTGAAATGCTTTAGAACACTTGACTACAGGCACATTCCTACATGAGAGGGTAGATCACATTAAATATGGGAGGGAAGACTCACAAGTTCTTCTTGATAATCTTGCAGTTATTTTCAAAAAGGAACACCATCATCAGCAGTTCAAAGAGAAGATAAGGGCATACAAAATGTCACCAGATCCACCTGCTAAAATAGTTGGAACACCCTTTGTGAACAATCCACCTTCTCTTAGTCTGTTACACAAACTGTTAAAAATCATGTTTCTTATAAGCCCATCCAGTTTGGATTGTGAATGAGAATTTAATTCAGTAATGTAATTAAGACTTCATTAAGGAATTCCTAAAACCACACTAGTTTATAATTCCAATGAACATTTCAGCAAAAGAATTTGGGATTCCATACTTCAACCCAGACACAGCAATCAGCTGCTGACTTATTGCTGGTCCAGGAGGTAAATATATACATGGACATTTTTTTAAAATCCAGCTGCTAAAACATGTATAACTGAAGAAACAAAAAGTATAGTATCAATGTATGTTTTCAAAATTAAATTTAAAAAAAAAATAAACAAACTGTATGTTGTTTTGTTAGCTCTTTCAATGACTTAAAGTGCAACGTCTTAATGAATCTTAGAAAGTGATCAAAATTTTCAGACAAAAGAAAAAGTAGGTGGGGTGAGTGAATTTTCTGAAACTACTTGTCCTGGACAAGTGGATGAAAAATATTTGATCATACAAAATTTTATGATAAACTAACAGGAAGAAAAAATAAAATTACCATTCCTAGCCCTGTCTGTTAATGCTCAGAGCCAAGTATGACTGATGATCTTTGTTCCTTAAAGCTGATTCATGTGTGCATGTGTGTGCAAGAGACAACATGAAACATATGTGGCAAGAAAAGAAATTTACAGGAACTGAATTTAATTTAAGCAAGTCTCTAAGCATTACAGTCCTACCCACTTATACTGACATCACTTATGTTGACCAGCAACATATGCCAATGAACATGCAAAGTCCTGGGCTCATTGTCTATTTTTACTACCAACATTGTCATTCTTATGTCAGTGTCAATAGAAAAAATAAATGTCTATGTTGCAAAAGCCATTGGTCCCAAACTCAAACTCAGTTTTTTCATCACCCCCCCCCCCCCCGACTTATCACAACATTCATTTATATTGACAATATTACCTTGGGCCTGAGGATGTCAAGATGAACAGGTGGTACTGTGACTATTATCTAAAGAAAATAATTAGAAAAGGAAGCTATGCGGCAGCAATATACTTACTCCAGCCTAAGGAAGTTGTTTCTGCTGTTGTTCCATACATATCTGATGTACTGGTGATCAAAGTAGTGGACCATACTGTCCTGAAAACAAGAAACAACAAAAATTATAAAGCTAATGATCTATGCTAAATGAGGGTCTTTATGATTGTGAATTTAATATTAAATTTATTTGATAAAATTAAATAATATTTTATGCCATGAGCTGTTTTCAGCTAATGGCATAATGTTTTATTAAATATGTGTCACAAATCTGATATCAAATGAGCGGCAGTACATAATTTTAGCTTTCCAATAACTGCAAATGACTTTGGTTAATAAGTAATATTATTACATGATTCCTGTATCCCTGTATGTGATATTTCTTTCTTGTTTCATGGACATTCTTCAGATCACATATTTATCACATCGCCGACTTTTACAATTACATCACAAAATTATGTTTTAAGCATCATGATGCTAAAATGGCATTTGTATTGCAATATTAGTTCACAGTTTTGGTACTGTTTTATTGAACTTTTTGCACCTCTTTGCCCAAATACTGTACATTTGTCCAAAAAAGAAACATTTTTAGGAAGTGAAAAACTGGACAGTTTGTGTAATATCTTGCTTATTTTGACAATATACTATATTTATACTTGCAGATTCAATATAAAAATCCTTCTATTTATGTTTTTAAGCAAATAGATGCAATGCATAAGAACATCGAAAAATACACTGTTAAGGTAAATACAAAACAGGACCAATTTCTTCAAAAATGGACCTCAATAATGAATATTTAACTTGTATCTGACTTCATGGTAAACTGGAACAAAATACTGTAATATGACAAAGTCCATATCACCTAGATTGTGTGTCTTATGCAAGTGTGCATGTGTGTGTGTGCTTTCTTTTTCTGTAGATTATATTTATTATCCCTAGATTATCTGATAATCAGACATGTTTGATTGTAATGTAACCATGGGATGGTTCCCCGACCCAGTGGTCAACCTATTACGGAGTTAATAAAATAAAAAAATATATAAAAAATAAAAAATAAATAAATATAAATAAAATGGCATTTATACAGTTCTAAACCAAATTAAACTGCTTTTTTTCTTTATCTAAATCATGTAATAAAGCAATTATAGAAAACAGTTTTAATGAATATGAAGTTTCATGACAAAGTAAACTGCTATACTGACCTCTGCCTCACATGCAGCAACACAAAGTTTACTGGTTCATAACAAAAATCTATAATTGCTGTATGACGTTACTTGATGCTGTATCATACTGTCAAACAAGATACTTCATGTGTGATGTTATGGCAACAATATATGGATGTTATGTGGAAAAGATCTTCACCAACCTAATAATGCTACTTGAACAATTTTAAGTTATGTTTAAATGAATAAATATTTTATGAAGAACAAAAATTTACCAATAGTGGCTATTTTATCTATCGATTTGCTGACATTGTTGTTCACAAATAATCATGAAATTACTTCCAAAAATTAAACAACATTTCTCAAACTCCACTTTGTTCAATTTAGACACATACATATTAAACTTTCACTAAATCAAATAAAAACCAATTTCACTAAATCAAATAAAACCAATTTCACTAAATCAAATAAAACCAATTTCACTAAATCAAATAAAACCAATCGAACATCTTCAGTTTAAAACGTATACAAATTCTGAGATGTCTAAAAATATACTGCTGTAAAACACATTGTAAAAGACAGCTGTATCCATTAATTTCTGTTCTACTATATCTTCCATTTAACAGAAAAACTGATGTTGCAAAAGAAAACATTAATTTTGCAGAATTATATGATACATAATCTCCACTACCACATAATGTTAGAAATAAAACACTGTCAATAGAATGAAAAAGTAATTCACTATGCCTACTTTATTCATGGGTGTAAGCACAAATTCAAGAAACGAAAGTACCTGTCTGCTCTCATGACTGAAAATAAACAACAGCACCACAGATGTGGACCTTGATTCAGAACCTAGACCATAATGCTAGTATTCATGCAGGAAGACACCATTAAATATTTTAAAAAGTTACAAAGAAAGAAAATATATACATATTAAATCAATATTTATACACACAGAAACAATGAAAATAATAAAAACAACAATGCCACTGGACAGCTGACACATTTGTATTGTCAATGCTTCAGAGACAAGGAAACAAAAAGAACAATTGAATAAATGACACCACAATTACCTGGTTAATACTGAGCCTGATTGTATCATCAGCCTCCACATGGTTAACAGACAAATGATCTCTGTTGTAAGCATCAGTCTCTGGAAGCTGAGGCCTGAAATTGTATGATAAATAATGTCAGAAGCTGAGGCTGAGGCCTGAAATTGTATGATAAACAATGTCAGAAGCTGAGGATGAGGCCTGAAATTGTATGACAAACAATGTCAGAAGCTGAGGCTGAGGCCTGAAATTGTATGATAAACAATGTCAGCACATCAGCAACACCTCATTATCAAGATACCCACTTCACACTTTTTCTCACTCATTTTAAAACTTGGGCATTTCTCATTTGCCTTTTCTGAGTAAATGTGAGACAATGCAAGCAGATGTTGTCTGTTGGCAGTGATGGCTTCATCAAATTATTGTTAAAAGCTTTTCTGTGAACCCAGAACTTTGAAAATGGAAAGACACTGCATCCAGCTGGAAGGAAAGAAAGAAAGAAAAATAGAAAGAAAGATAGAAAGAAATGGAGCTAGCTTTAAATGGCCTAAAATGTAGACTGACAACAACTAACAGGTAGTCTGAATTTTTTGTGTGCTATCTTGTCATCAATGAGAATGGCACATAAATATATGCTAAGTCCTGTTGTTGTTGTTCTAGGGTTTAATGCCATTTTTCAGCACAAGATTGGCTATACATGGTGGCCAGTATAACTGGTGGAGGAAGAACCCTGGAAAACCCAGGGAAGAACCACCGACCCACGAGAAGCAACTGGCAGGCTTTCCCATGTACCCTATGCTAAGTCTGTGTCTGCTTGTAACCTGCATACTGGAAATAAGACCTGTATGTCAACACGCATAAATTGGTACCACTTACCACAGACAGATTATCTAAAGATGTAAATTTCATCAAAAGTTCATAAAAGTTCATATGTCTATTGATAATGTATCATATCATACAGGTGTATCATTTCAAACCTACAAGCTGGTCTGAGTGGGTATCAAACCCATAACACTATGACAAGTCCAACACTCTACCAACTGAGCTACTGTGGCTCCCTATTTCAAGTGAACAATCCATCAGATTATGCACAGAATAATTTGGGTTGATGCTGTTTACAACAAAACATGCACTTTATACAAGTCAATATGTTACATGGATATGATTCTAAAGACATACTATAACCTCAGATCAATGGGTCTGCATTCAATAGATCAATCTTCAGCAATAATACCATGAATAATATAGGTTACTGCATTTGTATGGGAAAATATGAACGAGATTTTCGGATGGAATACTGCATGACCTTGGGAGTGCAGTATATCCATCTGATAAAACAAGTTCATATTTTCCCATGCAAATGCAGTAACCTTTTTATTATATGCTCATTTTTTTTATTCTACCTAAGGCTTAATTATATAAACAAAATACACTACAAGAAAGCAAATTTTTAGTAAATTGTGTTTCTCCGAGAATACTTACCCAATCACATTAACGTTAGGGATATAAGCCTGCTACCTCTCGAATCCAGCCCTACTAAAAGACGAAAATTAATCTTTTCTGTCTATCTCATATAGACCAAAGGGCAATAACTCTTGCCCCTTACCTTCCATTGCCACTGCCAGGTGTCACTAGTTTTTTAAGCTAAGCGATATATATTATACGAGGATGCTCGCATAGCGGGGTGGTTGGGAGGTAAGTATTCTCGAAGAAACACAATTTACTAAAAATTTGCTTTCTCCTTCAAATACGTTCCCCGATCACATTAACGTTAGGAGAATAGGTAATAGGAGGAGGGAATGCTGATCATCCTACCTCCACCCCAGGTACCTTCTAGGGAATGATGGCTGGATTCCCCATTTGAACGATAACCCGTTCTCCTAATTTCATCAGCAACACAGCCTAGGGTCCCGTGATATGTGACCCCTATATACGGTTAAGAAGATAGTTATTGAAATCTTCTTACTTATGAAATTTCATTGGCGAATCCAGCAAAGCTGATAGACTGTGCTGATTGTTTTAAATGGGTCTGGTGGTCATCTGGGCTGCCAACACCGGACCTACCAGATTCAAGGTTTGCCTCTGCGAAGCCAAATCTCTGAGATAAAAACTGGAGAAGGTTGACTCTGCATGCCAGCCAACACCTTCTATTACATCTCGGATCGAAACATTGCTTTCGAATGCCAGGCTCGCCGAGATTGCTCTAATTTCATGAGCTGTAATCTTCATGAGGTGACTCTGATCTTGTGAGACCTCAGAGTACGCTGAGCGTATAACCCACTTCAGCCATGAAGCAAGGGCTTGAGGGGTGATATCCCGTTTACCAGCTTTGACCGGAAGAAACAGGCACTTACGTGTGTCCCGACACGCCTCTGTGCATTTTAAATAGTGCTTGAGTGCACGAACAGGATCTTGCATGGCTGCTGCTCTCGACTTATCTATGGAAGAGAGCGAGCGAATGACGATTCTTTGATTGCCAATGGATGGTAACCTATTTTTGGCTACAAAGCCTGGTTGCGTCAGGAGGACCACCGAACCATCTCATCTAAACTGAAGAAAGTTCGGGTCACTGGAAAGGGCATGTAACTCGCTCACTCTGCATGCTGAAGCTAAGGCTATCAAGAAACATGTTTTGTATGATAGTAGCTTTAATGAAGTGTGGGCTAAAGGTTCAAATTTTTGTCTGAATTGAGCCATGTTAAAACCCAGGACAGATTCCATTTTGGAAACAGGGTGAGGGATTTTGGTCGATTGAAATCAAAATTGGCTAAAAGATCTGATAGATCTTTGTTATGCCCAATATCACATCTACCATGATGGCGGAATGTGTCTGATATCATGGAGTGGTAGCCTTTGATAGTAATTGGGGCCAACTGTTTCTCCTTGAAAAGCCCAAGAAAAAAGTCGACCAGTTGAGGGATTGAGACACTCAAAGGGACGATGTTATTGATATGGCACCAGTCCCTGAAAACACGCCACTTTCCCTCGTAAGCCTTCAGAGTGGAGGGCCCTCTTGCTCCTGAGATTCTCTCCACAATCGAAGGTTTAAATTGTTTGTCTTGCAAGGCTGTCCGGACAAGAGCCAAGCGTGAAGAAGAAGATGGTCCGGGCAGGGGTGGAACACCCGTGACCGCGGTTGTTTGAGAAGATTTGGGCTGGTTGGAATCTTCCTGGGTAGATCTATTGCTAGATCGAGTAGATTGGTGACCCAGGACTTGTTCCATCTGAGAGGGGCAATCAGAATCATCCAACAGTTCTGACCCCTTAACCTCTGGATTATTTTCGGTACCAAAACCGTGGGAGGGTAGGCGAATGCCCACAACCCCTCCCAGCTGATTGACAGAGTGTCCACGGCCCAAGCCTCTGGGCCTGGAACCGAGAGACAAAGGTGGACAACTTGCGATTCCACCTTGTCCCAAAAAGATCGATCATCAGACACCCCCATAGTGTGCAAATCCAAAGAAAGACTGATTGATGGAGTGACCATTCCATGTGAATGACTTGACCTTTCCTGGATAGAGTGTCAGCCAAGACATTGAGTCTGCCGAGAATGTGTCTGATTTGTATGTTGATGTGGAGGTTGTCACACCAACGTAGAAACTGCCAGATCAGAATGCACAGGTCTGGTGATCTGGTGCCCCCTTGTTTGAGGAGGTAAGTCAACACCACAGAGTTGTCTGACATAATGAGGACAGTTTTTCCTGAGAGCTGATCCTTCCAGAAATGAGAGGCATTGATGACAGCCCTCATTTCTAAAAGGTTGATGTGGAGAGGCCTCTCCCTCTGCTCCCACGTGCCGCTGACTGTAGCGAAGTCCGGCAACAAGTGGGCACCCCAACTGTAGGTACTGGCGTCAGTACATACCATTATCTCCACTTGGGGCATCTCCAGAGGAATCCCTGTGGACAGCCAACTGGGGTTGTGCCACTGACGCAGGAATGATCGTATCTCAGGCATGATCATTATTGTTTGATTGAGGGGACTTGAAAAGGGGGTGCCATTGTGCCAGTAACGTCATTTGTAAGGGATTCATCAAAAGACGCCCAAGCGGGATCAAGTCCGCCGCCGCATTGAATAATCCGAGGAGTTGCAAGAATTCTCTCACTGAAATCCATGTCCTGTTGGAAATGGACTCAACGAGTTCGACGATCTGGATTATGCGAGCGCGAGGAAGCCGCACCAGATTCAGATCGGTGAGAAACTCCATACCCAGATGGACAAAACGCTGGGATGGACAGAGATCGGACTTTTTCCAGTTCACGAGAAAGCCTAGATGATCTAAAAGTGCTAAAAGATCGCTTCTGCCTTTGAGCAGAATAGAACTTACCATATTTTTCTGGAGAATGTCGTCCAAGTACACTGCCATCCCTGTAGATGAAGTCGAGCAGAAGAGGGAGACGACGCAATCCATAACCTTGGTAAAAGCCCAAGGGCTGATGTTCAGGCCAAAGGGTAGGACCTGGAACTGATAAACCGCGTCGCGGTAAGCGAATCGGAGAAATTTCCGTGACGTGGGGTGGATAGGGACGTGAAAATATGCGTCGGTCATATCTAGACTGACGGCATACTCGTCCTGCCGGATGGAAAGATGGATTGATCTTGCCATTTCCATCTTGAATTTTGGTGGTAAAATGAATTGGTTGAGGCGACTCAGGTTGATGATCGGCCTCAACCTGCCTTTTGCCTTCTGGATAAGAAACAGCCTGGAATAAAACCCCGGTGATTGCGTTTTTTTCACAATCTCCACCGCCCGTTTTCTATGAGCGACCGTTATCTCCTGTTGTAGAAAGGTATCCTTTTCCCGATCGGACGGTACGTCCGTGAAGAGGGGAGAGGAGGACAGGGAAGGGGGTTGGATAAATGAAATCCGAAGCCATTCCGAAATGACCTGGATCACCCAATCGTTCTGAGGAAAAAAGGTGGTCCAGTGGTCCTGAAATTGCAGGAGGCAGCCTCCCACAGGTAGGCTGTCCATGGGTGGTGGGGAGGGTATGTCAATTTTTAGAGTTAGGAGGCTTGAAGATGGAGAAACTTTGTTTCTTACCGCCTCTGTATGGTTGCCTCCTAGCTTGATTAGACTGTTGTCTCCTGGCATTGGGTTGGGATCTATACTGCACATTTGATTGTAAGGATCCCTTGTCCCTGGTCCGCCAATCATCCTTCCGCTGTGGCAGGGGCTGATTTTTTCTAAACGCCTGCGAGGGTTGGGTAGCGAGTTGGAGGGGCAGTTCCTGAGCTGCCTGCTTGCAAACTTCTTCAGTTTTTCCTCCAAAGAGTAAAGGCGACCCAAACGGAGTCATCCGTAAAGCCAGAGTATGATGGGGCTTGAGCAACGTGGACCGCAGACATGCGTCACGTCGTATCAGGTCTAAGTTGGCAGAAGCAGTCAACGCATTAGCCATGGAATGGTGAGCTGCCCTGTTAATAACTCTAGCAATTCTGTGAGTCCGAAAATGGCTAATGAAGCCAAGTCTAACATTGAAGACGTAGCGACTACATTCCGGACTAGCTTTGATGTGGCATGGAACACATTTTTGTCCACTCTGTAAAACAGTGGAGTGGACATGTGAACTGCTGCCATATTTTTGTCCAGGGCCGGAAGATCTGTACTGAAGGCGTCTGAATGAGTTTTGTACCAGCGACACGAGAACGTCGCTGGTACTTGGCTTTCTGAAAAGAACGCCTTAGCATTCCCCAGATCACCTATTCATCCTGATAGACGATCATTGATCTCCTTAATTTTTGCTGATTGGGGAAGGAGCCGGAAGGACGGTGTCTCTTCCTCCCTGTGAAGATCTACAGACGCCTTAACTTTGTAGTCTTGAGTGGCGGTAGGAGGTGGAGGGCATTCTGAAGTTGCCAACACCCTATAAATTTCTTCCACTGCCTCCTTGAAGCCAAACTCAGTCCGATCCATGGTTGGATCTGTGTACAGCTGATTTGCAGGAGTTTCGTCACCCTCATTGTGTGCCGAGTCGTGTTCTGGAATAGCTTGCATTTCTGGATAGAGCATACCAGGTGGCATAGATGACGTGATTCCGTCATCCTTGACACTGTCACTAACTCTCCCTTGTGGATAAGCCGTGAACATATGGACGGCTGGCCCTGCCGGCTGATTTGTCTGGCTTGTGGTCAGCCTGAATGTTGGCGACAGTCCTGCTATCACTGGTACCGGCTGCTCCAATGGTCTGGCTGAATGGACAGATTTCTCACTAAAATCTCCGCCATAGTATTGGTATGTTGCCGGCAGTACAGCTTGATGGATGGATTTATCACTAAGATCCCCGTAAGTCATATCTGGTCGGACCATTTTAGCAATAGGGTCCCCATGCTGGGACAGCTGGACAGCCGGTGACGTAGAGGTTGTATAATGAAATGGATCCGATGGATCCGGTAAAAACCCCATGCGTCCTGACTTACAGGCCTGAAGGCCATGCTCGGACATGCAAGGGGACTTACGCCCACTGGGCAGCCTAAAATTGGGGGAACATTCCCCCAAAGAGTCAGAAAAAGCTGTGGAAGCAAGCGAGGGAAATAAGGGTAATATCTGGCCTGATGTCAATAGCTGCGTCGTCATTTCCTGGACCAAACGACGCATCTGTTCAAAGGTGGACTGTTGTACCCTGTCAACATTATTTTCCTCCATTGCCGCTGATGTTACTGTGGCTGACGTTTGCAAACGACAAACTTTAGGTGGAGGGGGGACCCCAACGTCCCCCACAAGACTCGCAATGGAGGCTGTCTTCGGATGTACACTGAGGACATCAATTCTATCTTTCTTCGACTTATTCCGTCTATCGACTTATTCCGTCTATCCCTCCCTTTTGCTGCCTTCTGGACTACATCAGCCCACATTTGCTCTGTCCAAGTATTACACACGCTGCATGGTATAGATGATGTACACTTGGTACATACAATACAAGAGTCATGGCTGTCTTCTTTTGCTTTGAACTTTTTGCATTTCATGCATTTGGTTGACATTTCTACTGAAACGACACAAGAAAAGAAAACAATGCACAAATTAGCAATTCAGCATGTTATTAATTCGCTAATACCACAACCGTTACTAACGGAGTAAGCGAAATTAGTCAGTGTCGCGTTAACTCTTAACTGACAACACGAGTTCAGCGATAGCGTGTGTAACATGGTCTTCAGTAGACGAAATCCGTAAGGGTGACAAAGTCACTCAATTTTGAAAAAAATTGTTAAAATAATGTATACAACCTGTAGAAGAATGATTGTCCAACGCAATAAATCCAAATTTAACTTTGGATGGTCCAATTTAATGCTAAGATGGCTTGGATTGTTTGGAGGTATAATGTACGTGTTATCAGTACAAGCAAAGCTTAAAAACTAGTGACACCTGGCGGTGGCAAGTGAAGGTAAGGGGCAAGAGTTATTGCCCTTTGGTCTATATGAGATAGACAGAAAAGATGACTTTTCGTCTTATAGTAGGGCTGGATTCGAGAGGTAGCAGGCTTATATCCCTAATGTTAATGTGATCGGGGAATGTATTTGAAGGAGAAACAAAGTAACTCAATGTATGCCATATTCCAAACTAAATACACAAGAACAGATTCATCATTACACAACAATATTATTAATGAGCACATAAATCTGCCCAGATAAATTTGAACTTAGTCGTGCGCTAGACATAAGTTGTGAAAGAAAATGGCATTTTGGTCTGCTTAAAATTTAGATTCATATTGTGAATGAATGCGCATTGCAACAACTTTTCCATTTGATATGGAATGAATAGATTTTGGTATTTTTGTTGATTCTACAAAATTTCGTGATTATGGACTTAATTCATCTGTGCAAATTCAACATGAAATACACTGGATTGAAATAGTGAGGGAGAAGCGTGTTGACATCTGCAAGTGTGTTTCTCTTCTGCCACTGAATGTTTGAAATCATAATGTGGGATAAATATGAAGTCTTTCAATTGCAATTATCAAAAAGATGCATAGGAATTTAATGTTTATTTCATTTTGAGTGCAGTAAGGAGGATGTAATTGCACTTGGAACATAGTCGAAATTACAGTACAATTTTAAAATGTGTTATAGTCTGACTATACATCCCTGTTTGTTTGTAACCCCTCCCGATTTCAAAAATGAAAATGGTTAATGTGATAAAAGGTGCACAGAACTAAGTCAATTGAATCACTGATTTATAATTTATAACCTGTGACCAGAATGGTACTAATACTGGCATCCCCTGCACCTTTCATACTTAACGGACTTTCCATTCTAACATGGCGCCATATTGCATACACTATGGGCTACTTTATTTCCATCAGACAACATAATGACACAGTTCATCCTATTCAGTAACTGCCGGATAATTCTGTAACTTACCATAACGTTGAGAACTAGGAATTATATTCCTTTGCACACATGAACATAGAAATTAAACTGCTTGTTAAATCCATGTGAAAAGCAAATCTGTTGTGGTCATTCTTTTCCTTCGCTTGATTTGACATTGTAAATATCAGAAGCAGACAACATATGTATGTACATCTGTAGTCATGCACACACCCCTTTGCTGAAAATGAACTTGTCCTGGAACAGGAAATGGATCTCGAGCATGTTCATCTCTTACATTGAAAATTTCTGTTAGGCATGAAATGTGCACATGATGACAGTGTTAAGGCCAATCTACTCAATGGCAGGTTAGAAATTATATATCAATGAATGAATTAACGAAGTTTCTTGCACTTTTTATCAAATTAAAAGTTTCCATTACTGAAATCTGTAGGGGGAACAAACGGGTGGCAAAGTCAGACTATAATCAAGCTTGAGAACCCATGACATGGCTCATGTAATTCAGACTTGTAGAACTAGGAAAGGAAATTCAGGATGTAAAACTGTAAGTATATTTTTTGACGTTCTTATTACCAGCTAAAGAAGAAAGTTTATTCCTTGTCACTAGCGTGTTATTTATAGGTATCCAGCAATTTTATGAAATCTGGCATCTCCCACCTAAATCCAAAACATTGTATCAAAAAAATTACTGCAGAATGTAGCAAAGCAGCTGGTATGTGGCAGTCCAAAAAACATCTGCTTTAGTTCATTCAGAAACAAATGTAATCAACCAAAACTTAAACTGCCTTCTAAGTGAGTGCACATGATTTGTTAACAAAAAGTGCTGGCCATCTGTGTCTGTTGTTTGTTTACAATAGAAAGTAGTTCCTTTATGAGTGCAATATGAAGTTGCGCGCGAGTTCAGTATTGTAAAATACTGAATGATTCTGACAATGCAAAGTTAACAGAGAAAAAAATGAAAAAATAATAATATATTATATACCCACCAAGTGTTTACTAGTCCTAGAGCGGACTCTGGAGATTACTGACAAATGGATCCCAATGGTCTGGATCTTGATCAAAGAATGTACTCTTAACTAAAGCCAGTGTGCAGAAACCATTATTTTTGTATCAGACATACCATGACTGTGACCTCTAAACTCTTGCCCCTACATCTATAGGTTGCCAAAGCTGGGTCAAGGAAAAGTTATTCTGCAAAACTTATTAATTTAAGTCCCAATAGCCTTGACCTTTTGACCACAAAATCAATAGACCTCTTGCATGCTTAAAGTGCAAGCCCTCCACAAATTTTGGTCAACTTATTTCTTGAACTAAAGTTAATATGCAAAAAAACCATTTTTTTTTATTTCACTCAGTTATTTTGACCTTTAACATTCTGACCCCAAATTAATAGGCTTTTTCTTACCTAATTGCTAGTCATCCATAAAATTTAGTTCAAGGTCAGTGTTGTAGAACTAAAGTTACTGTACAGAAACCACATTTCTCATTTCAGTCACAGTGACCATGATCTGTTAACCCCCTAATCGACATGCTTCTTTCTGACTCCAAGTGCAAGCTATCCACTGTATTTTCTCCAGGGTAGTTAATGTGTTTCTGACCCCAAAATCAGTAAGCTTATTCCTTACCCAAAGTGCTAGCTATCCATTAAGTTTGATCCAGGTATGTGATGTAGAACTACTGTGACTGTGCAAACACTAATATTGACCTTGACCACTGGTCCCTGAATTCAATAGGCTTGTGGTTTATCCTAAGTACAAGCAATTCACAAATTTTGGTTAAGGTCTGCAATGTAGAAATAATGTTACAGTGCTGAAACCATTTTTCTTTCTTCAGTCACACTGATCTTAACTGAAGTTCTCAAGCATAATAGGAAAAGTTAACGGACAGAGAGACTAGGTCATAGCTTAATATTCAGCATAAATAGTGGAAGTATATACATAATTGTGCATTGTAGTGAATCCATCATTAATCCTATTCCAAAGTTTAGTCTTTATCTGTAACAAAAAGTGTAGTTGTGTAAGATTATTTATACAAATTACCTGTAAATCAGTTACTGCTAGTCACTCAGTGATCACAGTGACCACAGTGGAACACTGACCAAAAATGACAGTTATTATGCACACCCATCCTGCATGTTTACCAGTCTTCACTGATAGAACTCTAACACCGAAACAAATTCCTTTGATTATATAAGCTATGAATCAGAATCACTTATGAAATAATTGTACTGACAAAATCTGAAAAACAGACACTCCCCCTTACAATATCAAAAATGATTCTTGCATATCTACAATATTACAACTCAAAATACGGAGTCAGCTACTTGTCCTGCAGGGCAAATGATTTGGAACTTTTACTTGTCCTGTCATTCAAATGACTTGGGCTTTTACTTTATCAATTTTACTCATCCTACACTGCACATAATATTGAGTCTACTTAAAATGCCACTTGTCCAATCACTCAAAAACACAAGTCGATAAATTTCATTTTTGAGCTCTAAAAACTGAAACCTTTTCATATGTACCAACACTAAAATGGCCATCAAGAAAAAGGAGTAAGATGACATGTACGTTTTCACTTGCTGATAGAATTATAACTTTATTTAACGATCACTGTCTTCTCTGTACATAAGTATACTTACATTTCCTTTTCAGCATTGATAGTTTTGACATAGCTGACATACTTGTGCCCATATGGATCCTGTAATGGACAGGAATATAATATCAGGCAAATACAATATGTGGAATAAATAGCAGGAATTGAAAGATTACAAAGACAGAAAAGTGTTTTCCTGTTTTTTTTTTTATCTTGTAATATGCTTCCCCATCAATATATCAGTATTGCACTCCAAAAATACAAAGCCCACCGTTATAACAATGTTCCTGTCTATATGGCAGGTATAATCATGGATCCCATTTCATTATGTTGCAGTGAATACATGTCATTATAAGGCAGGATACTCTATAGCTCCCATGGAAAGCAATAAAATGGAGTTCTGTACTAAAAGAAACTAATTTTATTTTTAGTAAAGTGTGTTTCTCTGCTAATACTTAACCAATCATAATTCAGCCCTTCCAGATAAAACTTTTTAGCTAAAAGTACTAAAAGTTATCTGCCCTGTGGTGGTCAGGTAGAGTGATCTCCCCTTGAGATAAGGCTTGACAGCAAAACCCATGAGAAGATTCTATCTGTTAGGGATTGGCTACGGAAAGGGAAAATTTTCCTTAACTCCAGCGAAGTCATGAAGCTGAATCCAGGGCCTCCCTTGGAAATATTTTTCTCTGTGCCATGAAATTTGCCAAATTAAAAAATTTGAAGCCACTTTTCTGCCAAAGGAACCATTTTATGTCATGATGCAGGGAATTAAATATATGTGTAATATTATATTGGTCCTATCTTTAATCATTATAAACATGACAATAAAACAGTTTTTACGTGTTTTTATTATATTCAAAAGCACAAGAATAATTATTAATAAATATAACAATACAGTGTGACCCTGCTATAGCATGCTCCGTTATAAAATGAATTCAGATACAATGCGGTCATGGTGTGGCTCACGAAATTTCACATACATGTATTTTACACAAAAAATTCTTTCTTAAAAATATGAAGAAAAAAAATGTAAAACCTTTATTATCATTTTGGGGAAGAGATCGCGTATGAATAATACAAGACAATCGTGGCATGGCTCCTGAAATTTTGTATGTATTTTTCTTGTACACAAAAAAGTAGTTTTTTCTTCTTAAAATTATGAAAAAAAATGCATAAAAAGTTTCTTCTGGGATCATGTAGGTCTTCGCCTTGATTGTTTTTCCTTACTGGCAGCAAAACATACAATGTGGTGATTTTTTATTATTGGCGACGTTGTTGGCTGTTTAAACTTTTATATACAACCATTGGTTTGGAGTGCAAAAATTCAGAGGCCCCATGAAAGGAAGATACAAACTGGATATAAAATGTACGGAAATTTAAATATTGTTACATAAACAAAATTCTTTGTCCATATTGACAAAATATCTAAACAGTGCATTGTTATATTATAATCCACTTATCATGACATCCAGCATGAGAACTTATGTTGTGAAATATCCGCTTTTTTGTTTTTGACATTTCTGGTAATGGAGATCAACCGGATGAAGCATTATCTTATAATCTATCTTTCATCGGCTTTTCAGCTACTCGCTAGTAATTAATATATTTACAAAGACTGACATTTGTATGTGGATGGTCAGTAAAATTCCTCTTCTTTTCACTCAGAATTAAATCCTTCAGAACACTCACATTTTCTGTTAAAATCCCTGTCATAAGAACACCTGCTTCTCTATCGTCCATTGACCCTTTGTTAATTTTCAGACACATGCATGGAAGGCAGCATCACGCTGCTACCACAAATGTAAAAAAAAATAATCTTACTTATTGGTTTATTCAATAGGCATGGAGGGACAGTAACTAGAATAGACCAAATGACAGCCAATTCCTTTTTAAAAATGTACCCAGATAAAATAGTTTGCTGAAATTTCAAAGGAAACATTACCTTTGAAGCACCGATTGTTATGAAAACGTGCTCAGCAAATGCAGAAGAAAAAAAACGGTCTCAATCATACAATACAATTATTTGATGTTGCCGCCGCAATAAGAAATGGGCATTTGTTTGGTTCTCCAAAGCTGTCCTTTAGCGGTAACTTCAGTAACGCATGCACCCTTCATCAAAGAAAGCTGACTACAATCTTTCAATAAAAACAAAGAACTTTCCATCAAAGGAAGTCAGTACCAGACTGCCATGAAAGTTTTCTTTTTGTAGGGAAAAAGTTTATGCTTACAAACTCTACCAATGATGGTTTTAAACGCAAACTAACTTTTACCAGCTTGGGACCTATTGAAAAGTAAATGTGCTTTGTCATTCGATTTCGTGATTGTGCTACATTTTCCACTGAATTCATTCCAATATGACCTGTGGCAAAATTATTGAATATTTTAAAACTGTGTGTGTGCATATTTTTGATGGAATCACTTGTATTGTGGATTCAACGTATATGATGAGGTTCGCGGGTGAGTACACGGTGTTGATAGTATTCATGCTAAACATTAGACATGTATATATAAACAGTATTCACGTATATGTACCAATTTGTGGTTCTCTAAATAAAATAAACTATTATGTATGTCTTCTCTGTGTTTACTACAGGTGTATTTCTCATTTAATATGCATTGATTTAAGATGGTAACTGTGCCAGTGAAGCACATATTTTACTGCCTGCATTTATTACCTACCCCCTCTCCCCACATTTTTTTTTGGGTACATGCATAATTTTCTTCAGCTAACTGACCTGGTTGCTTATAACACAGTTTGGTCTATAACGTAGTCGGGTCCTATGGCTCCCAACTATAGCGGGGTCACATGGTACCATTATATACTTGTTAAGTTCAATGTATAGCATATGAAAAGCAAGAATTAATAAGAATATTTCTTTATAACTTATAATACAAAAAACTACTTAGTCACTGACACTTCATCAATATCTGCCTCCTTCTTTTTCCAAGACCATTTCTTAAATGCCTTCAGGAAATCAAAATTCTCAACAATGGGCCCATCTCATTACATTTTTCAGAGTAGATATACCCATAGAATTTTGTAAGATTGTTTTGATCTGATTCTGCTGACTGGACCCCCTCTCACAGTCTGCTGTAGAAATAGGGGCAAAAAGTAACCTGGTAGCTGCCTTAGATGCAGCTTGATATAAATCTTTGTTTTTTCAAAGCTAGTTTACCCATAATCTTTGTGCTTGATACAGACTTATTTTATAACATAAATTTTTATTTTTCATTGATACAAGTGAGTCGTACCCTTTACAGTCAATGACTGGCATCCTTGTAGTGGCATCCTGTGTTACTCAGTTAAGTTCAGACCACAAAAATGTGTTATCTAAGTTAATAATCCATAAAACACTAAGCAGTCCCATGTGTGTCTCACACTCACAGCTTGCAATAAACATAAATTAACATGTGCAAATGACACTGAATATTTTTGCTGACCTGTCCAACAATAAATTATATCCTGCAACCATTCCATATTTCCTACTTAATTACATTTAATTGCTTTTCAAAACTAACTGACAGCTTGCAGTTAGCTGCAATCATGTTCGAATAATGTCTTATTCATCATCTACCGATATAATCTACTGACTGCCAAAGATAGTGAAAACACATATAAAGTAACCTGAGTCACTTATATCAATTAAAAACTAAAAAATTACTTTATAAAAATTTGTCACCAGCAACTTTTGGCAGTCAGTAAACAGTAGCGCCACTTTAAAATTCTTTCGCATTTGGCAACACATGCTAAGCCTAGCAGAGGTGCTGGCATCTTATAAAGCTGTCAAACAACCTGGAAAGGTGACTTGTTGTGCCACCACTATAGAACCAACCCTTTGGACACTTTTTGAAAGTCTTTACACCAATCAACAATTCAGAACGAAGTACCCTATGCACTTTCGTATTTCTCCCAAAAACTCAATGCAAAAAGTGCATAAAACACATCGTTTCCTGTGTCCTACTTCAGCCACTAGCATGCCACATCCTAGCCTATCTTGTACTTTTTCTCTTTGCTTAATCATATTTACAATCACACTTGCTCTTGTCATCATCTAACTTCTGAATTTTTTTGTGGCAGCTGTGCACAGGGCCAGACTGAGGCATAAGCTAAACAAGCTACAGAGTAGAGCCTCAGAGTCTGAAGGGGCCTCTCAAAAGCCAGATTTTTAAAAAACTTTTTTTAATAGTTTTATTATAATTTGTATTTAAGTCTTAATTTAACCTGTGATTTTTTTGCATAATATGTTCACTATTATTATCTATGCAACATATTTTATCTAAATTACATAATTTACATTGTTCAGTTGTTACACAGCCTTATTCTTTCTTAACGCATACCAAATAAGGCCTCTACAGTACCCCATAGCTTAGGGCCTCACCATGTCTAATCTGGCCTGGCTGTGCATCGTGCAAAACTACCAATCATATTTTTGAACTTACTACTTTTAGTTGGTTATATACAGCCATTATTGAGGTGATGTACTGTAAAATGCAGCTATGTACAAACATGTATATACTTTACAATGAATGTATACATGTATTAACAATGACATAAATATTAAAACGTAATTCTGTCAAATTCTTGATTGTTCATTCAGTCAGCCAATGTGACGTTTTCCTTCAGGCCATTATTAGTCTGATGTCCTATATCTTTTTTAATCACCTGTACTATAGTAAGCATTTCAGGCCTCTACACCAGGCTAGTTCCATGTGCATGAAGATTGTTTTGACAACAATCACCCTAACTGAGTTCACAAATGGAAAAACAGCAGAATTGTTCACTGCTCCAACAGATCTATGATGACAGGGTTTTAGTTATCTGTCAGTTAGCAGATCTGTGATGACAGGGTTTCAGTGATCTGTCAGTTAGCAGATCTGTGATGACAGGGTTTTAGTGATCTTACAGCAGATCTGTGATGACTGTTTTAGTGATCTGTCAGCAGATCTGTGATGACAGGGTTTTAGTGCTCTGTCAGCAGATCTGTGATGACAGGGTTTTAGTGATCTGTCAGCAGATCTGTGATGACACAGTTTTAGTGATCTGTCATTTAGCAGATCAGCATTTAATTTTAATCCTAACAAAGTCTTTTAGTGAAAACCATATGTTAATATTACCATCCATTTTGGTGTAACTGCAACAGCCATGATTTTCAAGATGGCCACCATGGTGGCCATACTGAATGTACAAGGGTCACCACTGTTAATCAAACAGACCTTGGGAAGAATATGTGTGTAAAGTCTCATGGCAATCCTAAACAGTATTTTACACGAATAGCAATAAAACAACCTGTGCAAACAGATGGAAGATAAGACAAAACATAACTTTTCTGATCTATGATAAGCATATGTTTTTAACATATCAATTTTTTTCCTATCATTGACTATTGCTCTTGTTACTTTACTCTCTACAATCCACTTGTTGGTTCAGGGATGCTGAATAGGCTCAATGCACATTCCTGTGTGTTATACAAGGCAACTAATGGAAATAACCTCTTTATCATGGGATGGATCCTTTTATGGTGCTCCAAAAGAGGAGGTCTTTGACCCATGTTTTGAAAGGGGGGCAGGTTATTTTTATCCTTTACCTTTGTCTCTTACTAAATTTATTTTTGGTTGAAAGATTTGTCTTTCTGGAGGTTTGGCAAGATGCATAACTTCCATTTGAGCTAACTAGCCTATACATTGCATTATATAGCCAGGACTATGCTGATGTACCATACAAACATACATACCTTGAGTAATACTGTATCAGCTTTGTATAAGGAACAAATGGATTTTTTCCAGTAACATTCCAGCTCTGGTTTCCAGTATAGTAAAAGCAGGAACAAGCCAAATGTCAGGAATGTCAGTAGGTAGAAGATGACCTTCTTAGAGCTGTTATCACAATAACCTACACATTCCTGAAAAAACGA
The DNA here is from genome assembly GCA_028554795.2 of Sinohyriopsis cumingii. Classification (NCBI taxonomy): domain Eukaryota; kingdom Metazoa; phylum Mollusca; class Bivalvia; order Unionida; family Unionidae; genus Sinohyriopsis; species Sinohyriopsis cumingii. The sequence goes on along the minus strand of CM068838.1, from coordinate 74,246,532 downwards.
AATACATTAAACTGCTTTGAAATAAGAATAAATAATGTATTATGCAAATACTTTATAACCTTTGAAAAAACTGTTCAAATTTTGTGGAGGAATAAAACATAAAGTAATGATGGATACACCAGCCTGTTGAATATTCTCTTCTGCATGCAGAATAATTCAGACAAGCGAACAGTCAACATGCTGTTCAGAAAAAGTAACCATGGAGTTGTTTGGAATTTACAAGGATATGGCCAATGTTACTGATAAGATTTTAATCAGAGGTAAAATATCTGGAATATACCATAAATAAAAATAATCTAAAGACATGAAATTTAAAACAAAATAAAACTGACAGAAGGGTAAAAAAAAAAACTAGCAGCATTGTGACAATTAATCAAAATAATCCAAGACTGGTAAGTAAAGTTAAGTAGCCAGGCACTTTAATTATGATTTCCATCACAGAATATGACTTACAAGATTTGTTTCCTTTAAACCATTGTACTTTGCAACAAAATGGGAAAAGGAGAATATGTTAGTAATTACTTCCAGTTAAACAGTCTTCTACTATTTACTATAAACCAAGTACCACCAATACAACAGAGGACATGTGTGCCAGTAAATTGTTTGACCTGCCGTCGATACAAACAGCTCACAAAGTATGTGAACATGACGTTCTGCATATAAACAAAATAAAATATTTCTAATTGACTCAAATATGCTTGATGACTTCTGATACACCCATCACTGATTTTTACTTTTTATCTGATTTCCATCACTACAAGAAAGTAGGGGGATTGAAAACGATTCTCAAACTTGATTAATCTGTCTTCTTTACTTAATAAGACCTTATAGACATGACTTAAAAAATTTTCTAATTATCAACATAAAACTATTGCATTTAAGTTACCCCCCCCCCAAAAAAATGATAAAATCAAATGTAAACTATTAAGATCCCCATCCTACCACCATACATACACATGCATGTATTAGGCATGAAATGACAATTTTGTACAAAATAACTAACATTAGCCAGAGGTTCATCCTATCAATATAAGAGACAAAGCCCTTAGTTCACACTTTGGAAACTATTTACATTTCAATCCAATAAACCTGTACAGGGGAACTCCATTATGTACCAAACTGTGGTATTACAAGTAAGTTAAAAAATTCTGCAAGTGCATGCGTGTGTTTATGTGTGTGTGTGTGTGTGATTAATCAAAATGCCATGCCAGCCAAGAATTTAGTAAAAATTGTACATGTATCTTCCAATTTTATAACAGGACTTCACAGCACACATAGGGAGGTTTACTTAGTAAAATGTATATCATATAGGAGTACCCAGTAATTGATTATTTATTACTGATACAATGTTCAATTTATAAATAACTTTTCATATCCAGCCTTACAATCAGCTCTCAGATCATGCCCCATTAAGCTTTAATGTTGCATGTAACACATGGGTGTAAGATTATAATCAATATTATACATGTTTTAAATATATTGCCTCTTGTAAGGAGAATTTCAGGCATTATTTTACAGCAATAATGAAAAAATGGAAAAAAGAAAACCCTATTCAAATGATAGCACACTTCCTCCTTTAAATCCCACTGATCAGTTCAGTTTATCAATGATACTGTTGTAAACGATCATGTACAAATTACCTGACCCAATTTGGGAAATATACACTTGCAGGTAAATAAAAAAACCTTACATTGGTATGTCAATTCACAATCTTGTCTATGTTAATTAAAAGCACGAACTGAATTTAATCAATATGAAACAGATGCTTATAGAAAATTGTATGTAAAGCCAAAATGGCATAAAAGAAGTTCACAAAGAAGTCTTCTGGTGAAATAAGAAACTGCATTTAATATATAAGAAAGCAAAGCAAATGAAGTAATTCAAACCTGGGGAATGTTGGAAATTGTTTTGTAAATGAATGGTACATAAATGTTGTAATATTTGAAGTATTTTAAAGAAATATAAAAATATAAATATTTGTCCTGATGCTAATGTTGAAGATGTGTTGGCAAAGACGTTACTGACATTAATAAAGCAAAATTTTCTAACTCATGCTCTTGTATTAAATAAGAGAAGTGGAAAATGCAATAAAAAAATGTACAATCAGTCACTAAGTTCACATGATCCTTTCAATGAATACTTCAAACACTCTGCTGATCTAATTTTTGCTTCTGTATGGTCAAACTAGACCATTAAACCTTTGTATAAAAAAGGAAATCCTGAGGATGTAACTAATTATGGAAGAATAACATTAGTGAATTGCTTTCCAAGTCATTCACAAGTGTTTTAAAAGAGAAATCAGTTCCATAGGGAGTACTGACAGGAGGTGATAACAAGTTTTTCAATGTCCACTGTGGTGCACATTTGAATGTCACACTGGCATCATTTTCATTAAGGACCAACTAGACATTATTGCAAGTCTTCTAGTGAAAAACCCATGTCTAATTGACTTTCTGTTCTGCAGGAGCTGTGATAAAAAAAAAAGATTTTCAAGATGGCTGCCATAGTGCCCATTCTGGACATCAAATTTTCACCATTTCCATTTAGCATCAGTTAGACATTATAAGAAGTCTTTCAGCAAAAATCTAATGCTGTTATCCATTCAAGATTACTAGCAATAAGATTTTCAAGACAGCTACAGTGGTGGCCATTTTAGACATCATAACTGCACCATTTTCATTTAGGCCCATCTAGATAAGTATTTTTGTGAAAACCCCATGTCAATATTACTTTCCCATCAGGAGGAGAAGCAAAAACAAAATTTTCAAGACGGACACCGAACTGCACCATTTTCATTTAGGCCCATCTAGATAAGTATTTTTGTGAAAACCCCATGTCAATATTACTTTCTCATCAGGAGCAGAAGCAAAAGCAAGATTTTCAAGATGGACACTGAACTGCACCATTTTCATTTAGGCCCATCTAGATAAGTATTTTTGTGAAAACCCCATGTCAATATTACTTTCCCATCAGGAGGAGAAGCAAAAACAAGATTTTCAAGACGGACACCGAACTGCACCATTTCATTTGAGTCCAATCAAACAACATAAGAAGTCTTGCAATGGAAAGCCCATGCTGAAGTGACCATCCTATCAACACAATCAGCATAAACAAGATTTTCACATTGGCCCCAAATGACAGATCAGTGCAATTTTCTTTAAAAGCAAGTAGAAATCATATTTTAAAAAAGATTTCTGGTGAAACACCTATGTCAAAATCACTTTCCATTCAGGAAGAGTAGCAATAACATGGTTTTCAAGATGACTGCCAGGGTGACCATATTGGATGTCACCATTTTCATTTAGGACTGACAAGATGGCATAAGAAATCATGTAGTGAAAATAAATGCCATGCTCCTTTGCCCATTCATTTTGGAGGAGTAGTTATAAGATTTTTAAGATTACTGCTCTTGTGGCCATACTGAATGTCACCATTTTCATTTAGGACCCAGTACTCCAGATAACTTTTGGATGTACATGTACTGAGTAATTCACTAAAATTAAACAAAATTGAAACTAGCTTTGTTTAAGTTAAAAATGTTCTTTTTCAATTTTAAACTGACTTTTAAAGTAAACACTAGAACAACTATAATTCTGCTTCTGAACTAGTGCTTGGTAACACACAAAATTTTGTAGTGTAGTATTTCTGAACATACAATGATACCTACCACAATATGCCACAATTATATTAGGAACCAACAACTCAATGTTCTTGGGCAAGGGCCTGACAATTTTTGTTTAATTTCTGTCTGTCAATAGCTGGAAAAGATATCTTTATCTGATTTATACAGCAGTATAACACCATATAATATCCATGATATCAATTGGAAAAATATGAATCATTGTATAAATTGTTACATAAAAGCTGCAACTAATGTGGTTTAAGCATACACAATTGCTGATACTGTGAATGATCATGCTTACATTAGATTGCCAGCTGACAAAAATATGAAGTGTGATGCTGAAGCCTACACTACTGACACAATAGGCAGGGAAACAATGAATGACATGTTAACACATAGGCATGATATTTATCAGAGGGCTGGTATTAAAATATGACATGTGATTTTTTTTAAATACACAATTTTTCCAACTTTGTGATTTTTTCTGAATTTGTCCAGAATGTGTTTCACAGCACTCCATTGAGCCACTGTGTTCACGTACATGACACGTGTCAAACATGTGATTAAAGGATCATAAATATAATTATATTTGCTATATGCAAAATTAATTTGTGTCAGTTACAATTGTTTTGTACATAAAAGATCATTTTAAAAAATATTTTGTCATAAATAATGAAAACACACTTTTTCATAAAAAGATTCCTTGGGAATTTCGGTACATTCCTCATTGTCGGAAACTACTGGTGTAGTAGTACCAAGGGAAAAATACTATGGTAAACTGGTGAGATTGCACACTTCTAATCTGAACACCTTATCTTATACAATAAATGAGCAAGCAAATGCCCTGTTAATTGCGGCAATAAAAGTTCAACTCGTTTACATCCTAAATATGTGCTTTTTTAAGTTCATTACATCAATAATAGCATCAGATAAAAAAGTAAGCTGGAAGTTTCAATCAGTTCTTTCATCACACAAACATATGCACAGAAACATTGATGTTTTGAGTGAGAGATAAAATGCTTGCACATCTGGTACATATACTGAAAGAAAACAAATTGGGTATTTTACAATTCAATTGAGTGAAAGACAAGGATATGCTACTCATCTCAGGCCCATCTAGACAATGGAATGTATCTGTGTGTCAAGTTTCATGGCAATCCTCCAAGTAGTTTAGGACGAGAAGGAGCAAAGCTGTACTAATGGACAGATATATGATGAATGACAGACCATCCAATAAGATCTACTGGTCTATGAAGAGTACAGCTAATAATCAAATTGCATCATGTGCACTGTGTCCTAAGCACAAGCTATGTTTTGAAATGAAATGAAAAACATGTTACTTTTTACTATTAGAGCCATAATGACTAAAACACAGTAATCATTCATTCAAATATGGTTCATATAAAGCCATTAAGTTGAAAAGTATCTTGCCCAAATAAGCCAGGTTAGGGTGAAATTGAATATGAATCCCAAGTATTATTTCTTGTATTTCCACTAATTTATACTCAAGGAACAGAGTGAAATGCAGAAATATTTAACAACTGATTGCTGGGCATGTTTGGACATCCACATCATTATATTTAAACAGGTTTACTACTGAGCTCAATAAATGAACAGATATGGTTCAAAATTATATAAATTAAACAGAAGACAGATTTCTGGCTTAATATTGGACACTCTCCTTTACAAACACTGGTTTCATATAATACAGTTTCCCAGTCAGGCAAAATGATAATAATGACTAATGGGTGAAACATTACGCTTGATCTGCTTCATGTTACACAGCCTAAAACATGATACATTATCAATACACGTTTCATATTTAGAAGATTTCTCAGTGATACGGTGTCGCTGTTTTAAATGTGCTGACATACTGGTTGTATTTCTAGCATGCAGATTACTTACATAAACTCAACATCTGTTCATATGCCATTCTCATCCTTGGCAACATAAAAAAAATACTTCAAACAGAATTCTTTTTCAACCTTTTAGGCTATTTCATTCTGTTCCATTTGATCAGGAATCCTGGTCACCATGCCCTGTTTTGCACTTCATAAAAATGCTTTTAAACATTTTATTACCAATTTCATGTCTTCTCATATACATGTATTTGGAAGGTATGATGGTGTTAACTTCAAAAGGAAGAAATCTGACAATTTCTTCATGCAAGGACAATCTTATCTAGAAAAAAGTCACAGTAAGGGAGTTGAGATGAATAACAACCAAAACGTTTACATGGTATTTCCTGCTGATGCAAAACAAATGCCATGGATACACACAATTGTTTCTGTGAGTGAAAGAAACAATTATTGACAACACCAACATCCCTTCTACAAATTAGCATGGTGACTAACACAATTATTTCTGTGAGTGAAAGAGAAAATTGACAACACCCACATCCTTCTACAAATTAACATGGTGATTATTAAATTGTGTGGTTTGGAATCTGCCCCTTTGCTGATTCTGTGCTAAAAATTTTTTTTTAATCCTGTTGGTACATTCAGTCATGGACTGCATATATCACCATCAAAAGAGACATTCCAAACTTGTTCACCATGTATGATTTACATACTTTACAGATCATCTTACAGCCACTTCTATGCAAAATTTGTAACTTTGTTTCTATTTAGATTGAGTTTGGATGCCAATACATCTGGTGTTAAATGAAGTGAGCAAGCTACCGTTAATTCAGATTGGTGGTTATTGTTTTACTCAGGACTGGAACAAACAACCACCAATCAGAATCGAATCTAACATATATCACTTCACAAAACACCTGAAGTATAGCCCTCATATTTAAATAGACAAGATGTGATGCAACAGCGAAACTTCACATAAAAAGTGGTTATTAAATGATTATTAAAGTACTTAAATCATACATAAATCTGGAATGGCTTCTTTATGTCGATGTATGTTGCTGAGCATATTGACAGGATAAAGTAATTCAACATGGAATTGGACCGGGAAGTCTGTGGGGCACATTTCAAAGCCATGTGAGTTAGTCACCTTTTGTTTGCAAATTTGTGGAAGGCAAGTGAGTGTTGTCAATAGTTTTCTTTTGTTACTGTATTCACATAAAAAAAACGCTATGGCTGTCTCAGTTTAAAAAATAAAAAGGCAAAATGACTACTGCTAATAATTATTCATAAAGCATTAGATCAAGGAGAAATGGTAGGTACTATTATGGTTGATTTTCGTAAAGCTTTTGATCTTGTAGACCATGAAATTTTGCTTGAAAAACTAAAAATCTATCAATGCACGGAAAATTCCCTAAACTAGTTTACTTCTTACTTAACCGATAGAGTGCATCAAGTATCTTTAAATGGTAAATTTCTGAAAGTAAAAATATTAATTGTGGAGTACCACAGGGCCCTATCCTTGGACCTCTGTTATTCATTTATCAACGATTTACCTCTTAAGATTGGAACTTCAATTTCTTCCATTGACCTCTATGCAGATGATATACTACACTGTCTGAGATGGGTAAAACCAAAACCGTACTTCAAAATAACTTAACTTACAAGATGCTCTCAACAGACTTCAAGTATGGTGCAAGGAAAACAGTATGATCATAAACACAGAAAAAAACGAAAGCCCTACTAGTTACAACACAACAAAAACGAGCAAGGCTAGAACAGCAACAAACTTCAGGTTCTATTTGACAATGTGAGCCTTAATATGACCTCAAGATAGAATTCTTGGCGTATTCATATATAACAATCTTACTTGGGCTATTCACATTAAACATGTTTCAAAAAAGGTTAATTCTTATCTTTGGCTACTGAGGAAAATCAAAACACACATTCCTCTTCAGTACAGGGTCATCTTTTATAGAAGTTATATTCAGCCATATCTGGACTACCGTAATGTAATTTGGGGTAATACCTCTAATTCAAACATAACAACACTTTTAAGACTCCAAAAGAGGGCTTGCCATTTCATTCTAGATCAATGTATAGACAATTTTCAGGATGCAATGAATAATATAAAGGTTTTAACAATACATGAAAGAATATTTCTTAGAAAGGCCAAATTGATGTATAAAGTATCCAGAAAAGTCATTCCTGTACATCTAAGCAATATCTTTCACCAAAGAGACACTGATGGTACTGCAAATTTAAGGTCCATTAGAAGTAAAAATTACATTATACCAAGTCCAAAGAAGGGATTGTTTAAAAAAAGTTTTCAATATACTGGTCCACTGGTATGGAGCAACATTCCCAGTGATACAAGGCAGTCTGCTAGCATTTCTTCTTTTCATAATCAATGTCTTAAATGGATGAAATCTTTAGAAAATGTAACAGTTCTAATACAAAAAGTACCATCTGCTTTTCTGTAATTTTGCATCATTTTCATAGTTGAATTTTTCAATGCAGGATGATATTTCATGTTTTATATATGTTTATGTTTTCACTGATGTCTGTGCATGAGTTCCAGGCTTGATAATTTGAATTTTAAAACTACTTAATTATTTAGTGTCAAGCCAGATTATTCACAACATGTTGTATATACTGTATATATATTGTACATAACAGATAAAAGGCCTCAAGATAGATTAGTTCTGTAACTAATTGAGTTACCTTCTCTAAATAAAGTCTTTATTATTATTATTATGAATGATAAGATAAAAGTAGCCTGAAGCAGGAGGGATTTAATAAAGACATAGACGTCAAGCTTTAAAACATGATGCCAATTTTAATGCATTTCATTGATTCTGAGAATGAAGTTTGGGAAATCAGCATGAAGACTAAAATTATGTGTTCAACAACAGATCCTGCAAGTGTGGTACCTAGGATTCCCATGTCCCTGAAAACTGGTGCATACTTTTATTCAATCAGCTTGATAAAAAGATTAGAGTATTAATGTTTTGTATTTGTATAGTGACATATAGTAAGCAAAAAAACGTGACACACGTATATGCCAGTTTTTACTGGTAACATTCCTCCCTGTACCAGAAAAATGTGAAACTGTCAGCATTCATGTACTGACAAACCGTAAAATGTGTTTTAAATCTTCATATTTAATTCTATCAACATCAATGTCTGTCAGAAGTCAATCTATTCATTTTATGTAATTATATGCAAATATACTGGCTGACTGTGATCAATGACTGACAACAACAACATAGCACCAGAAGAAGAGTCAGCCTATCTCTGATGGATTCAGGTGGTGTATTGATCTATACATATGGTATAATTCTGCACCCCCACCCCCTCCCCCTCATGACTGTTAAATTAGACAACATACAGTTAGGGCTGGATATCCCATGGTGACCAAATTAATGAAACACAGAATTGGATTGGTACTGCATCTTAACAAGTGAGGAAGCCTGGAAGCCAGTTTCATCATGTGTAGTTGATGTCCAAGCAATAGCTGAGCCATCAAAAAGATAAGCTGACTCTCCTTCTGGTGCTGTTGTGAGTGACTCTAGTCTGATAATACAAACCTGTTTGTTTGTACCCCCCTACCGATTTAAATAATGGAAACCTTTAATGTGATAAAAAGTGCAAGGAACTTAGTCAATTCATTCATTGATTCATAGTTTCTAACCTGACTCTGAGTAGAACGGCCCTAACACCGTCATCTTATGCACGTTTCATGTTTAACGGAAGTTTTCAGTGCGATAGACGGACATGCTCTGATCCATTTCCAGTTTCTGGACAAGTCCATTTTCAGCAAAGGGGTGTATCACGACTACAAATGTACATACATAAGTCGTCTGCTTCCAATATTTACAATGTTGAATCAAGCAAAGGAAAATGACAACTACGCTTTTCATGTGGATTTAACAAGCGGTTTAATTTCTATGTTCATGTATGCAGAGGGATATAATTCCAAACTCTCAATGTTATGTAATTTACGCAATTATTCAGCATTTGCCGAACAGGATGAACTACGTCATTATGTTGTTTGATGGAAATAAACTAGCCTATAGTGTACACAATATGACGATGTTAGTATGGAAAGTCCGTTAAGCATGAAATGGAACAGGGGATGCCAGCATTAGTGCCATTCTGGTCACCGTCAGGTTAGAAATTATAAATCAATGATTCAATTGACTTAGTTCTGTGCACCTTTTATCACATTAAATGTTCTCGTTTTTGAAATTGGTAGGGGGGTACAAACAAATGGGGATGTAGAGTCAGTTGTTGTTGTTGTTGTGGGGTTTAACGCCATTTTTCAGCACATGATAGGCTATATATGGCGGCCAGTATTAATGGTGGAGGAAGAACCTGGGAAAACCCCAGAAAGAACCACCGACCCACGAGAAGCTACTGGCATTCTTTCTCACATACCTACATTGGCTGAATCTGAGACTCGAACCGGCGCAGACAGAGGTGAGATGGCAGTGATCTGTAACGGAGAACGCTTTAGACCAGTCGGCCACTCGGGGCCCCTGGATGTAGAGTCAGACTATAATTGCTGGTATGTGAAGCAATAAAATTAAAGCACCCCCATTTCTGCTTCACAGATGTTAATCCAAGCTTTTATTTATTTTGCTGCCAAACAAATTTATAACCACATGTTTGTTTGCCAAGGACCAGCTTGGTCTGGATTCTGCCACTTTTTATTTATGGATAACCATAAGTTGTGTGATTTTATAGGCCATGCTGAAGTTGAAGGCTTTCATGCGAACCAAGCCACTAAAATTAAACATTGCATGCAGTGCATGTAAACACCTTAGCTATTTACTTTAAATGTGAACTCTGAACCAAAGTTGTTAATGGTATGTGGATTAATCTGGTGACTGACACTAACAATAGTGGAATGGGATTGCATGGTCCAAGTTTCCTCTCACCCTTTCCACCACATTTTATATACTTTGTCATTTATATCTGAGTGTAGGGTCAGAGTCAACTGGCCATCAAAAATCTAGAATTCACCGATACCTGGAGAAAGCCAGATTTATAAAACACAGAACACTTGTCAGCAATGGTTTTGTTGGTATCACGTGACTACTGCATTGACATGTGCCCTCTGCTTGATGAATCTGGTTTTCTCCAGGTTGCTAGGCTTTTGGTTGTTGTTTTTGGATTAAGTATTTAGAGAAATAAATATATTTAAGTTCTTTTTTTAAACATTATGTATTTACCATATATCTTGGGATACTATAAAATAAATTATTTTTCCCCGTTAAAAACTTATGGTGAAACTTTTTTTTACCTTGGTCATGTGTCAAGACATAAGAAATGAATCAAATTTGTTGAATTTGCACCCAGCCGCCACACTGCAGATTACAATAAAATAGATAAACAAAAACACTTATTTGACAATAACATGAAAGAAACTAATCTGGTATTGTTGCCTTTTACTCCTCTTTTTTTTAAATCATGAGCAATTTATTAAAGACAAAAATTTCCGTATTTGTAGCATATGCATCTATATTGTAGTTTGTTTTCGCTTATGTCAGAAAACAAAACACATTGTTCATTGATGTGAATATAGAAAAACAAATTGTGTTTAGTTGTACTCAGAGGTTTGACTATATTATTAACATCAACTGACTGCCTGAAGGCACCTGCCATTCATGCATTAAACAGTGTTAGTGCAAGACATCAAAGAATGTATTATATTCATGTTAACAACAATATCTCACAAATAAAAATCATTATTTCAAAATACATTCACTCTGAGTGCCAATGACAATCTTTCCACTGCCATATGTTACAAAAAGTATTTTTAAAGCAAGTGAATGGTGTGCATACTATTTACCTTGCAAAAATCAATGCCCATTTATATCAATTATAATTACAGATGGCAAAAAAATAGAAGCTATCTTTGGTTCCTTTTTACTGGTATTAACAGGAAATTTGAAAATTAATTTAAACAATGGAAAAGTTGTCAAAGTGACACACTCTAGTGCATTGTGCACAGACATCGATGACCCAACATTTCCCAAAGATTTTGATGAGAACATAAAATCATTCAAGGAATTTGTGAAGGCCAGAAGAGGAGTGTGTGTATGTGTGTGATTTGATTTTTTAAAGTAGCTTTAACAATTTTTCAGTCATATCATTACAATGTCTGCAGTGTGGAGTTTATAGTGATGTCAAGCACTGGGGCATCATGCCGCAGACATGTAGCGTGATGTCCCACCCAGTTACATTATCCTGACACCAGGCCCACCAGTCCTAACACTAACATCTTAATGCTGAGCGCCAAGCAAGGCAGCTCTTAGTTCCATTTTTATAAGCTTTTTGGTATGACTCAGCCAGGGGTTGAACCCACAACCTTCCACAGACGCTCTAACCACTAGGCCAATGGAGTGGTTGAAGAGATGATTTTGCTGACAATATGATCATTAACATGGATGCAAGTCCAATCTATTTTGATCTCATTCCTGGAGAGATTGTCAATAAGAAGGGGATTAAAAGTGTGAGAATTTGCTTGACTGGTGCAGATACAAAATCTAACTTTAGTCCTTACAGTTTCTGCAGCAGATATGTTGCCACCAATGATTACGTTTCACGGCATGAGGAAGCTAAAAAATATTCATGCACCGAAAGGATGGCTCACACATGTGCAGTAGGAGGGTTGGGTTGATGAGGTGATGCTTCAGTGGATAAAAGAGTTATATCTCATGTATACAGTTGAATTTTTTTAAGACAAAATTTAAGTTAAAGAGCATTTTCTGACAAATCATTTTTGAATAATTTAAAAGGTGTCCCACAACTTACATCTAAAAAAACGAAGATGTGTCCAAGAACATATTGTGCACAAAAAATATTTTAAAAATTGATTTAGGTTATCCCAAGAAATATGGTATCTCAAAATATACAGTAGATATGGTAGCCCATGCTATCTTATCTCTTGTATCTCACCAGTTCATCATCTGTTCCCTTGTTGAGGACTGTAGATTGGGACAGGAGTTGTCCGAATGCTCCGTCCCCTGATCCACTAGCGCTATCTGAAATAAATTAAAATTAGTAAAAATATAAAAATATTGAGAAATCTGCAACAGCATGGGACATGTCTTCCCACTATTGTAAGTTAAGTTATTTAACTAGAACATATAATTGCTTCAATCAACCCCATGTACAAGATAACCCTGTCTCTCTAACCACAAAACTCTGCATGCTGAATATATGTACCCTACATAAATAAAACAGCTGTCTTCAAAAACATTTGCTGAACTTTCAAAGGACTCTCAGTATCTAATAATATTCTTATTTCTTGTATGTTAAACACATGGCTCTCAAGAGAGTTTCAGGTGTGGAGTCCTGGACTCTCTACTCATAGAACTCAGGTGTCTCCAGTCAATCTCTGAGAGTCTCTGGTATAATCTTGGGAATCCCTCACTTTGATAAGGACAGAAAGGAAAACGAAAAAGTATATAATCATTATTTTATTACATATCGGGATTGAACTCTTACAATTTATAATATCACACTAAAAAGATATGTTTCAGTAAACAGATTGTGAAGTTAAAACATTATACATGTAAATTTATCATTTTTACCACTACATTGTACAATAACACTAAAAACAATTTTAAAAAAACAGAATAAAATCATCAACAGTTAGTCCCAATCCCAAGAATGATCATTTAGAATGCTGTGCAATTTTCACTTTTGGTGAAATAGCATCTCCATTCACATGAAAGAAACTTACGCAAAATAATTTGTTCCAGTATATCTGAATGTAAATTGCCAACATTAAAGGAAGCAAAGAATGAATGGAAAAATATACCAAGCAACATTAATCACTACAAACAAATTAATCAGTAAACAGTGTTAAATGTCTTAAGAACTGTCCCTAAAAAGAATAAAGGTGGGATATAACAGGGTCTCCATACAGAAGATAAAGTGATGCTGGTACATGTACAGTACCTAAATTCAAGACTCCAGATGTAAACTGTTGTCAAAATTAATTCAAAAACGCTTGAGGTACTGATATTCAAATATTACCAATCAAAATGCAGCTTTCACATATTTTTGGCTTTATGCTGGCAAGAATATCATTTTTTTTTAAAATGTGCAACTTGAAAATAAGTTTAAGTCACTCATTTTTACAAATCAACTTACTTTTCTGTGGTCTTTTAAAAAGTGTCTAATGATACAGTCGTGTCCTAGTCTAAATTACTTGTACTTAAATAGCAATTATTATTATTATTATTAATCTTCTCTGAATCAAACTCTGAGAAAGCTTCAATTACTATCACGATTTATATTTGCGTTCTCAAAAATTTCATTTAAATACTGTTGCAATAAAAAAAGGCATTGCATAATAATCACATTCAGTATAACATAAGTTTCTCTGAAGTCACATCAGAGTTGCCTTCAGAAAGGCAGTCCTTTCACAAGATAAGTACAGTAATTAGGATTAACTGCTAATAAGTCACACTGGCTTTATGCCTGTTTACTTAAGTCTAGCCTTTAGCTATACTACAGGTTTACCACAGCTGACCAAAGCAAAAACAAAGTAGGGCTAACCTAGGGGAAAATGAAGAACATCATGGGGATGTATTACAAGGAGAAAGAGTGTATTATATGAGAACTGAACATATACCTGATCTGGAAGCCGTGAATTCAATTATCAATTATCATAACCTGAGCTTAAATGCACACAAAAAAGAATGCGGAAAACAAAGCAAATCAATACAACATGGTTTAGTTGTGTCATTCATCACACTAGCCTCTAAAATATTGTGGCCATTTCTAAAATCATATAGAACATACTGTAGCCAATTCATTTTAAGTGTTACAACATCTTATAACAATGCAGAATAATGGGTGCATGCACAAAAAACAAAGGTTGAAACATTTTGAGTATTAAATAATATAAAATAAACACATGAAACATTACAAACTTATGGTATTCATGTGTAGATATAACCTTTGTTTTAAAGACTATTGGTAGGTTATTAACTGGGGTGGTTTTTTTTTACAAAACTTTCAACACATTACTGGTTATGTCATAATGAAAACATGGGAACTAATAATGCCTTTCCCAAGCGTAGACATAGCTAACACATGTCAGTCATTCAAACCTTATACAATCATGATTAATTATTTAGTGCTCTAGGCTGATCGATCACATAGTAGTCTATTTTCTGACTATTGATCTTTAAAGTAAAATACAAGAAACCAGAATAATATAGTGTCCAAATTCCACACCAGCACCAGATGCTTGTAGACTTGTGAAAGGAGGTGCAAATGAGTTTGGTGAGTCAATAATTTTTTATACAAACAATGAAATAAGATTTTAAATATTATTTTGGTATCAGTCACTCATCTCAGTTAATGTGATTAATGTGAGAATTAAAATTAACAAAACTATCAAACTGTTGCAACTTACCATCCTTATGCATCAAACTCTACATTTCATATCATGACTAAGGTCATGATTTACTTACCTGGGATATGTCAGCTCATAATTACATGAATGTCCAGAATCAAATTTTCTTGACATAATTTTGTTATTTTTATTATGCTTTTAGTCTTCTCTATTTCCTTCATTTTCTCAGCACATTTATCCTTCAGCATCAAACTCTACATTTCATATCATGACTAAGGTCACGATTTACTTACCTGGGATGTGTCAGCTCATAATTATATGAATGTCCAGAATCAAATTTTCTTGACATAATTTTGTTATTTCTATTATGCTTTTAGTCTTCTCTATTTCCTTAATTTTCTCAGCACATTTTTCTTTGATTGATGGCACATTGCCAAAACAGAAAACCTTTCTAGTTCATTCGGCAGCTTGATAATGATGCTGGTAATTTACTCTTAGCATCATATAGGTAATGTCCCTTTCTATCAAGGAGTTACCTTTCCACAATAGATATTTTTATATGAATTAATAGTAAAACTGTATGGATTCTATTGTTACAAATTTATGGTCAGAAAAGAGTGAAAACCACATCCTGATTTTGAATCAGCTGATGTGCCAGTAGTCTCAATCATGCTAATGCGCCAAAAGTCTTGTTGTGTCACACTGATATAAAAAAAATGTCCTTGAATGAATTCACAATAATCCCAAAACAGTGACTTAGTCCAAAAGTCAAAAAGTACTGTGTAATCAGAGCACTGTTTTTGGATATGAGCACACTGTGTAAACAGTAGTAACTGGACAATGTAAATAATAATCTTGTTAAGCATGGCCTGAGGTTTTAACTCTAATGTAGGTACTAAAGTCTGCTAAGCCTTATTTATAGTAGAAACTAGCATGATTGTTATATTTCTGTCATAAATAACTACTGGAAATGATAAAAGTCTGTCCAAACTTGATTGCCAAAAATGCATAAAATGTACAAGTAAACAATCATGAAGCATGACTTCATTTATGACAATTTGTCTTTAAGATGCTAAGGGAAGTAGTGAGTTTCATTTTCACTTTTAAATTTCCTGATTTCTACTGTGTCTAAAGCCATGGTTATGTTGTTTTGAATTTTATGAGTAATCATTCAAGATCCACATATAAATTTGTTTTCAGGTTAGATAAACCACAAGCCATTGCAACTTTTGTCAATATTTTCTGATATGTCTGGCCATAAAATACAGTAATGTATCAGACCAAAAGGATAAGTGGTGCACCTACAGTACAAAAGGCTATAATGTGCTTGCCTCGTAATTCCAGGAACCAAATTAAAATCAAATTCGAGCCTCCAAACATATTAAATAATAAAGAAATTGAATACTCAATCGTTTAATTATATTCTTTTTAGGATTTTGATTCTTACTTTTAATTGACAACTTTGATAACAAACAAAAAATGTAGGCATCAAGAAAACCGAGGAGGCGGAGTCTCTGAGAAACAACTTGTTGGTCTATCATTGGGTGCCATTTTATGCATAAAGCATAATTTAAGCGATCTTTTTTTGTAATTATCCTCAGCCCCATGAATAACATCTGTGACTTCAATTGTTTTTTTAAACAGCGTATAAGGTCATCGAATGATGCTGGACACTAAAAGAGTCATGGGTGCACATCTTGTTCGTGTCATCATTACTGGTTTTAAGAATTCTTTAAAAAGTTTACAAAGTTTATGTTACCTGATCGGTGGTTCATTTCTGTAGCTTAGGAAAACATAAATCATCTCTTCATCGGTAATATTCTTTCCGCAACGTCAGCCGACATCTAACGCTTCCTCTATTGTTGAGGTTTTCGTGTTGAGTTGTCATATTATTGGCAAACACACACAGTTGTTCGAAAGATTAATATCTGGTATAAATAACTTGCTTGTAGTGGAGGTTGATTCATAAAAGATGGATTCGATAAATTACAAAAATAGATATTTATTATATCTATGCCATATATATGAATAACATGCTTATATAAGTGTATTCTACCATTATTGAGGCTAAATAATGCCTGTTATGTACAGTGTATGGAACAGCGGAAGTAGAGATCCTGCAAAAACAAGGTCTGCCTAAACATGGTGAAGTACAGGAATGAAGACGCAAGACAGTAACGTACAAGAAAATAACCAAAGAAGCAAGAAATCAAGCACTATGCGCATAAAATGAAGATTGTGGGTTGTATTGAAAAATACAAATATAAATTTCCGTGCTTTTTGTTGTGTCTGCTTTTGTTCACCCACTGACATAAATATGATATATGATGGCAGCTTGATAATGATGCTGATAATGATGGCACTTATGCAGTACAGTATAATGGAGCACATTACTGAATATACAATTAGGCAAGCAGTACCATGGTAACAAACATTTTTATTTTATATTTCTAAGTTATGATTTAAAATAGTTATTTTCAGAAATGTGAGTAAATTCAGCAACGTAAAAGACGTTGCAGTAATGGAACACTGAAAATTAAACATATTATAGTTTTAGTGCGTGAACGTTAAAACGAAAATCAAAAATGAGTTTGTTACATATTGTTTTATTCATGTATTATTGTCGTTGTTTATTTACTTGTATTGTGATATTCTTTGTAACAGAGAATACAGGAAACTGTGGAACAGAGAATACGTTATAACTTCCTACAAAAGATCAGCATTAAAATAAATGAAGTGTTATGTATATTTAATTTAATTTAATTTTTTGTCTGTAAGTTTAATTTTTTCTTATCTCATTATATGCTATTGTAATGAAAAATTGTTTACTGAACTTAACCTTGTCCAAAAATTGAGTTAATTTCTGCTTGACCTGATTGAGTTTTTATTTATGTAAACAACTAATAATAGCATCATTATTCTTTATGTGTATGAGCTTATTAACCAAATTATTATTCAGTTAAACAAGAAGTGGTAAATATGTTGATCACGGTCAGGGTGTTTGGAGATTCCAATGTGACTTGTATAGGCTATCGTGTTATAAGTAAATGAGGTTCTTTAGATCATTCTAGAAGGTTGTTTTAAATTAGGTAATGGATGTTTTTAATGTGACCTGAGGTCAAGCAGAAAACTACCTTGTCTTGTGACTGTGAGGATTTTACCAGTCGTGCTTTAATATATGGCACTTTGAGTTGTATTATGTTGTGACCAGTTTGGGCTGAATTTTTAGTTTCATTCAATTATTGAATTCAAGTGATTATTTTCTCTGGAAATACAAAAATGCCCTAACAAAATTCTTGGATAAAGACATTCATTGGAATTTATACTGAATTCAAACCTGGAATAACATTTCTGTGATTCAACAAGAGACTGTCGACACATCAGTACTTCACTGATTATAATATGCACGTCATCGCCTTCAGTTTTAAATTTCTTCGAAACTTGCACTGAGTTTTATTCAGGATTTTTTATTACTAGGATTTGTATCTTTAATTCTTGGATTATTTTTGGATTTAATTTGCAATACCGTAAGTTCTTTTTTCTCATTTTTCACTTTGTATTCTAGGGAAACAAATTATTTATTCAATTTTACAAAGCTTGTTGTCTTCACTCTTTTCTGTTACTTATTTTAAGAGCATAGACTCGTAACGGATGATGAAGATATTTAATGATGATAGATGAAGATACGGGGCGAAAGCTTCAGCTACACTAATAACAACGAGGACTCGTGAGTCTCGTCTTTTTTTAATACACAATTTAAAACGAAATCTTCATGCGTGGTAATTTTATTAAAGATTTTAAAATGTAGCATTAATTAAGAAAAAGAGTGCATATCCTCGTGTTCTAGCAGGGCCGGGTGGGAGAGAGATTGAGGGATTTCCGGAAACACGCCCCAGGCTACCCCCCAACACACACACACACACACACACACACACTTGAAATTCAACCATCGTTTTATTATCGCGCACCTTTTATTGGGTATTGTGCACACTCTGAGTAAACAGACCCCATGACTTTAGATTTTGGTGTCCTTTCGAGGAAAGGCATGGCTCTTTTAAAATTTTGGAACCACCTCCGGTCAACACTTGACCTGATCCGGCCCTGCCTGGTTAACCGATTTAAAAAAAAAAAACAACTGTTTTTAAACTGGTATTTAATCTATTATTATTATTATTATTATTATTATTATCACCATTATTATTATTATTATTATTATTATTATTATTATTATTGCCGGCCTTAGGCCAATTGGACCAATTTAGCCCCGTGCGTTAGTAATTTATAAAAATATATATTTACAGAGAGAAAATAATGTTAAAGCGATAGAAGAAATTCTTAAGTTCAAGATCATGTGAAACTTGTTTTAAAGTTTATTTCCAAACACCGTACTTACAGAGGTCCCGCGCGTAAATCCAAGGGGCCCCGTGTTTGTTAAGGCTATTCCTGATTATTATTATTATTATTATTATTATTATTATTATTATTTTGTTTATTTTAGACGCTGTTAGGACCCCATGATCTTGAACTATGTAACATAAAGAAACAAAACCAACCAGCTTAGAAAAATCAACAAATAATTTAATTCTCCTAGTTGCGAACTAACAATAATGTGATTTTAAATCCCAAACAATCCTAAATACATAACATATATTACTATAATGATTAGAACTACACAGGGAGATGATATATAAATGACACAAAATATATACAAAAAAGCGATACAGTAATACTATACACGTGACAAGTTATCTGTAATCACGTGATCTTTTTACTTGATGTGTATGTCAAGGTTGCATTCACGCAGCATCAAACTCCACCCCAACAATCTCTGATTTGCGTTTTTTATTTTGTTAATTAATTAAGTAAGTTGTGATAAATCAAAATAATAATCTGAGATAAAGCTGAACTAACATACACGTCAAAATGATGCAAAGCCAATATCTAAGTCAAGGATTCTTTCTCGATTGTTAAATAATTTCGCTGTTGCTTGTTTAGAATTGTAGAAAATAGCACACTTGATGATCCACACCATTTCTATCTTCTTGAATCAATACTCCACCAACCCCTACATCACTTACAGAAACGGACATTTTAAATGATTAACCGAAATCTGGAGATATAAAACAGCCATTTATAATATTTCTTTCATGATAAAACCAGTGGACTCTATTTAATGGATTAGTGAAAATGTTGAGGTTGCCTTATCATGAGATAAATATATCCTTAATAAATATTTGCCAAAAACAAATTTTAAGACATGTGGGAGCTTATAATGATATAAATACAGACATATAAGGATTGCTGATGATTGGAAAAATAAAAAAGCTCATGTACCAATGACCGTATGCACTATTAACAATGTTTTTAACAGTCATCACCCTGTGGCATTCCTGAAATGAAAAAATTGCAAGACGTCTTGGCTTCACGCAATACGCTGAAAGTTCATCCTCAAGAAGTGCGTGGAGAACTGTTATTTCGAGGCAACAATTTCAAAGACGGAAAATACATTTATGTCTATCAACACGATGAACATTTCGATGTCATTACCAGTATCACCAGATTCCTCGGATACAGTTATTGCTGTGAGAAATGTGACTATGGCTATAACAATCGAGAGCAACACAAACAGTGCGGATCGAAATGTGAGGGATGTTTAGCCTCTAAACACTGCCTTGACGAAGGACAAGAACGAGTGCATTGCCCTGCTTGTCAGCAAACATGTTCAGCCCTACCTGTTACCAACAGCATCTAAAGACGCAAGGTTCACAGAAGAAAAGTGCTTGTCAACTGCTGAGATTGTGCCCTACTTGTGGACAAGTCTACGTACCAACAGTGCCAAGGCGCACGTATGTTCAGGAAAGGAACGATGTCCCATTTGTCGCCAAATCGTGCACTTGGAACATGAATGATACATTCAAAAATATCAACTCAAACAGGAGGAGGAGGAGAAAGAGGACAAGAAGAAATGGAATTTCACCTTTTTCTATTTCGAATGCATGCAAGAGACCGGCATTCACATTCATAATTTCTGCGTGGCTCATCGAGCGTGCGAGAAATGCATCCAAGAACCCATCTTTCGGGGACCTAACACGCTGACAGATTTCTCCCGATGTATCTTAGAGCCTATCACCGAGACGAGGAGTCTAGAGGACATCGAACGTTACGGAGATTGTCATCGCTATGCGACGGTGATGGCTCACATTTTCTCGGAGTATGATGGACAATTTCTCCTAAAATAGTATACGGAACAAAGCACCGAACTTCCTATAGTCACTTTGAACTTAGCCAAATTCATTTCCATGCAAGTGGGACAAGTGCTGTTTAAAGATTCAATGAGTTACTTGGTCATGCCATTGAGCCGATTACATAAAACGTTTGGAAAGACTAAAATATACAAAGGCTATTTTCCGCACTTTTTCAATACCGAAGCCAATCAACACACCGTCCTGCTAGATTTTCCTGATGCTCACAACACGATCCCGACAGCATGCGCTCTGAACAACGAGAAGGTTTTTACCAAACTCACGCATCGGAACCCTTCGACTTTCAGGAAGAAGTGTAAAGTATTGTCGATCCGACGTGGACATTTTAAGGCGTTGCTGTGAAACATTTCGAGAATTATTCATGGAGCACGTAGGGATCGATCCTTTGAAAGAAGCCTTCACCATTGCCAAAGCGTGCTCCCTAGAGTATCGCAAACGATTCATGTCCGAAAACACCCTGGCTGTCATCCTCCCTCAAACGACGAACTTTGTCGAACGATGATACTCGGTCAAAGCTCTGCGCTGGTTGCATCACTTGTGTGACAAGTAAAAGAAAAGGATACGGAGGAGGCGAAAAGACCATTGGAACACATTTGGTGGATGGCTGGGACTTAGGGAACCCTGAGGTCAACACCATTGATAAGGAAAACTGATGTTTCCTTTTTGCCGTACTTGTGCCGAAACTTGCAACCAAGACCAACCTCTGGAATAGCGCGCATTGACGAGAACGTTGGTCAGCGTGGAATTGTTTAAAACTCTGGACCTGGGATACCAATTGTTAGAAGTTTGCGAAATTTACCACTTTCCCATGACAGAACATATCCACATGGGTGACGATGCTCAGAAAGGCATTTTTAAAGACTACGTGAATGGCATTCTGAAACTAAAACAAGAAGCTATCGGCTATCCTTCCTGGTGCAAAAACTCCCGAAGACCAAGAGACATTCAAAGAGAAATACTTTGACCAGGAGAGCATCACTTTAGACCACATCGAGAAAAACGAAGGAAGACAATCGTTTGCTAAAGTGATGTTGAATTGCTTGTGCGGAAAAATGGCACAACGACCGTTTTTACCCAAGACGGAGTATTTTGCAAAACATTTCCCGCTATTATTCACAACAAAACTAAATATATGAAACACGTGGACGTCGTTAGTGAAGGCTTGATCCTGGTCAATTACGAAGAAGAACTTGTGTTTGTAGGGGCTGACAAATTTGGAAATATCATCATTGCGGGCTACGTGACAGCCCATGCTCGTTTAAAACTGTGCGAAGCTTTACACCAACTAGGAGAGCGCGTCCTGTACTTTGACACGGTCAGTTGCATCTACATTCAACGTCCTGATGATCATTGTTACCCTAAAATCGAAGGAGACCGTTTTGGAGTCTGAACTGACGAGCACCCCGACGACAAGATTCTAAGTTTTGCTAGTGGCGGTCCTAAAATTACGGCTACGACTACCGGGACAAACAAGAAGTGCACACCGAGTGTAAAGTGAAAGGACTGACTCTAAATCATCGCACGAGACAAGTGGTGAACTTTGTCCTGCAGAAAGAAGCGTTGCAGTCTGGAGAGGATGGAAACTTTAAAGTGATCACCTACAAACCGCACAAGATTGTACGTTTACCCACACACGAAATCGTCAGTCGGCCCTTGAAAAAACTGTATAAAGTCGTGTACCAAAAGCCAGTACGGCTTCCCAACCACTTCACTTTACCGTATGGACACGCCGATATTGGTCAGCATATAAAGGAGAAAACTTCCAAGACCGTAACTTCATTGTGACTGCAAACGCCAAGCAAGATGAATCCTTTCACACAGCAAGTATCGAACGAGAGAAAACTCGAGTGCGATGCAGTGCCTCATGATCACGTCACCATTGCAGTACCAAATCTTAGTTGTTTATTTACTAACGCCATGGAAAACTATATGCAACCAGTGAGACTTCCAGACTACAAGACTTCACCTTATGGACACGCTGCTATCACCCAGTATAGAAATGGACGACTTCCAAGAACGACACTTCATCGCGAGGACAAACGCCAAGAAAGATTAAATAGATGAAAAAAGAGAAGGAACAAACATCACTGACCTCTTTCACCACCATACCGTCACAGCAAATTGCGCCCAAGAAGGAAAAGGATCCAGTATACCTAAAAGAGTATTTTAGCATCCACATGACTCAGACTGCGACTTTGAGAAAATTGTGGACGACAACTGACACCTACACGAAGAAATGTAAAGACTTCGCGTCTGTTGTTCCAGCCTAGGAATCAGCAGGTTTCATTACGGACTTATCTGACTCACTGTTAGAGGAACTCAAACGTCAGTGTCAAGTCGAAGATAGAGGTCGTTTGAGCCTATTTATGTATCACGACAGTTTGAACTCTCCTGTATGTCTCGGGTTTAGTACACCTGCAGAATTAACTTCTTCTATACTATTGAGGACCATTGAAGACGTGCAGACGATGAGAGAGAAATTTGACATAACGTTGTGCCTCCATGGAAAGAAGACACTGACCGCCATTGATCTGCTTATCGATAAGTGTACCGAGCACGATGGATATACCAACAGATCTAAAATGAAAGGAAGTATGTGATGCAAAACATCTACGCTGGGAAAAAAGTGGTAGCTGACCAGATTTAGACGACGTGTGTGATTGATAAAAAGAAAAGCACGAACTTTGCCCTATTTGATCGTTTGTTTCTTGTTTTAGTCTTTTCTTTAAAATGAACATTAATTGTAGTATGAAAAATGTCATTCTTTTATGAAATGCATGTTTTTATTTTATTTTATGGCATGAACATTAATTTTTAAATGTAGTTTTTTAGAACCAAGAGATAGATAACTTGTGAATAGGTTTGTTCCATGTCCACATTTGTATGTACTAAATGAAAGGTGCTTCGACCAAAACACAGGCCATATAACCCATGTATATATCTGAATAAATGTTTTGTACCCATACAAAAGACTTTTCTTTCTGGAGTCTCTATTCCGTCTGTGTTTCTTTATTTGGAACATCTCTGTCCTCTTTTCTGTGTGTTTATATCTTCTTTGTTTGGATGAGTTTTTGTTTGTTTCTGTATGTCTATGTTTGTCCCTACCAACCCTTTATCCCGATAAATACATTTCACCCTATAAATAGTTTTGACCCTTTAAACCCCATGGCGTCATCAATGTTCAATTCCCAATGACCCCCAGGTGACATTTCCATGTTAAATTCCTTTTGACCCTATAGTGCAAAAGACCTCTTTTAGCCTAGAACTCCATCGACCCCCAGATACCCCCATATATTACTGAGATTTCTTATTTTGACTCTCAGATGAAAATAGATAGAATTTAACATAAGTGTGGTGCTTCTACGACTTTTATTTCAACAAGTTCCAAATATACAATTACCAACACGTACATTATATACACGTATCTTATATTTCTTTATATAAAACATTAATATTTTTAGAACATTAGAGGCAACATTCACTATTTACCAGTATTAGCAGTTTCAAACAACATGTATGTACTGTCTTAGCAAGTATTGGTTGTGTACTTTAACTATACAGCTATTAACACACACACACACACACATACACACATACACACACACACACACACACACATATATATATATATATATATATATATATATATATATATATATATATATATATATATATATATATATATATATATATATATATATATATATATATATATATATATATATATATATATATATATGAATAACAGGAAATTTTCTGTTAGTAAAGTTTAAAACTTCCTCGCAAATTTCTCTTCTCTCAATGCTTACCACGTGTATATTAAAATATATGTCTCCACGGAATTTATTAAATAAAATATGCTAATAATAATGAAAATATGATTCCAGTTTTGTTGACAAAATAAATTTCTGAATATTTACAATAATTCATTACAACTGTGAGTGAAAAAAGAAATGATAAAAAACGAACAACATATGGAGAATATAAACATTTATATTTTTATATAATTGGAATCGACGTTCAGTATTTTCCACTGTTGTAAGCTTAAGAGTCTGTGTTGTCTTGGCCACTTTGCCCGTCTTTGCTCCGTCTTCACGCGTCGTTGCGCGTCTTTGCCAGTCTTTGTGCGTCTTTGCGGTGTTTAGTTGGACCTTTCCATAGTTCGAAGGATTGTTGTATCCAGAGATAAACTTCCGTTCTGTAAAAAGCGTTAAGTTTCTAATTTTCTTTAACAATTTTCCAAGGTTTAGATGAATCGATTTTGATTTTATATATATTGTAGAGTTTCAATTTAGAACTCAAGATAGTGTTGCCGTTTGTGCGCACTCTAGTAAGAACCTAAGCTCCCGGATACCACTCCTGGATCGGTCTCTAACTTGTTGTGAACAGTTTTTATTTTATAACTCTAATCATTACAAACTAATAATCATTTTTCATAAGTCAGCAACACTAAAACTTAATTCAACATTTAATTTTTTAATGTAAAGTTTATGTTATTATGTCCTTTAACAACTTATTTGGTATTAAATATATTCAATTTGGAAAATCAATCCAGGTTGCTCTTTACATGTTTACACTGTGTAATAATGACCACATGCAAGTTACTTGTCTTGCAAATGTGAGATCATTCTTACTGACTTCGGTTACCAACTACAGAGATTCCGTTACACCGTATATGCCGGTTTTTGCTTGCAAAAGTTGACCCTGAACGGTAAAATATGAGTCGGTAGTCGTTAGTACAACAGTGTAAAGACACAGCAAATTTTGTTTAGTGCTATGTCTTACTATCCAAATAATGGCCGTGTATAGCCTGTTCTGGTGTCAGTTGACATCAGAATGAGTAGTCAAAGTTACAGGAATATCGCACACACTTGGCTGCTTATGTTGACACTCTTCCACTAATTTATGTGTAATTAATATACTTACTGTGCTGTCTTTATCCTGGTGGAATGAAAGTATGACATTAGCAAATGGACACATTTTCATGTTCCATTGACATGCATTTGAATTTGTTGCAACGCGACGATAGTCGAGGTATGGCAAAGTATGTTTATGTGGTGGAAATGTTTCTTGAATGGAACGAAATGTCGCTTACAGTTCCAATAGGTATAATATATTTTTATTCGGTTCATTAAAGAATAATATTTTAACTTAACATGATTGAGGCATTATTGGCTTTCATCACTGAAAATTTGACTTTTGTTACATTGTTAGTCGACATCAAAACAAGCTTCACAGCGCCGTTATTTAGGCAGTAAGACCCATCACCTGCCAGAACAAAAATGTCAGGTGATGTGTCTTATGTTGTAGGACTAGGTATTCATGTACAAACTGTAAAATGTTTTTTAAGTCTTGAAAGTTAATTGTTTATTCTTCAAAGTTTTAAAAGCCGGCCAATTCTATTCATACAGTTGTAGTGCCATATCCCTACCGACAGTGATCAGTGAGCGACAGCAGCAACATAAAAAGAGTAGGCTTCTCTCTTTTGTTGGTTCAGGCAGTGTAACGGTATATACCACCATGTCTGCCAATTCTGCATGTCGGGTAATTCTGCGCAGTGATGCGTCGTTTCTGTAAACATTGGATCACATGCTATTTTGGGAAAATAATCCATTTTGTATCAAGAAAGAACGATCATACTTTAATTAAGAAAAGTAATATTCATAAAGTGTACAAAAAGATTCCACATTTTGACTCGAAAGGCATATGAAAATATGATTTCTAAATGTCAACATGAAGACCCACTCCTATGGCCTTCTTAAACCTGTAACCCATAAAATCCTATTTACTATGTATCTTTTAGAATCATACAAATAAATACATTATATAAAAGATGGAAATGTATCATTAAAAAATTATGCACCTTAATCAAAGTTTCCAATTTTGCATGAAGTTGTCCCACACATACAATATCATCTGCTACCCAATGTGTCAACTTGCCGCTAGAATGGCATACTCGAGAAATTCCCTGCAAATAGTTTGTTTCGAAATTATTTAGCAATTCTTCCCCATAAACAAGACGTTGTAAACACATTACTTCCTATTCATTGTTGTTTCTCTTCCACATAATAGCTTATTTTTTAAAAAAATGTTGAACTTTACTAATGTTGTATAAAATCGGTTTAGTTTGCTTAATATCTCTTGCCATTTATTGGCATTGTTACATTGAATTTTTTGGATAACTAGCAATAAACCTGACCTAATTACTCAACTGAAATGCTCACAGAAACAGTCGAAAGTAATGTATTTCATTTCTATAGCCTGAGAGATAAACATTTAATCTTTTCAAAGCTGTGCACAGAATAGGCCGACATATCGCAAGTCATGACATGGGGGTGGTATCCTGTGTGTCCAAAATTAATATTATTTTGAACAAAATATTTTGGTGACAAGTGCCTCTTTTCAAATGGTAAGCATTGTAGTGTTTTATTTTTGTGAATTGGTCCCATTCGGTAAGCGTTTGCTTCAGTATTGGAGACGGAAACCTTAGGTGTGCAGAAATGCCCAACAGCATTGTACATATGGTATTGTTCTTTCTCCCTAGTCTATTAAAATAGAAATTTAGGGTTGAAGTTCCCCCAGTTATTATATTACTGAAACATAGTATTGCTGCAGCCCAGCAAGTCAGGCCGGTTTCATCATGTGTAGTTGCTGTCAAAACAATGCCTGATGCCATGAAATAGACAAGCTGACTCTCCCTCCACTGCTGTTTTGTGTGACTAATTACTGGTGTGTGAAACAATACAAATGTAAAGCACACATTTTCTGCTTCATTGATCTTAATCCAAGCTTTTATTTCTCCAGAACAAATTAAAAACATAATTTTGTTTGTTGAGCGACTGGCTTGGTTTAGATTTTGCTCCTTTCTGTTTATCAGTGTCTGTCATGCTGAATTTAACACATTAACCCCTGGAGTTTTTTGTCGTTTTTGCCTGAAATTTGAGTAGGAAACACATTTTGAAAGCTATTTCTGAATACATCCAAAAGCACCAACTTGCAGGTGATCTTCCAATAACATACTGCCTAGTTATGTTAGACACAAAGTCGGATTCCGACCACGGGCAAATTTTGGGCAGAAAAAAATCGGGTCCAAAAAATGAGGTTTTTCCCTCTGTATTTTGTAGTGCAACTAGAAATTCCAGATTATTTAGTATCGTTGTAGAGCTACATCTGTCTACCTTTCTATAATACCACCCACTTTAGTGTATCATGCATGACCATGATGCTGCAGAGCTCGGCAGTAGGCTACTACCTCTTGCCATGTTAACTTGTCGCCAGGGGTTAATGTGTTAAAGACTTTGACTTGAATGAAGAGGGTACTCTACAGATATGAACTTCTGAGAGAGAGATGGGTATGAGGTGAAGTTGTTTCTATTTGCAACATGCACAATGGAGAGAATGTTTGCATATCTCTATGATACTTTCATGTACTGTGGCTGAAATTTCATTGGTTATTGTACGTATGGAAATCGTACATGGTCTAAGCACACAGCAAACCAAAATGACTGCTCCCATATGCATACCAGCTTGAATTAGACTAAAATACATCTTTAGCAGTTATTGAAAGAGGGTAAACAAATTTTGCCAGACTTTACAGTACCAGTTTCTGAAAGAGCATTAAAAGAACTACCAGGGGCCCGGAGTGGCTGAGTGGTCTAAAGCGCTTACCGTTCTGGATCACTGCCATCTCACTGCTGTCTGCATGGGTTCGAGTCTCAGGCTTGGTTAACGTTGGTACGTGAGAAAGCTTGCCAGTAGCTTTTTGTGGGTTGGTGGTTCTTCCTGGGGTTTTCCAGGGTTCTTCCTCCACCAGTTATACTGGCTGCCATGTATAGCCTATCTTGTGCTGAAAAATGGCATTAAACCCTACAACAACAACAACAAAAAAGAACTACCAAAGATATAAAATGTAAAAAAGGTTATTGGTTCCTTTTTTTAACAATTCACCTGATTCCAGGAAGCGATAATGACCAAGCTGAAATAGCATTTTTTTTATGTAGCTGCGCTTCTGAGGAAAGGCCAAGCTATCTTTTCTATAAAACACATTACACCCATCAATCATGCACAACATTCAAGGGAATCAAAAAAGTTCTTTTAACAATACGTTAAGATATACAAGGTCCTTTTTAAATAGTATATTCAGTGAGGAAAACCAGGGAATTTCTTTTTCTTAAAAAATCTAACCCTATGCATTATATGAAACTGTAGAGCACCACCCAGACTAGTAAAACTTAACATTTTATATGTTACATATAAACACCTTAACTATTTACTGTATAAGTGAACTCTGAAGTAAAGTTGTTAACTGTGTATGAATTAAGTTGGTGACATACAATGACAATATTGGAATGGAATTTCACTGCTCTTGGTGTGTTGACATTCGTTATCAAATCAGTTTCTGTAAATGTCAGAAACTCATTCATTTCATTTTCTTTTTGTAAAGTATTGTTTTCCACATAAATTTCCATACCTTTTGCAGATGATAAGCCCTGCATTGATGAGATTGGTTGGCTAACATTGCACTAGTAAAATTTGGCCATGCACCAACTTTTTCCATCCTTGTTGATACAAGGTACCGCTAGTTGTATAACCATAGTGGAATCTCTGCCACTAGATAGGCCCTATAATCAGGCAGGTGCAGATGTTGTGAATTAATGATCATTTTGGTAAATCAGGAGTTTTGAAATGTGTAGGATTTTGAAAATTATTATGATGAATCATTTTATATATATATCCCTACTTCATGTTAACACTTTAATAATTAATGTTATTTCAACTCACCAAATAACCAGTAAAAAAAATTGAGTTAGAGAAACCACTCCAAGCTGTGGATGGTTGAAAAATAATGTCCTTGTCCCATTATGGCTCTTGCATTATTTTACACAAATCCACTGCATGTCATGGCTTCTCCAATACAACTTTTGACCTGAATTAGACAACCGATTATGTACTAAAACAACAGATATATAATTAGAAACAAGTACGGTTTGTAAGGCAATAAATGTAAAATATTTTGGTATGTATAATATGCACTTTTTGTACCTAGGTTTCCTATTCTACATTTTACTGTAGAGCAATAAGTTTTAAGATGATCTGACGTGAGGATTGGGGCACTAACGCTAATGCCAAACTTAAGTCAATTACCTTAAGATAGCAATACTGACACTAAGTCAACGTGTTCTCATTGTCATCTGTGTATGCTGAAGCTGTTAATACAAAGTTGTACTCATTTAATTTCGCACTTCGCCCTAGATTAACACTTGAAACAAAATAGATTGGGAATATATTTTGTACATATAATTTGAATGATAAAAGGAATAGAAATAAAATTAAAGTTCATACTTTTGTTTAGATAATGCCAATGCAACCCCTCCCTCGATTTTTGTAATGTGGCAGCAGTTAAACAATTTCTGTTTGAACACTGGTCACAAATAAAAAAATGTAGGTGTGCTAGATTTATATTTGTTCCTTTTATTAGTTTATTACTTGATGGATTATTGGTACAGTTTATAATGCCAAGTAATGGATTAGTGTTTTTTTTATTCAGACTTTGTTCGCAAGATGACTGATATGAATCAGAGAGGAGGGGAAAAGGAAGAAGTTCATCACCTACAAGATGCAGTATCCAGTGGAGATGATTTGGAAGAAGAGATAGAGGAACCAGAATATGCACAAGAACTTACAATTGTGGACCCACATGCAGTTGTTTGTATCTTTCTTTTTTAAATAGATATTTATGCTTGATGGAGAGTTTGTGAATCTTATTTTATGTTGTGTTTATGTGTGATTTGGATTTCTAACATAGCTTTAACAATTTTTCAGTCATATCACTACGATGTCTGCAGTGTGGCAGTTTATAGTGATGTCCAGCACTTGGGCATCATGCCACAGACATGTAGCATGATGTCCCACCCAGTCACCTTATCCTGACACCAGGCTGACCAGTCCTAACACTAACCTCTTAATGCAGAGCAATAAGCGAGGCAGCTGTTAGTACCATTTTTATAAGTCTTTGGTATGACTCATCCAGGGATCGAACCTGTGACCTCCCGCGTCCGAGGCAGACGCTCTAACCACCAGGCCACCGGAGTGGTCTTATTTTAGGTTGTAGAGAAGAGATAAAAACATCCCAAGCCCTCTCTTTGAGATTAAATGATTGGCCTCTATCTTAAAATAAGTTGTATTACTATAAATTGCACCAACTTAGATTTGAAACTCACAGTGGCTAAGGAAGTTGCTTAAGGTGCACTTAATAGGTGAAGAGAGTAAAATTGACAGAAAACATTGGACCCTAGATAAACTGCAAGTTTGTTTTTCAAGTCAGCAGTATTGTCCAGTTGTGCATTGAGCATTATTTTCATTAAAGAGAGGCGCTGGTTATCCCTGAGTTACATGACAAGACTTGATTGACAGAAATTTTGACCCACCATTTCAAATTGGGCTTGTGATTTTCAACCCTAGGTAATTAATGTCTTTGAACTCCTTCTTGATTAAAGCTAGACACATGAACCTTGAGTCAGTGCTAGTTTTAGGAGAGTTGGTTGTGCCAGTGCATTTTGAAATTTTGATCTTATCCCTAGGGTTCAGCTATTGGGTTGGGGTGATTTTACATTCATTTCAAACAACTTCAGTTTCGGGCATTTAGAAGATGTCAACACACAGGACCCCTGTGTCTTTCCGCAACCCACAGGGACTTTGCCTCTAGAACATAGCATAGATGCTATTGAGATTCCCATCCAATACCCATATATGCACTTACTGGCTGTGAGAATAAACATTTATACATGAAGCTTACATTGGCTTGGGGTTCCTTCATACCTCCCACTGATGTAGCCTTGGGGATGGTAGTACAAATTGGAAAGCCGAAGAGTACAAGTTGTACAAAGATGCATCTTTCAATAGTTCATCAAAATAATTAATGGTGCATAATTTCAGATCATCTATGTCTACTTGACTCTGATCTTAAAGTTACAGTATTATCTATTTTGCAAAAGTTCTGAGAGGTTAACAAAGATGCTCATATTTTTAAGATCAGATGTTATTCTTGAGGGTTACACTGAAGCCCTTTTAATAGTAACTTTAAAGGATTATAACAAAATCTATTATTCTTGATGGTAATTGAATCAGATGATTGTGAATAAGTATTAGAAGGAGAAAGCTAACATAACCTTTCATTTTACAACACTGTTTTGATTTGTAATGATGATTTACATTTTTTTTGTCTTGCACAAAGCACATACTTCAAAATCCAAGTGATATAAGTCAGTCTTTTAAGTCAGTAATTTTCTATATAACTCGTGTTTTAATTTGCTTTAAATATATATTCCTTGTGTTTCAATGCAGGATGTGTTGCTGATGGAACTTGAAGGGTTTACAAATATTGTATGTGGAACTAATGACTACTAGAATGTTGTCTGGGCTACCATATATTGAAGCCATGTTGTCCACAGGGCTACTATATAATGTCATCATTTGATCTCCATTGTTGCAAGAAGTACTTGATAGTAGATAATGGTTGTTAATATCATTAAAAAATGTACAAGGATTGTCATGAACTAGACAGTTTCGTATTAAAAGGCTTTCTTTGCCTTTGGGCAGCTAAATTTATCAAGCTTGGCTACCAGATTCTTTTTCTGGAAGCTCAGCCCATATGATTTGTTGTACCTTGGGGTTGCAATTTGATAGGTTTCCTGAAAGATAATTAGTGATCAGTGAAATAAAACAATTACAATTTTGATTTTTTTCTTTCAGGATGTCGACTTTAATCATTGTAGGATAGCAAAAATCGAGAATTTGGAACAGTTGACTCGATGTGAGGTAAGAATTAGATCATCTAGTGAGATTTTAGTTCTTCATTTCCATGAATAATTTTATCCATAACAAACACAAGCGGGGGTCAATTTACCCACTAGCCAACTGAATTTTTCTGAAGTCTTTACTGAATAAATTCTGTTAAATCACAGGAGGATTAGTTTATTTTCTGCAAGGCCGTTTGATTTCCATGTGAGCTGGCCCAGGAAAAATCTCAGTTCAGTTGACCCCTGCACATGTTTCACATTGCATCATATAATGATTTTTAGGTTGTTCACAGACATACAGTAGTTCTCTTTTGTGCCATAGGATGAGTCAGCGACTCCAGAAATGTGGGAAAATCTGCTTGGTACTCCCCACTTTTAAAGAAAAATGCAGAGAGCAACAGTTACAATATTTACCAGCTATCAAGGCATGTACAATGCATGGAAAATCATCTTAAACTTATAAATTTTGCTCCTTTTCTATACAAACATTGTTCCAGTTACTTGAAGGTTTCCCAACAATGATTTTGAGTTTTCTGGGTTAGTTAGGCATAGAAATAGCAATTATACGCATTGGGATTCTTGATCTTACTATGCGGGAGGCAGCAAGTTTTAACCAAGACTGAGTCATACCAAAGACTTATAAAAATGATACTAACCGCTGCCTCATTAGGCCTTAGCATTAAGAGGTTAGTGTTAGGACTGGTCATTCTGGTGTCAGGATAATGTGACTGGGTGGGACATCATGCTACATGTCTGCAGCATGATGCCCCAGTGCTAGACATCACTTTAAACTGCCACACTGCAGACATTGTAGGGATATGACTGAAAAATTATTAAAGCTACATTACCCACTAACTGAACTGACCATGTTCAGAGCACACCTCACCCTTGCTCTGTATCCTACACTGGCTATCCATTTAATCCAGAATTAAACACAAAATTTGTTCTCTGTGCTTACATTCACTGATGGGCTCCAGTCTAACATACCTATCCGACCTCACCCATGTGTACACACCAGCAAGATACTTATGCTCCTCTTCTGACACTAGTATACTCATTACTCCCACTATGAAAATGAAGTCATATGGACAACGTTCTTATCATACCAGGGCCCATCAACATGGAATGAATTGCCCACTGAACTAAGACACAAAGACACAGTGATCCCATTCAAGAGTGCTTGTAAAACTCACCTATTTCAACTGTAAGAACAACTTAAAGACCAAATAATGTTTCCTTACCTTAAATATTTTCAGCATGTTTTAAGTATTCTAATTTCATGGTGTTTTCTGTCGTTGTAATCATATCATTATATATGTGTTGTCTAATGGAAAGTGCTTAGAACTTCTAAAGATTAGGTGCTATAAAAAGTCCTCATTATTATTATTATTATTATTATATATAGTTACTACAGTCAATAAAGAAGGTCATATTTTAAAGCAAATCCAAATAAAATCGTCTCTGATATTTTCAGCTGCATCCATCCACTTAAGGAGGGAATGAACACAGTTTTTTGTGGGGGTGGGTCTTCTTATTTTACTTTTTTTTATAGATGTCTTAAGTAAAGGTAGATACATTTTATCTGGTTGTTAGTACATTGTTTTTATGCAAGGTTCTCGATAGACACTGAATTTGCTGCTTGGAATTTTAATGTGACCCATTTCTGATCCATGGAAATTCCAGCCAGTGATTTTAATGATGGATGCTGATTTGTTCTGGATCATCAGTCTTAATTACCTTTG
Organism: Sinohyriopsis cumingii; assembly: GCA_028554795.2. NCBI lineage: Eukaryota > Metazoa > Mollusca > Bivalvia > Unionida > Unionidae > Sinohyriopsis > Sinohyriopsis cumingii. The sequence goes on along the minus strand of CM068838.1, from coordinate 74,211,869 downwards.
AATCACCTCCAGCATAATTTCTTACTCAGTGCACTGCCTGTGATGAATTTGCTATATATGCCAGTGATCATTATTTGCTAGAGCACTTTTTACACTATGTCAACCAACAATATCATACCTATGTCAGATCAATATGAACCGGGTCGAGCTAACAGGCTGCTGATGACACACTTAGGTGTGCATAACTGAATTATGATTAGATTGTTTTGAAATTATCTTTGATGTATATGATAGTTGAAAAGAGAGAATCAGTTATGATTTGATTGGATTATTTTTTCTTCGGCTACCAATCAAATTATAGTCTGTGTGTTTTATGGGTGATAGATTTGCTACAGAGACTGAAACAATTGAAATTTCAGACTCAACTATGACTTGATTGGTTTAACTTGAGATCAAATATTGGAATTTGTTTGATTGCTCATCAGATTATAAACAGACAAAACTGGAAAATATGCTGGCAAGTTGTCAGAGGTAAATGGACAACTTTGTGTTTTCTTTGTGATTGTTTTGCTTCATTTGGCAAGACATTTAAAAATTGGGGTGTTTTTATTAATGTCTACTTCAGTATGAATTTACTGGACATTATGCTGAGTGATTTGAGAAGTTAAAAATAGAACATGTTGAGAAGTTAAAAATATACTAAAATAGATAATCATTTTTTTGTTTAATATACACACACATAATTAGATAAACACTTGTACCAGAATCAGTAATGGCTAAGTCTGTTTCTAAGAAAATATTGTTGAATTATTTTTCTTTTTTTAGCATGAGACAAGAAATCTTTAACATCAGTTTACTCCATAAATAATAAACAACCCCAGCTATGACTCCATAATTGTCAAAAACTAGTGACTACTGTGATTCAGTTTTGACTCATCATTTTCATTTTGACTCGTGAGCTTAAGGGGTCAGGGGTCAAATGACTCTTCTATTTCAAATAAAATAAGAACCCTGTTATGTAGTCACCTGTTGAGAGACTATTATGTCTGGGTTCTAAAATTAGCCTTATTCATGCAGATATCATTAATTTTATTCTGCTTTTTTTTCCCCTTCAGACTTTATGTTTGCGCCAGAACCTTTTGAGGAAGATTGAGGGTCTTGATACATTAACAGCACTGAGGGAGCTAGAGTTTTATGACAACCAGTTAACTGTTATAGAGAATTTGGATGCCCTTGTGAATTTAGAGTAAGTCTCTGTTTGCTTTAGTAGGGCAGATGTTCCAAAGTATTCAAGAGCATTTCATTGGTCAATCAAGCAAGAATTTTCCTTGTTTGAAATGACTTCGTTTAAGCCTCTGCTTTGTTATAACAGTGTAGTTCACTCACGATTCGCTAATTCCAGCATTTTTTGTGTTGATTATGTATACAAGGTAATTTTTATTAATAAACACATTAAAATACCTGAATAACATCAGGCATTTGCACTGAGGTACTGTTAAACACATGCATACATACATACAGACAGACAGACATACATACATACAAGTGCATGCATGCATTCATCCATCATTCCTTTCATTGATTAGCACTTCAGTATTATATATTTCCTATTTATTAAACTATTGTTTCACGGGATAATAAGTTGATGCATATAGTGTATGTGTTACTCACCCCAATGCTTGTTATAAAAACATTGTGACTATAATGGTAACCTCCTTATTTTATCCATCTGAATTTTTATTTTATTTGTTTTCTTCCTAAACCTTTATAATAGAAATGCACTAAATTTTGGTATTTTACTTTTTCAAAAGGCAGGAGTTTCCACAAGGGCTATTTACTTTTGCACACACACACACCTGCATGCACACATGCATATACCTGCATTCTCACACACATAGCATCCTTTCCCTAGATCTTTGAGATTGGTCAAAAGGTTAGATGTACTCATATTTAAGTTTTTCAGTTATTTTTATCCTTAAGGTTTTCAGTGCTTTATGTCCAGGCTTTTAGAACTTTACATTGAATCAGCACCATATAGCCATGTGCTGATGTGCCATTTATCCCTAATACATACATTCAGTTATAGATATTTCAATGGGCATTTTTTATTCCCAAAATTAGATACCTGATGTGGGTGAACAGAGCACCTAAAATAGTGCCATTAAGGGAGAATGGGAAATGTTTGAATTTTTTCAGTGTCAAGCTATTTCAGTTGCTCTAGTTTTCTTTAACCAACATCAGATATCAGTATGCTAAATAAACATGCACAGTATACATGATTCTGACATGTCTTGTTTTTGTTGCTTACTGTATTTTACCTTTTGTTAACTTTCAGGTTGTTGGATCTCTCGTTCAACAGAATATTAAAGATTGAGAATCTAGGTGCATTGACCAAGCTGAAAAGACTTTTCCTTGTTAACAACAAAATCAGCAAGATAGAAAATCTTGAGCATTTAACACAGCTAGATATGTTGGAGTTGGGATCTAACAGAATACGAGTAGGTAACAAATGAAAAGAGAAACTGCTTAGTCAATTTTCTGATAACTTGCCTGATTGGTCAAATGCTGATTCAAGGATGGTCAGAGTTTCTTTCTAATGAAAAGATTGTTCTGTTAAGAATATTGCCAAGTTTGTTCATTGGAAATCCATATTTTCTGCCAGAAATTTTGTGTTCCATTTGTTTTTATCATACACATACAGCTTCAGTCTCATTTGTTTAAATTACTAATGAATTCCTACCTTTGGAAGAGCAGACTGGTCTCAGTTTGTAATTACTTGCATTTGGTGTTAGAAATTTCACTGAATAAATTTGGAAAACATAATTTCACACCAAGGAATTTAGGTCATTAACAATATCATCTTTAATTTTATGTAACGGATAGTTGAGCAAGAGTTTATTCTGGGTGAGTAAAAAACAGTTTGGTATGTGTCTGACAAGGTGAGTTGATCTAAAGAGATTTTCACTCCATGCTAATTTGTGTTTATTTTGCAGGTCCTAGAGAACTTGTCAACATTAACCAACTTGAAAAGTCTGTTTGTTGGTAAGAACAAGATCACTAAGTTGCAAGGACTTGACAGTTTAGTGAACCTTACAAGTCTCAGTATACAGGTAAGTCAAGTCCCATATCGTTAAGTCATGACTCAGTATACAGGCAAGTCATGTCTCTTATAGCTGAGTCATGTCTCAGTGTAGCTAAGTCACATCTCAGTATACAGGCAAGTCATGTCTCCTATAGCTGAGTCATGTCTCAGTATAGCTAAGTCACTTCTCAGTATACAGGCAAGTCATGTCTCAGTATAGCTGATCCCTGTCTCAGTATACAGGTAAGTCAAGTCTGTATACTTAAGTCATGTTTCAGTATACAGCCAAGTCATGTCTTCTATAGCTAAATCATGTCTCAGTATCACTTGGCCATGTCTCAGTATACAGACAGGTCATGTCATTACACAGGCAAGTCAGTTCTCAGTATACAGGTAAGTGAATAACTGATGAGACACATATTTTATGTATACATCACTCCCTCGTTATGGCACCATTTAAAAGGTATGGTCATGGATCTCATTTTGCAATGGAGTATTAAAGTTACATGTATGATTTTCGTCATTATAAAATGGTCTTACTATAAAGCAATATATATATATATATATATATATATATATATATATATATATATATATATATGCACTCATGGTTTCCATGGATATGTGTTATAATGAGGTATTGCTCTATTTGTTTATACATAAAGTTGTCCTGTCTTAAGGAACATCTATTTATAAAAAGCATACCATATATTTCGAAATCCACCAAAGAAATCCTTATTTATATACCCTGTATTAAAAGGAACTGGCTTAATGTGGGCAAGAGGAAACTTTATTTCTTAAATGTCTATTTCCCCATTCTGTACTTGTTATAAAAAATAATGACTTTGATTTTTACAACAAAATTCACATATTGTTTCTGTATGGTAAATAAAGAATTTGCTTGAGAATGAGTGAAGACATTTCCCGATAATATCCCAATATAATTGTCTTCTGGTTTTATATAGAACAGTAATATGTTCTCCTCCATATGAAGGATACATAGAAAGGGCAACTTTACCCCATTTAGTGAGGTTTCATTTGGACAGACTTTTGTTTTGCCTGTGAATGGAGGACATAGGGATCATTCTTCTGGCAGGAACACAATCATTGTCATCAAGTGATCATTAACTACATTATGATCTTTTTAAAAAGTTTTAAAAGTGATACACTGTAGACAATAACTGCTTTTTGCACTGTCGTATATGCATGGGTTTCCAGTTTTGCCCACATGAGCAAAAGCTGTGAAATTGCAATGCAGCCCAACAGTGATATACCTTATTCCATTGAATACCTGTGTTACGTTAGCTGGGTATTAGCATATTCCAGTACTGTGTTAAATAAAGACTAGTTTCTTACAGAAAAAGAACTTATCAGTAAACCAAGCATTATTTTTGATCTCACGTTTAAATGGTTTATTCTAAATTACATTGTGTTAATTTGCTAAGTGACTTTTTAGAAAAAAAATAATGTTAAATATTTAAGCAGGAACTCTGTGTTTAGTTTTCATGATTAATTGTATGCTTTAACCCAGGGGTGGGCAAACTACGGCCCATGGGCCACATGCGGCCCGCCAAGGGTTTTCATGTGGCCTAGGAACAAGTCATCATTCATACTGACTCTGTTTATGTTACTCTGTTTATCAAATAAATGTGCTTCTTTTGAAGTTTAAGTTTTCAAATATTAACAACATATTAACAACTGAATATTAATTATGATGATTAATTATGATGTTATTTAGAAAACCCAAAAATTATTTTACTTAATGAACTATGCGGCCCGTGACAAGGTGTAAATTTGTGTATGCAGCACTTGCACTGGAAAGTTTGCCCACCTCTGCTTTAACCCCATGATAGTAGTAGCCTGGTTACACATATTATAATCTACATTTGTTGAATTTCAATTCTTTTCTGTTAAACAGTTTTATGAAGAAGTTTTCTTTCACACATAACATAAATATTCATTCAGCTACATGTTTGAAAATTTTGTTGTTAAACATCTTCTGCAAGAAGGATATTTATATGTTAAAATTTCTTCTTAGTTTAAAAAAGACAAAACATGTAATTGATGTTGTTAAGAATTCTTTAATTGTTTCATTTTTCCTGAAAGACAGCTATACTGAGTGTTTAAAATAAGGCATTTCAACTGTATTACAATATTGTTTTCATTTTACAGTCCAATAGGATTTTAAAGGTGGAGGGACTTGAAAAGCTTGTAAATTTAGAAGAACTTTACATCAGTAATAATGGAATTGAGAAAGTTGAGGGGCTGGAAAACAATGTAAGTACATTTTTGTCAAGCTCACATTAGTAGGTAGCAAGACCTAGCAATTGCTTTTCAGGCATCAACAGTTGGACATGGTTTAATGTTTTTCATCTGCATGTATTTCTTAAACTCCTTGATACTCCTCATACTTGGCATGGATAATTTTTATGCTAACACAATTCATGCTTGCTTACCCTTTTACCACTGGGTCAAAGTTACAGTCATAGAAAACTTGCACTAAGGTTTTGGGTAAAGTTTTCATCTCACCTGGCCATAATTACAAATGAACTTGTGATATGACTCATCTGTTAACTGCTGCTATTTTCAAGTTCCCAACAGCTACCAGACCAATTTCATCTTGTTTGAGAGCATTCAGGCATACAGACCTTTAACAATCTTTGCAAGTGATGTCTATCTGCCATGAAATATGGCCATCATTACTAAAAATAGAAACATTCAGGTGAAAGCATCCTGGCAAAGAGGGCTTTAGGGTTTATCAAATGATTCCTATCCACCTTTTGGCCACTGTTGCTAATTAAAAAAAACAACTTTAAATGACTTGTTCACAAAACTGCTGAAAAGATTTGACCATATTTGACAGAAAACATCCTGGATTAAAGTACTTTAAACTTTTAACATCAATGCAACTATATCTTTAGAAAAAAATGCTGAACAGAATGTGACTTTGACATAAAGTCTGCTGGCCTTTCAATACTGGTCAAATGATGTTGATGTGCCAACAAATGTGGATGAAGATACAAAAACTAGAAAAACACTGAAACAGTTGTTTTCCTCTACAGAAAGTATCCTACTGGCCCATATTACTAAACCACCTGCTTTTGTATTTGGCTATCAGAAGTCAGCCAGGTGTGCAATCTCACACCCACTTGGGCTTCTGTTCATTTGCTTATATTCTGTAAACACCTTGATAGATTTTCTTCATACTGGAATGAATAATTACAAAGTTGAGACATTTTAATTCTGTGACATGTACTCTTATCAGGGTTTGAAACTAACTGTTTTATTAACTAGTCAAGTGGACTAACAGGACAAAAGACATACTAGCCCACAGCAAAATCCATTAGTCCTCAAAATACATGTACGTAGCTCCATCAGAACCAAATCCAACAAGTTTACTTTTGTAATCAGCCATTGCAATTGATACAAATGCATCATCAATAGCTCCTAAAATCCCATCAGCATTAGCTCATGAAACTTCTGTCATACCCAAAAATGAAGTGCATATTTGCCCACCCATGGCAGTTCTCACATAGACAACTTCTTGTTCAATGAACCCTTTATCAGTGGAACCATCAGTGAAAATACTAATAAATGGTGCTGATTTAATCTTTTGTTCAAGTTTATTTCTTGCACACTCCAGTAAATTCTGGTAACACTTGTGCCTCTTTGTCATTGACATATGTTTGACCAACATCAATTCCCTTTTTGGCATCCAATTGGACCTTCCACATGTAATCGCTAAACGGCCTTCTCATTTTTACTAGGGTGTGTACGTTCCTAAACAAAACTGACATTTTTCCAACAACCTTTTCGTTTAGCATCGTGACGATTTTACTTGCAGATGACTGTCGTTTGGGTTTCAATATTTCTCGACTCGTACCACTCCAGTGGCCTAGTGGTTAGAGTGTCTGCCTTGGATGCGTGAGGTCGTGGGTTCAATCCCTTGCCGAGTCATACCAAAGACTTACAAAAATGGTACTAACGGCTGCCTTGCATTCAGTATTAAGAGGTTAGTGTTAGGACTGGTTGGCTTGGTGTCAGGATAATGTGACTGGGTAGGACATCATGCTACATGTCTGCGGCATGATGCCCCAGTGTTAGACATCACTATAAACTGCCACACTGCAGACATCATCGCGATATGACTGAAAAATTGTTAAAGCTACGTTAAAAATCCAAATCGCACACACACACACACACACACACACTTTCTTGACTCGTGATCATGCATTTCTGATGGATTTGTGATTTGGTTTCATGGTATACTATTGTTTTCAATCGTAAATTGGAACATCCAACTACATATGAGCTGTTGTTTGCATCCTCCGTTTTTTAATGCTCTCTGCAGATGCTGCAAAACATGGTATTTACTTCAGGGTTAAAGTTTAGCCACGGCTGACCACACTTCCAATTATCTGGAAAAGTTCAGTTCCTATATTCTTTATCATACTGTTTGTCACATTCTCTTTTGTCCTCGTTGTTTCAGTCTTCAGCCTTTTGGCTGGATTTTCCACACCTTGTACAAATTGCCACATTGTTCTCTTCACTTTCTTTGTTTAACTTTGATCCTCGTCAGTGCAACAATAATGCTTTGCACACCATTTATAATGCTTAATATAAAGTGCCTAGATTTACATATGGGAGTTACAACAAGTTCAGGAACTAAAAATGGCAAGTTATTTATCCGCATGTCTGTTATGGAATTCATAAAAAAAAATACAAGAAAAGCAAACTTTAAAATAATTACATTCATTCATTTTTTATTAGTCAGGCTAACTTGTATTGGAATATATTTATTAGTCCATGACTAATGAACGGACGTTAGTTTAGAACCCTGCTTATTCCTTTGACCATGGATTAAGGTTACAGGCATTGAAAATCAATATTGGAGTTACAGTCATAGAAAATCAGCATTAAGTTTACAGTTCAAATTGTTTTATTTGCTTACATTTCATAAACTTCTTGATGTATTGTCTTCATTCATCAGATGAAGCTATAACAATTCATTATATGACTTGCTTGCTCACCCCTTTGACCTTGGGGTCAAGGTTGGTCATCAGGAGGGTCAAGCTAGACTCCTCGAAGTGACTTATGATCAAATTAGGGAGAAGTGGGAGAAAAGCAAGAAATGCATTAAATATGTAACATTAGTTTAAAGCAATATTTTATCTTCAAATAGAAAATTCTGTGTTGTATGTACTTTTTTAAGTGTATGTGTCATTTGCATATGCAGTGTATTCATACTTGAAGGTGTGTATGTAATTACAAATTGGTACAAGTACTTAATCAACTGCTACCTAATAAGCTATTTTAGTTTCTAAAACATCCCTAGAAAATAAAAACATTTCTAAACTCATTTAAAAGAATCACTATAAAATGTACACAAGAGAACATGCACATAGGTTTTCACACCATAGTGTTCATCCATTCCGACCACTGTGGTCGCTGATGTTGGAGTAACCTAAACTACAAATACAGTTCAGTCAGAACTAACAAGAACTGTTTTGAGTCTCAGTTTTTGGTGATGTTTTGAGCAGAATGAATTGCTTGTTCTGGTGGCATCGCTTTAACTATTTATACCTGTGTGTAATTACAATGATGCAATCTATTTCTAACATTTTGGGGGCCCAGGTGGCAGAGTGGCCTGAAAGTGCTTGCCTTTACCAATCACTGCCAAATTTTCATTTCTGTCCATGTGGGTTTGAGTCTCAGACTCCGCTGATTTGGGTATGTTAGAAAGCTTGCCAGTAGCTTCAGATGTGTCAGTGGTTCTTACTGGGGCTTTGCTGGGTTCTTCCTCCTCCAGTTATACTGGTCGCCATGTGTAGCCTATCGTGTGCTGAAAATGACTTCAAATCCACAACAACTACTCCTAGAAGTTAGAATTACAATATATGATATGCTTATGTTAAGTGGCCAAAATATAGAGACCAAGAAGAGTACATTAACATTAATTAACATTTAAAAAGAGCAAACCTTAGATGTTTCAGTTCATTGTGGATAATAAAACTTGACCATAGATATTTACTGATGATGAACTGAAGCATAAGTCAATATATAAGAAAACAAACTTGACCATAACAGTTCTTAGAATGCTTCAACATAACGCTTGTGCCATATATTTCTGACCTAAATATTTTAGCTTTAGCCTAAATCTATCACATAATATTATCGACTTTTCTTTCTTTGAATCGTATAATTTCCCCAGTGAATTTGAAAACAGTCTAATGAAAAGGTGCTTCCTAGATACAGTGAAGTCTACCACTGTCAGATTATCTTATTAAATTACAAATTCTATGTTCAGATAAATATTTGCAGGTGAAATTAACCACATTAGACATGGCTGGAAACAGAATAAGGAAAATTGAAAACATTGGTCATCTAGTAGCTCTTGAGGAATTTTGGGTAAGTAGCCATATTTTTCTCAGATTTTAAAAAAAAAAAGGTGTAAAAAAATGATTTTCTTATAGTAAAGCAAGAGATATTTTATTTTTATCTTTATAAATATTAATGTACAGTTTTGAATTGGGTATCTTCTTCTTGAAAGGATCCTCTGTTGTTTTGTTATTGTAAATATTGCATATTTGTGTATGTTAATTTGTAAGAGTTGGATGTTGGCTTTTTATACAGTAAATTGCATTATTGTACCAATTTCGTAAAAAAACTGTACCCTCTAGAATCAACAAGTTCAACTGCAAACAATATAGGCCATGATCTGCCATCTCCACATGCTCATACAGGTCAGATCATCTTTTGTTGTGAAGTTGGTCATAATTATTATATATGTTAAATAATTTTACTCTGCCATTTGTAAAAAAAAAAAAAAGTATTTGTCACACACAAAAGTCTATGTCCACATGTCATAAGGCAGAGGGAAAGGGTTGGTACAGTAATCGCAGTTGTTTGCTAGTAGGTAGAGATTTTGAAATATTCTCCTTTTTTTTTAGTTCAATAACAACCAGATTGATGACTGGAAAGATTTGAATGAGTTAACATCCTTGAAGAACCTGAAGACTGTTTATTTAGAGCGGAATGGAATTTGGTTTGATCCTGAGAACCCCGATAGATCTGATCCCAACTACAGGAGAAAAGTCAAATTAGCTTTACCATGGATACAACAGATTGACGCTACAATGGCTCAGTTATTTAAAAGTTAAGAGTACATCAGTTTTTTTGCAGATGCATAACTTTTAGATTTCTTAACAAATGGACCTCAGAGTAGTGTAAATTCCATTCAAATCAAGATGCACACAAAAGTGAAACAGAAGTCTTTTGTTATAAAGTCAGTTTTCAGTTATCAAACAGTTCCCATGGAAATAATTTTCTCGTAATCCCATGCTTGATGTATACCAAAATAAGCTGCTAAGTTATAAATAAATTGAATCAAAATCTACTTATGATAGGTAGATATGAAAGACACTGATAAAGGTTCTGCCAAACTCTGGAATTCCATATGTACTTACTTTTAATGACATATCATGAAGTTATTGCATTTTATGTTAGGGATATGTTTCAAGTGAAGATTTTCACTTTCATAAATTTGCTGTAATTTGAGAGGGAGATTGAAAGGCATGCCAGTACATGACCAAGTGTGTCTGTCTGTCTGTCAGCTCTTACTTATGTTAGAGATCTCATTTTTAATCATACTGGTTGTCAATGCTAGGCCTTTCAGGGTCCATGTATTAGATCTGCCAACTAAATGAAAACTGAATTAGGGATGGGGTGGTTTTGACATGGAGAATGATTTTCTTGGTGTCATCTTTCAAAATGGAATGAATGAATGGAAATTCCTCAGTGTATTCCTTTCAGTAGTGGACTTGATGTTTAAACTTTTTCTTAAGCAAATGTTCATTGTCCAGATAGTTTTTTTTTATGAACAACTTTATCCATTATAATAAAGTGAATGATGAGCAAACCAAACATATTTCAGATCAGCTTCATAATGTTGGGTGTTGATACCAGAAATTAAGAATATCCAATTCTTGGATTTGACAGAAAAATGATTGAAAATTACTGACTGAACATGCAATTTACAAGAATACTTTTTATATTTAAATTTTTTTATTATTTTTTTTGCAATGTGAATCTGGGACGTTACTGGATAAATCAGGACAGTTGGCCGGTCTGAGGTATTTTTATTCCTGATAATTGATTCTTCTAACAAATTGATTTTGTGCAGGAAATATATTTTTGAACTGCCTCTATGATTGGCCTTTGAGAATGATAATTGCAGAAGTTTGTGACCATCTCTGGGTTACCTGTATTGGGACTTTTGCCCTCATGCCAAGTACATGTTCTCAATGTTCTTGGGTGTGCACCTGTGAAATCATGGAACAGCAAGATGGTGCACTTGGATTTTTCTCCGATCCATATTCTTGTCACTTTTGCTTCAGACTTTGCACGGCTTCTCATCCAGAAATGACATTCACGAAGAAAAAAAAATTCTTCTTGTTAGTTTAGAATAACCATCGGAATATTGTTGATGTGTCAATAACTCTCATGCCCAAACTTTATTCATATCTTTGAAATACATGCAAGTTCCTTATATTATTAAAACAAACAACTCAGGCTAGTTACAATTTATAATTTATTAAGTAATTAAACAGGCAAAATGAGATAATTTGTGAATGGATGGGGTGTTCTTAGGTTTAAAAGTTTTGGAAAATTTGTATTGGAACAAATTTCTTTAATTACTTTATAACATTAATTTGGCATTAAAGTTTCATAATTTTTGGAAAATTGAAAAAGTAGCAACAATCACAAAATGAACAAGAGGCCCAATATAACACAGCGTACAAAACCAATGACCTTTCTGCTACACAGTAATATTGTAGGAATACAACTTTTGCGAAGTAATATTTCAAAGATAAAGGTGTAGTTAACATGCAAATAATTGAAATCCTCAAATATCTTGAAACAGTTTTCTTTCCACTGATCCACACTCTTTTGTATTTCTTTGAATACTCAGTGCAAAATGTGCACATTATGACGTCCTTTCGAAAGTAATTTATATATGGTTTTCCGGGACATGGGAATTTCTTACTCTCTGCCCATGATTGTTTTGTTTCGTTTTTGTCAGTTCAAATGGAACCTTTAACACATTATTAGCTTTATCATGCAGAGGATGATGGAGTTAAGTGCCTTTCCAAAGACACAGAGAGAGCAGCTGACTGGGGCAGTTTTGAAACTGAGACCCTTTGATTATGAACCTGATGCTTCACCATGCTACCGGTGCTCTTTTCCCATGATCTTATTTACAATCATTCTCTATCTTTTTATCTTCTAATTTCTGCCATTTTGGCACTAACTGTGCATCTTAGGAGGATTTCTACATCTTTCCAGTTGTTACCTCAAAATGCAGGGACTGTTTATCAGTAATGTTCTAAAAACAAAACATGTTATTCTGTATAATTCTGGATTTTTTGTTGAGCTGACCAGCGTGATTTTTTCCATTCAGCCAAGTTCTAACAGTAGCCTGATATCATAGTCATTTTTTGTAAAAATTATTTAAATTAGTGCATTAGGCACCAGGTTAGATCTTTGTGAATGCTGACAGTTTTGACAGTTAGCAAGCCTTATCAATACATGGAAGAGCAGTCATTTCTGCAAATGGACATTGATTGGACCTTGTCAAGTGCAAAGTAATGGCAGGTACTCAGCACAATGAACACATCAGTTTACCATGAAAATGAATGGCATACTAGGTTGTAGTATTCCATCAAAAGGCCTAATATAAACTCACAATTGTGACTCTAGGAAATTTTTACTGATCCAATGGATTTGTGAAGGATGTCCATTAATTTGCTGATCTTGGATTAACAGATTATCATTAATTTCAATCCTTGGTATCAGTCTTGCTGTCAGATATTTCCGAATTTCAAATGTGGTCAAGTAAATCTCTGCAAATAGATTTATAAATTTAGACATGGTTTTTGCAAGAAGTTTGTTATTATTGGCACAAATGCAATATTAGAAAACAACAGTTACTTGCAAGAAAATATTTGTTATTATGCAAACAATATCTAATCTGATCCTTAATTTCAACACTGCACATAGTTTATGCTAGCCAGCAATTGTACATTGTCTTTAACAGCAAAGCATCTAACTGAATGTAATCTCTCACTCTTTCTCTTCACATTAAATGTAATTGAGTCAAAACTGCATTACACTATAAAGATAAATTGTTAATTAAATATTTCTCCTTCCAAATAATTTTGTATTGATGCAATATGATATACTAGCAACATAGTGCCAGTAATAGTTGATCATTTCACGTTTGTAAATTGTAAATGGTTCAACCATGTTGCCAATAAATTATTTTTAATTTCAACCAGATTTCACTTTTTGTTGTTTGTTCAATATATTTAAGTTTTCTTATATTCTTTCATTCCTTGCTTTCTTTTCAAAAGTTCATTTGAAATTCTTAAATATTTGTAATATTTGTTGTGTTTGGTGAAATAGTTTGACAATTACAGGTAATGCCTAAAACATTTGTATTTTATATTTTATAACATGCATTGTATATTATTTTATGGCATTTTATATATTTAATGCCATTAATCACAATTTGTTTGGAATTTATATTTTCTTTTCTTTCTAGCTTTAATTAAAACAAATAGCCCAAAATACTTTTCTTCTGTAACTCTTCCAGAATTAATTACCAAGAGGAAATAAACTCCCAACACCTTAAAAAAAGAAAAGTGAATTTTAATTCATGTAAAAGATGTATGACTTTACAAACTACAAATCAAAGGATTTGTTTGTAATGCAACAATCACATATTCAAATATGACTAGGGTGGTGCAGGTGGTGGGTTAATAAACAAAGTGGTGCAGGTGGTACAAGGTGACATTTTGGGAATGGAGACTTTAAATTTACATGATTACTGAGGCTTCTAGATGAGGACAATTCATTTGCTGAAAGGTAGAATGAAATCTGGTTTCTCTTAATGCAAGGTTTTGCATTTTGGAACTTTTCATCATTTTAAGACCAAACAGACATCATAAGAACTCTTTCCATGAAAACACCATGTTAAAATGGCTTTCTGTTTATGAGAAGCGACAAGATGTTCAAAATGGCCACCAAGGTGGCAATACTGAAGATCAGATCAGCACCATTTTAATTTATGACCAACAAGATGAAAGTCTTCTGATAAAAAAAACAACTCACAATATGGCTTTCCATTTTGTAATAGTAACAATAAGATGATTTTTAAGATGGCTGCCATACTGGATAAATTAGACAGCATAAGAAGTCTTCTGGTGAAAGAACAATGTTGATATGATCAGCCATCTGAGTAGTATTAACAAGATTTGTGTGAGGACTTTTAGAAGTCGGATTTGCACCATTTTCACTTATGACATCATAAAAGTATTTCTTTGCTAGGGGAATAAGATGGAATGAATGGTCTAAGATGCTACAGATCACTGATGTCTCGTCTTTGCATGGGTTCAAGTCTTGGCTCTGATAACATGGGCATAACAAAAAGCTTTCCAGAAGATCCCCATGGATTGGTGGTTCTTCCCAGGGTGTTTCCACATTCTTCCTCCACCAAATATACTTGCATCATGTACTGAAAAATGGTAATAAACCCACAAAACTAAAACTAATGTTTCAGTGTAAACTCCATTCAGATGAAGTAGTGACAACAATAGTTACAAGATAGGTGCTGTGGTGACCATACTGGATGTCTGAGTGGCACCATTTTCATTTAGGACCTGCTAGTCATCAGTCTTTTAGTGAGAAAAAAAAAGATTTTGATATGACTATCCACATTGTCTCATATATATTGTTGGGTTGGAGACTGTGACATGACTATCCATATTGTCTCATATATATTGTTGGGCTGGAGACTATTACATGAGATTTTGACAGGACTTTTTGTTGTTATTGTTGGGTTCAACGCCATTTTTCAGCACACGATAGGCTATAAATGGTGGCCAGTATTAATGGTGGAGGAAGAACCCTGGAAAGAACCACCAACCCACGAGAAGCTACTGGCATGCCGTCTTGCATACCGCATCGTATATATTGTTGGGTTGGAGACTATGACATGACTATCCAGATTGTCTCATGTATTGTTAGGTTGGAGACTATGACATGAGATTTTGACATGACTATCCATACTGTGTCATGTATTGATGGGTTGGAGACTATTACATGAGATTTTGACACAACTATCCATACTGTCTCATATATATTGATGGGTTGGAGAATAAGAGAATTGATAAAGAAAATTAGAGCAATAAAGCACCCCGTTTTTCCACTGATACCCCTTATGTTGTGACACTCTTCCATATAGCTGGTGTCCCACTTAATGATACTGCCAAACTAATATTAGTGCTAAAGCTAAATGGAGACACCTATTGTCCCTTCAATTTAACACTCTTTACTCATGTAAAGCACACACAACTCTTGGCTTGCTTGAATTCTGCATGAAACTGAAGTGACAAAATATTTTCTGAGAATGCTTAATGATAGTATTTAAAAAGTAACACATATACTCACTGTTAAGTTGAACCTAACTGCAAACAGCACAGACCTCAATCTGCCATCATAATAATCAACAATATCGTTGTTTGTTCTACTGATTACTCCAAACTACATAGACCCAGATCTGTTGGTGTATTATGTGATGGTAGATCTGGGTCTGTGCAGTTATATTTGACTCATAACCAAGTATGCACAGTAGCATTATGGAATTTTCTGTCTTGATCTTGCACTCAGTTTATTTTTTGCAAATTACAGTATATAGGAGTATTTCTATCCATAATTCCTGATGTTCTCTGAAATTTTGGTTTGAAACTAATTGCTTTCTGAGATGAATTACCTTTGTTTCTGAGGCTGCCATTTAGATACACAGACCAGTTTAATGAGTGAAAATCTGACTCCACTGTGTAAATGACACACCCACTGTAAATCAGCGAAAATCTGACTTTAGTGTGTAAATGATACACCCACTGTAAATCAGTGAAAATCTGACTTCACTGTGTAAATGATACACCACTGTAAATCAGTGAAAATCTGACTTCAGTGTGTAAATGGTACACCCACTGTAAATCAGCAAAAATCTGACTTCACTGTGTAAATGATACACCCACTGTAAATCAGAGAAAATCTGACTTCACTGTGTAAATGATACACCCACTGTAAATCAACTAACTGCCTTACTGTTGTTGGGAAAGTAAAAGCATTCTTTAAAACTGTTTAATTCTCTCTCTCTCTCCATAAACCCATCTTAAGCGTAATGGTAGGCTGTGTTTATGTGTTTTTATATGTGCATTCATACACTGGCATCTCATTATCAGAGACATACAGTATGGTTTTATTCAGTGCATAATTATCTAATTGAAATGCAGAATATTTAACAAATTCATAAAATCAACACACTAAATCAAAGCAACTTATTCAATCATTTAATTTGTCTAAAAATATATAAATCCTAGTTTTCACTTGAGCATTCACTTGTCCGTGTGTTTCTCCCTTTATACTGAAAAAAGAGACAAGTTTTACTTCCTATCACCTCATTTTCAGATTAATGTCAGTATTTGTATGGTTATCAGTTCTCATGTTACAAGGCTCAATTTCTCCTTTCCAACAATAACTGGCCAAGACCAGACAGTTTGAGGTATATGTACAAAAAGTACTTGCTTAAAAGCACAGCCCAGCTGCAAGCAACACAGACCCTGAGCTGCCATCACATTTTGGCAGATGAGTCTATGCTGTTCAACTGATTACTCTTTATAAAATCAATAGATCCAAATCTGCCTGTGCATTATATGACGGGAGATATAGATCTGTGCAGTATGTAGTTAGATTTAACTTGTATGGAAGTATATACGGTATGCCATAAATGACAAGGCATGTCACCAAGTCAAATGTAGATGATATCAGGGTTTGTTCTCATGAAAACAAAGTCCTTGTTGGTATTCAATGTTAAGTTACTCACACAAGCAAGGTATTATTTTTTAAAGAAACTTTTTCTTTTCATGTCAAGGATAATACAGTGGAAATAATGATGGGATCAAAAATCTTTTCAATCCCTATCCTAAACTTGAATAAGTTCACACATGGTTTTTCTTTTTCTAAAAGAAATTTTAAATGTATTGCTCCCAGGCCTCAACATATTAATATGCTGATATAAAAAGGTATGTAAAACTGCATCATTTTCAATACTGTCATATTCTAAATAGAAACATAAACAAAACATGATGCAATAATAAATTATCTCGAAAATGCTACTGTTGGTTTTCTAAACTTATTAGATTTGCATGATTGATTCATTTCTTCCATAATGTTGTATTCAGTGTAAAAATACTTTTATTAATGTCCGATTCCCTCATATGGGCATGCAATGATGCTTAAAGTAAATTTTTTTTTAACAAAAATGAAAAAGTCTCATGGCAGGTTTATACTTTTACAGAATGTTTTGTTAACAAACCTATTTGCTTCTCTATAATTATGCAGTCGTGCAATAAATTTCAACACAGTTAATTTCAATGTTGTCGATTGCAGTAAATTTTGATGCTGTCAATTGCAGTCAATTTCAATGATGTCAAATGCAGTCAATTTCAATGCTGTCAAACAATGCATTGAAACAATGGACTACAGTTTAGATGACCAATAGGGTTAAACAGCTTCATGGCAATGATAAATTTTGAAAGAATATGAGCTGTGGCAAGCACATGTAGCAGGCAGCCACAAGTTTGATACAACTATATCTTTAATTATCAAATGCACTTGGGCTGCACTCAAAGAGATAACTATAAATGTGTTCACGGAATTCAGATACCTCACCATTTTTCCATGAAATGACTCATGATTTTAACCAAAGTGTGATGAATGTACAGACAGATGAACAGACATAGTAAAACAGTATGTCCCTACCAGTCATGGTGAGGCAAGAAAATTAAATTCTGATACACATATTCAATAGCTTTAGCAGTTGGACTGTTCATGATAAATTGGACCAAACTGAATAACTCCTCCAAAAGTTTACCAAGGAAGATATTTTAGATATATCGAGGATTATTACAGTGGTTTAGATATTTTTTAAACAGGACCAATTTCTGTCCAAGTCATGGTCACTCCAGACCACAGATTGAAAATACCCAATGAAGAATCAGCCACATGTGACACAGAAAGCATCCCTTTGTAACCGATACATTCATAGCATTAAAACCACATGGTTATTTCATAATTATAACTTGATTAATAGAATAAAATATTTTTTTTTATACATATTTGTTTTTATTTTAAACTATTTTTTTTTAAATTACATAAATTTTTTAAACACCATTTTATATTTTTCAATACACGTCTGTAGTAACTGGTAACTGCTAGTTCCTTGCACTGCCTAAATTCATGCATTGTGAGAGAGTAATGAATAAGACAAATGAGAAAGCTATATAAATTGTTACGGAAGTATTATTTTTTAAGCACCGATAAAATAAACAATGGAATGATCTACAAACAATTAAATTTAATGTTACTGTCATCGTTCTTCCATTCAGGTGAAATTGCATTCTAAAATACTTAAATGCAGTTAACTTCATTCTCTGCAGTTTTCTCTGACTTTAGATTTAAATTTCTCTATGATTTATGATATAACCAGTTTTTTTTTATCCATCCCAAAGATCTATATAAAGCAAAGATAACTATATTTTTACTTCTAATTATAGAAAGCAAATTTTCCTGTTAAATTTAAATCCTTCTGAAAGCACATCTCATTTTATATACACATTTTTAAATTCAAAAGATCAAGAAGAGAGTAAAACGCAACTATTGCCTGAAGCACAAATGCTAATTAAGCACTATGCATATACACTAATTACAGCACAAATGCTAATTAAGCACTATGCATATAAGCTAATTATAACACTAATATCAATTAAGCACAATGTGGGTATGTGAGAAAGCCTGCCAGTAGCTTCTCGTGGGTTGGTGGTTCTTCCCGGGTTCTTCCTCCACCATTAATACTGGCCGCCATGCATAGCCTATCATGTGCTGAAAAATGGCATTAAACCCCACAACAACAACCTATTAAGCACTATGCATATACACTAATTATAACACAAATACCAATTAAGCACTATTTGTTTTATACACGAATTACAGCATAATACTAAAATTCACAATTCACCAAATTTAAGCCAAAACCACTGAATAAATAGTGTCGATCAAATCTCAGTACACGCAAAATATATGTAGATAATCCCAAACTTGCAGAATTGAGTCCAGCTTTGCCAAAGAATTAAATCCGATATTAAATTTTCTGATATTATTCATTTAGCATGACAGCTAAAAATTTCACGTTTAAAGGTCCAATGATTAAATATATAATACATTGATCTTCATCAGTGACATCTTCCTTTTCCCCGTATGGTCCTTATGAGGTTTAACATTATTGGCAGTGCGAGTCCTGTTTTCTTTTTGTGTATTTTGTTTACTGTAAGTCTAACAGATGGGGTTTTCCATTTACAAGGCTGGCATTAAGGAGTGATTCAACCATCTATCACATTAGCTATCTTTGCACTTTGATAGATTTGTACACATCAAAGACTGACAATGACAGAGCCTGCAGACTGCACTGGTCAAGGGACAATTGGTCATATGCTTGTTTCACATATAGAATGCTGACATTATCCCCATATCTGGAATTTTAAGCTAGTGCTAATGCCATAAATGTCGGAATATACAGATGTTATGACTGGTTTAAATAGAGATAATACAGCAAGCCTTTAAAAACTGCTCAGCCTGATGTTGTTTGATGTTGAGCACTCGTAAGTGACTGATCTCAGCAGGTGTCTGATCTGTGCTTATACTGGTGGCAATATTATTTTAACTTTCATTCAAGCTACCAATGCTTGTTGTTGGCATTGTTTTGTTCTTTTGTATTCTTTACTTTGGGTATCCCTCGAATGCGGGAGGTCCTGGGTTTGATCCCTGGCCAACTCATACCAAAGACTTACAAAAATGGTACTAAAAGGTGCTTCGCTTGGCACTCAGCATTGAGGTTAGTGTTAGGACTGGTTGGCCTGGTGTCAGGATAATGTGACTGGGTGGGACATCATGCTACATGTCCGCGGCATGATGCCCCAGTGCTAGACATCACCATAAACTGCCACACTGCAGACATCGTAGCGCTATGACTGATATCACACACACACACACTTTGGGCATCTATTCAGGTTAATCCATAAAATTAAATAGCTATAAATTTGCAGTCTTTAACTAAGGCAAATCCATAAATTTAAGTATCCACAAAAATAATTTTGTTTAGAAAACCATGAAAATTTATACCCATGAAAAATGAAACCGCAGCCCATTTTTATGCAGTATTGTACTTTGAGTGAGCCCAGGAGATATTCTCCCAACCCAAACTGCTAGTGTCCTGAAAATCAAGAAATCCCAATGTCTTCATCATAACAAAGGGGCAGTTAAAAATACAAAACACCCTCATCAACTCAGCCAATCATCCCCATCAACTCAACCTGGGTGCATCACTGTTAATCGGCTTACAATTTCATCCATCTGTCAATATCATGATATTCTTCCCAGCATGTTGTTACCTCTTCAACATTAAAAAATGTACAGTTAATGGGAAATTTATGATTATATTCATTTGTCAAATCAATGGACAAAGTGTAAACATCTACAATAATTCAATGCCATGCTATTATTGTTCTGCCATGCTGAAAACCTCTCAACATATTAGGTCATTTCAACAGTATCCAATTAACATTCTTACCAGAAAATGGAACATTTTTGTTTTTAATGCAGCCTGATCTCTACTTGGAAGCATGGTACATTATCTCTTTGCAAAATTTGTTTATCATTTGTATGAAGCAGCCTTTGTTGCATTCAGAAATATAAATTATATTCAGCTACTTTCCTTACATTTGGTGTAATGTATTAGCAAAACGGTTTTCAGTATTCCACAATAGAAAGAAGTTCCCAATATTCCATAGAGAAATTTTATAGAAATCCTCCAGAAATGGATTAATGACAAATCACTCCTTTCCAGATCAAAGGAAATTCTGCAACTGTTGTTCGTTTCAATGCAATCTTTCCAGTAACCCTTTGTGCAAATGTAAGAATATAGTATGGCTATGTTTTAAAATTTTTTAGGAAAAACAATGGATAGTTAACAGAATTATATTTGTATCAATTACTGGAAGAAAAAAAAACATTTCTTGGTGTACCTTCGTAAACTTGAATAAAAGCATTATCTAACTAAAATACTAGCCATCTCATAAATTCAGGTTGCCGATAACTTTTAGACAGCTTTCTTTCCTTCTGTCAGCAAAACAACAATTTTTATCAAATGTCAACATAAAAATTAAAATAAACCATAAATAATAAGGATGTTTTGGAAAAACTAGGGAAAATTAGGAAGTATGATATATTTATTGGATTTTGGATCATGACTTCTGAGTTACCATCTAGGATGGGTATAAAATGGTATTTAAAATTATGCAATATATAATAAAAGGTGTGGGGTTTTGGAATGACTAGCAGTGAATGTTGTTACTTTGGATACAACATACCAAGGGAGATGTAAGTGTTTCTTCACTGGGTTATGTGTATAAAGTTAACATGAAAATGCCAGGATAACTTACGATAATCTAGAATCCATGACTGCTTTAATCTTCTTTTATTTTAAGCAAACTGCATGTACAGGAAATTTGATTCCCTAAGTTTGAATTTGTAGTCCATTCGTGCAGAAAGTCTACTCTCATAATAAAACTTTTCAAACAAAATCTGTACATTATACAGGTAGCATACGAGGTCATTACAACCTTTACATTACACAGGTAGCATACGAGGTCATTACAATCTTTACATTACACAGGTATCCAATGAAGTCATTGGAAATTTGAATCTAAGGCCAGAAAATGTTCATTTAGGGCAGAGTATGTTCCAGAGTAAATTTGTATTAAGAACCTAATTCCAATTTTTTGTGGTAAATTCATGTGCAGGACTAAGCAATGGATATTTTTTTAATAAACATAAAGACACATCACTGTATATTTTCTTTCAGCATCATAAAGGTACAGATTATGAGTACTTTGCATATCTGAAGGATTCAGAAATTCTAAGATAGACGTTTATTTTTAAATAATGTAATGGTTGATAAAATCTTTAAAAAAAGGAAGAAAAAAAAACTGAAATAAAAACACATACATACATACACATACACGTAAATAAATAAATAAATACATACATACATACATACATACATATAAGTAGGAAGAATTATGAAAAGCTGGAAAAATATGGGGTGCTGGAAAGAATATGTCACAAATTTCTTACTCAATTCCAACAAAGTTCCACCAGCAGACACATTTGCATTGCCTGCAGAGAAATGCTCTTAACAATACACGAATATTAGCTGCAAAACTGAACAAACAAGGAATATCTCTTTTAAAAAGTCCCCACCCCTTTCCTCATTTACACACAGCTACATCTACATGACAGTTTTCAAACCAATCAGCACAAGAAAATGTTGAATGATTGGTAAGCGACCCTTAATACTAGAAAATGTCCATATAAAAATCTATATTTGAACTCATTCAGAGTATTTGGAATACTGATGCCTTGGCGAATTGAAATAATACTAATTGCCATCAGATTATATGGAAGAACATAATTCCAGGGTATTGCTATTTATTGTATCTTTTCGGTATCATAAATATACAGCCCCAAATAATCTTTTTTCTTCATCAAAATGTTCTCTTTTTACATATCACATCAAATTTTAAACATTATTCGAGAAATTAACAAAGTGATTTCCTTTTACAAGCATTTTCTACTATTCTTCAAGTATTGTCACCAGTGGAACAATTTCCAAGGGAGACCGCTACTATAGATCTAATCATTTATCTTAATTGAATTGCTTCCCCTAAAATATCGAACTGTATTTAAAGTAATGTTTCAGTACAACCAGGAGGTCTGTTACTACTATTTGTAATAGAAACTATATTTGTAAAAAAAAAAAAAAATGGGATAGTATGCCATACGCATTGAAGGACTGAAACTCCTCCATGCCATAAAGTGCACAATTTTATCTAACAAAGGCCTACCTTTTTGCTGAGCCTGCATTTTTTTTTAGCTAAGTAAAATACTTTAAAACTGAAGTTAAATAAAGTTAAGAACAGACGGACATGCACATGGATTCCAATGTGATTGCTGTGTAAAACTTCTCCCAAGACAGGCTCAACTAAAATGGAGGAACAGTGCTAAAATGCACAGTATCAAACTCTAACAATTTAAAAAAATTAACAAAAAAACAGTTGCTGAACTATGGTGGGTGCATTGTGTAAATAGACAAAACAACAACTCAACAGACAGAATTAGTAATTTTACACAGTACTCTGTAGAAGCAAAGCCTAAGTAAGAGAATGTTTGAGATAAATCAATTATAGTAAAGGCTGATGAAATAGTGTTTTTGATAAAGCATGAAATTTAATGCCCAACAAAAGAATATATTTGCTGTATAATGACTCTCAAATACTGTTAATTCAGAAATATTTATGGTCATCTTAACATTGTTTTTGTAAAATGGTTAATGAATATCCCTGAATTTAAATCCAGCGAAACACTGGAACTGCTTACTGCGAGACGAGGTACAAAATAAGACCTCAGTTATTCTTATTCCCACAGAATCATCCATGTACTCCCTAACCATGAAATTTTAACACGATGATCTGTGTTTCTACAGTATTCAATAGGCCAAATACATAGTATTAAACCATGAATGGAATTTCACAATGTGAAAACCACGTTGTGTAATGGATGACATATCCAAAGACATTAAATGTCTTCACATTTTCTGTATCCCAACAACTCAAGATAACGTTTTCAGAAGTATACAACTTTTTAATGTAATGAATTCTTTAAAACATTACACCACTAATGATATTTAATGGCTTGTAAATGCAGGGCAAGGTTTGGGATTGAATTCAATTTTTTTTTTTTAAATTGTCTTTTTTTTTGCCACAATTTAGTCCACTGAAAACCTTCTGAACAGAGGTTTCTCTCAAATGTCTTGTTAATTTTACACCATTTTATTGCAACTATGGGTAAAGTTTTCTTTCAAAAATAAGGCTAAGTAATATCATTGTCCTTTTTGCGTACAAGTGCTCGAGATTAAAAAAAAAAATTTGGTCTAAGTATCTTGTGCAATTTTTGTTGTTTTAGGGTTTAACGCCATTTTTCAGCACATGATAGGCTATACATGGCAGCCAGTATTAATGGTGGAGGAAGAACCCGGGAAAAGCACGGAAAGAACCACCGACCCACGAGAAGCTACTGGCAAGCTTTCTCACATACCCACATTGGCTGATTCCGAGACTCGAACCCACGCAGACAGAGGTGAGATAGCAGTGATCTGTAACGGAGAGCGCTTTAGACCACTCGGGGCCCCACATTTTTTGCATTTGTATTTTTGAATCGTTTAAGTGTCTGAACAGTATTGCAACAATTTCTACAGAATCTATTGCAAAGTAATCTTATTTTTCAAACGAATCTGATCCAAAATTACAAAATTATCACAATAAAACAAAAGATCTAAATACTGTTTTAAGTGATGACAAGTAAATAAGATTGTATTAGGAAGGGGATGTTGATGTTGTTTTATTAAAATATCTCAGGTTTATATATTTTCATGCTTAATTTGTGCTGCATTGATTTTTTTTCTCTTAATATTTACGGACAAATTGAAATAAAAATACTTGCCTGGAAGAACACCTAAAATAAACTTTATGAAAACAAATTTTTTTGACTTGTTCTATGTGTCAATGAGAGAATTATTGGGATATACATCAAGTGGGTATTATGATTTATATCAGCAAGAGTGGCTTTCAGCTGTAAATTATTTACTGATGACAAGTCTGAATGAAAATACAATCTATGTAAGCCAACTCTGCATAATAAATCATAACCTAATACTGAGTTGGTTAATCATACTGCAACTACTGGGTTGTCACCTTGCAATCTGTACTTAATAGAGGTAATTTAGACACCCAAGTGCATGGCTCTAATTATTAAATGCAATGAGTGCTAAATGAATCGGGTTAAAACCAAACTATTCTAAACCTTGATAAATATGGAAATCAGAGGCACATCACAGGGGAAAATGTCTCGAAAGTAGATGAGTTCAGCAGAAAATCTTTAGAGCAAACAATAAAAATATTCACCATTTGTTTTGGTTGCCAAATTTATTAATTTTTTGGGGCAAACTGCACGACTAAGATCGGCAGACTGATCCCATAAATGGTACATGGTATTCACAATGATGACAAATTATGATGATCAACATAAGTGACAATTAAAGATAATGTCTGTAGCTAAATGTCTGGAACCAAGTCATTCCCACTCTGTTGTTCCTGGAGGTTTAGCTGTCAAATCATACATCACTCGTGAGATTCCTGGAACTGTCAGCACCTTATCAACCATTTCTTTCAACACCTGAAATCACACAGAAAAATTATACAATACACATCACACTGTGTTTGCTATGCATATAATACACAATGGTGGAGACAGTGTAATGTTTACGTCAGGGCTTATATAAATGAAGTTTGTTTTAGACAATACAGTAATTTATCAGAAAGACTCGTGCATTCTATTCCAGAACTGAAAATTTAGGGGGGAAATTTCTTCCTCCATCTGGAAAGAAGAGGCCCATATGGGGCTGATATTGCTCACATGGTTTTAATTTAACTCAACAATTGCTGATTTCACTAAGTAGCTTATCAAGTATTATGTATTATTAATATAGAACACAATCAAAGCTATCTCACAAACTTTGTCATGCGATTTCACCTATTTTACTTTATCTGGATAAAATATTTGATCAAAAGGAAAAGACAATAATAGGAATAATCTCAGGCTCACAATCAAAATCCAAAATCCTGATGAAATAAACCTATTCCTCAAGTTGTATAGAAATAGGATGAGAAATGTAGTCTCCAGATCTGTAGAGCTCAGCAAGTTGGATGCAAGATATCTTACCAATACTTCTTTTTATTATCAAAGCTTTGTTTGACAATGATAACACAAGTTTATTTGCCAAGGTGGAGCAAAATCTGATTGGAATTTAATATCCTGAGTGGTAGCAAGCTGGCCCAAAAAGAGATACAAGATTTTTGCATTAATATGCACAACTCTTGCTTATAACAAAAGGAGTAATTTAATATCTCATTTTTTGGAGAGAAAATACGAGATGATGATTATGGTAAAAGTCACTGTACTATTTAAGCATGAAAATAATGAAGTATTTTCAGATACATTTATAGAGTTTTAACTCTCTATATTTATGAAAATGGTCACAATTATACCATGAGCAGAAAAATATTCACTCTTTTTAACTCTCCTCAGGGGCCATGGGTATCTGAGCGGTATAATGCCTACATGCCAACCCCTGACGAGGAAAAAGTGTAATCCAAGTGGACAAAAAGAGGAATCCAAGCAGAAAGCAAATTTTTAGTAAATTGTGTTTCTCCGAGAATACTTACCCGATCACATTAACGTTTGGGATATAAGCCTGCTACCTCTCGAATCCAGCCCTACTAAAAGACGAAAATTCGTCTTTTCTGTCTATATCATACAGACCAAAGGGCAATTACTCTTGCCCCTTACCTCCCCTTGCCAATGCCAGGTGTCACTAGTTTTTAAGCTGAGCGATATATATTATACGAGGATGCTCGCATAGCGGGGTGGTTGGGAGGGTTTTTAAGTAATGTGATTGGGTAAGTATTCTTGGAGAAACACAATTTACTAAAAATTTGCTTTCTCCTTCAAATACGTTCCCCGATCACATTAACGTTAGGAGAATAAGTAATAGGAGGAGGGAATGCTGAGCATCCTACCTCCACCCGGGGTACCTTCTAGGGAATGATGGCTGGATTCCCCATTTGAACGATAACCCGTTCTCCTAATTTCATCAGCAACACAGCCTAGGGTCCCGTGATATGTGACTCCTATATACGGTTAAGAAGATAGTTATTGAAATCTTCTTACCTACGAAATTTCACTGGCGAATCCAGCAAAGCTGATAGGCTGTGCTGATTGTTTTAAATGGGTCTGGTGGTCATCTGGGCTGCCGACACCGGACCTACCAGATTCAAGGTTTGCCTCTGCGAAGCCAAATCTCTGAGATAAAAACTGGAGAAGGTTGACTCTGCATGCCAGCCAACAGCTTCTATTATATCTCGGATCGAAACATTGCGTTCGAATGCCAGGCTTGCCGAGATTGCTCTAATCTCATGAGCCGTAATCTTCATGAGGCGACTCTGATCTTGTGAGACCTCAGAGTACGCTAAGCGTATAACCCACTTCAGCCATGAAGCAAGGGCTTGAGGGGTGAAATCCCGTTTACCAGCTTTGACCGGAAGAAAGAAGCACTTATGTGTGTCCCGACACGCCTCTGTGCATTTTAAATAGTGCTTGAGTGCACAAACAGGATCTTGCATGGCTGCTGCTCTTTTACTTATCTATGGAAGAGAGCGAGCAAATGATGATTCTTTGATTGCCAATGCATGGTAACCTATTTTTGGCTACAAAGCCTGGTTGCATCAGGAGGATCACCGAACCATCTGATCTGAACTGAAGAAAGTTCGGGTCACTGGAAAGGGCACGTAACTCGCTCACCCTGCATGCTAAAGCTAAGGCTATCAAGAAACATGTTTTGTATGATAGTAGCTTTAATGAAGTGTGGGCTAAAGGTTCAAATTTGTCTAAATTGAGCCATGTTAAAACCCAGGACAGATTCCATTTTGGAAACAGGGTGAGCGATTTTGGTCGATAGAAATCAAAATTGGCTAAAAGATCTGATAGATCTTTGTTATGCCCAATATCACATCTACCATGATGGCGGAATGTGTCTGATATCATGGAGCGGTAGCCTTTGATAGTAATTGGGGCCAACTGTTTCTCCTCGAAAAGCCCAAGAAAAAAAGTCGGCCAGTTGAGGGATTGAGACACTCAAAGGGACAATGTTTTTGATATGGCACCAGTCCCTGAAAACACGCCACTTTCCCTTATAAGCCTTCAGAGTGGAGGGCCTTCTTGCTCTTGAGATTCTCTCCACAATCGAAGGTTTAAATTGTTTGTCTCGCAAGACTGCCCGGACAAGAGCCAAGCGTGAAGAAGAAGACGGTCTGGGCAGGGGTAGAACACCTGTGACCGCAGTTGCTTGAGAAGATCTGGGCTGGTTGGAATCTTCCTGGGTAGATCTATCGCTAGATCGAGTAGATCGGTGTCCCAGGACTTGTTCCATCTGAGAGGGGCAATCAGAATCATCCAACAGTTCTGACCCCTTAACCTCTGGATTATTTTCGGTACCAAAACTGTGGGAGGGTAGGCGAATGCCCACAACCCTCCCAGCTGATTGACAGAGCATCCAAGGCCCAAGCCTCTGGGTCTGGAACCGGAGAGACGAAGGTGGGCAACTTGCGATTCCACCTTGTCGCAAAAAGATCAATCTGACGCCCCCAAAGTGTGCAAATCCGAAGAAAGACTGATTGATGGAGTGACCATTCCGTGTGAATGACTTGACCTTTCCTTGATGGAGTGTCGGCCAATACACTGAGTCTGCCGGGAATGTGTCTGATTTGTACGTTGATGTGGAGGTTGTCACACCAACGTAGAAACTGCCAGATCAGAATGCACAGGTCTGGTGATTTGGTGCCCCCTTGTTTGAGGAGGTAAGTCACCACCACAGAGTTGTCTGACATAATGAGGACAGTTTTTCCTGAGAGTTGATCCTTCCAGAAATGAAAGGCATTGATGACAGCCCTCATTTCTAAAAGGTTGATGTGGAGAGGCCTCTCCCCTGGCTCCCACGTGCCGCTGACTGCAGCGATGTCCGGCAACAGGTGGGCACCCCAACTGTAGGTACTGGCGTCGGTACATACCGTTATCTCCGCTTGTGGCATCTCCAGAGGAATCCCTGTAGACAGCCAACCAGGGTTGTGCCACTGATGCAGGAACGATCGTATCTCGGGCGTGATCATTACTGAGTGATTGAGGGGACTTGAAAAGGGGCGCCATTGTGCCAGTAACGTCATTTGTAAGGTACGCATAAAAAGACGGCCAAGTGGGATCAAGCCTGCCGCCGCATTGAATAATCCGAGGAGTTGCAAGAATTCTCTCGCTGAAATCCACGTCCTGTTGGAAACGGACTCGATGAGTTCGACGATCCGGATTACGCGAGCGTGAGGAAGCTGTACCAGATTCAGATTGGTGAGAAACTCCATACCCAGATGGACAAAATGCTGGGATGGACGGAGATCGGACTTTTTCCAGTTCACAAGAAAGCCTAGATGATCTAAAAGTGCTAAAAGATCGTTTCTGCCTTTGAGCAGAATAGAACTTACCATATGTTTCTGGAGGATGTCGTCCAACAGGGTGACGACGCAATCTATAACCTTGCTAAAAGTCCAAGGGCTGATGTTGAGGCCAAAGGGTAGGACCTGGAACTGATAAACCGTGTCGCGGTAAGTGAATCGGAGAAATTTCCGTGACGTGGGGTGGATAGGGACGTGAAAATATGTGTTGGTCATATCTAGACTGACGGCATACTCATCCCGCCGGATGGAAAAACGGATTGATCTCGCCGTTTCCATCTTGAATTTCGGTGGTAAAATGTATTGGTTGAGGCGACTCAGGTCGATGATTGGCCTCAACTTGCCGTTTGCCTTCTGGATAAGAAACAGCCAGAATAAAACCCCGGTGATTGTGGTTTTTTCACAATCTCCACCGCCCGTTTTTCTATGAGCGACCGTATCTCCTGTTGTAGAAAGGTATCCTTCTCCCGATTGGACGGTACGTCCGTGAAGAGGGGAGAGGAGGACAGGGGAGGGGGTTGGATAAATGAAATCCGAAGTCCCTCCGAAATGACCTGGATCACCCAATCGTTCTGAGGAAAAAAGGTGGTCTAGTAGTCCTGAAATTGCAGGAGGCGGCCGCCCACAGGTAGGCTGTCCACGGGTGGTGGAGAGGGTATGTCAATTTTTAGAGTTAGGAGGCTTTAAGACAGAGAAACTTTGTTTCTTACCGCCTCTGTATGGTTGCCTCCTAGCTTGATTAGACTGTTGTTTCCTGGCACTGGGTTGGGATCTATACTGCACATTTGATTGTAAGGATCCCTTGTCCCTGGTCCGCCAATCATCCCTCCGCTGTGGCAGGGGCTGATTTTTTCTAAAAGCCTGCGAGGGTTGGGTGGCGAGTTGGTGGGGCAGTTCCTGAGCTGCCTGCTTCCGAACTTCTTCAATTTTTCCTCAAAAGAGTAAAGGTGAGCCAAACGGAGTCATCCGTAAAGCCAGAGTATAATGGGGCTTGAGCGACGTGGACTGCAGACATGCATCACGTCGAATCAGGTCTAAGTTGGCAGAAGCAGTCAACGCATTAGCCATGGAATGGTGAGCTGCCCTGTTAATAACTTTAGCATTCCGGGCCGTCGCTTCCCAAGCATGGTCATTGTCGGATTTTTCTGCGAGTCGGAAAATGGCTAATGAAGTCAAGTCTAACATTGAAGACATAGCAACTACATTCCGGACTAGCTTTGACGTGGCATGGAACACATTTTTGTCCACTTTGTAAAACAGTGGAGCGGACATGTGAACTGCTGCCATATTTTTGTCCAGGGCTGGAAGATCTGTACTGAAGGTGTCTGAATGAGTTTTGTACCAGCGACATCAGAACGTTGCTGGTACTTGGCTTTTTGAAAAGAACGCCTTAGCATTCCCCGGATCACCTATTCGTCCTGATAGACGATCACTGATCTCCTTAACTTTTGCCGACTGGGGAAGGAGCCGGAAGGACAGCGTCTCTTCCTCCCCGTCAAGATCTACAGATGCCTTAACTTTGTAGTCTTGAGTGGCGGTAGGAGGTGGAGGGCATTCTGAAGTTGCCAACATCCTATAAATTTCTTCCAATGCCCCCTTGAAGCCAAACTCAGTCCGTTCCATGGTTGGATCTGTGTACGGCTGATTCGCAGGAGTTTCGTCACCCTCACTGTGTGCCGAGTCGTGTTCTGTAATAGCCTGCATTTCTGGATAGAGCATACCAGGTGGCATAGATGACGCGATTCCGTCATCCTTAACACTGTCACTAACTCTCCCTTGTGGATAAGCTGTGAACATATGGACGGCCGGCCCTGCCGGCTGGTTTGTCTGGCTTGTGGTCGGTCTGAATGTTGGCGACGGTCCTGCTATCACCGGTACCGGCTGCTCCAATGGTCTGGCTGGATGGATAGATTTCTCACTAAAATCTCCGCCATAGTATTGGTATGTTGCCAGTGGTACAGCTTGACGGACGGATTTATCACTAAAATCCCCGTAAGTCATGTTTGGTCGGACCATTTTAGAAAAAGGGTCCCCCATGCTGGGACAGCTGGATGGCCGGTGACGTAGAGGTTGTATAAAGAAATGGATCCGGTAAAAAACCCATGCGTCCTGATTTGTAGGCCCGAAGGCCATGTTCGGACATGCGGGGGGACTTATGCCCACTGGGCAGCCTAAAATTGGGGGAACATTCCCCCAAAGAGTCAGAAAACGCTGTGGAAGCGAGCGAGGGAAACAATGCATCTGTTCAAAGTTGGACTGTTGTATCCTGTCAACATTATTTTCCTCCATTGCCGCTGATGTTACTGTGGCTGACGGCTGCAAACGACGAACTTTAGGTGGAGGGGGGACCCCAACGTCCCCCACAAGGCTCGCAATGGAGGGTTATCTTCTGATATATACTGAGGACATCAATGCTATCTTTCTTTGACTTATTCCGTCTATCCCTCCCTTTTGCTGCCTTCTGGACTACATCAGCCCACGTTTGCTCTGTCCAAGTATTACACATGCTGCATGGTACAGATGATGTACACTTGGTACATACAATGCAAGAGTCATGGTTGTCTTCTTATGCTTTGAACTTTTTGCATTTCATGCATTTGGTTGACATTTCTACTGAAACAACACAAGAAAAGAAAACAAAGCACAAATTATCAATTCAACATGTTATTAATTCGCTAATACCACAACCGTTACTAACGGAGTAAGCGAAATTAGTCAGTGTCGCGTTAACTCTTAATTGACAACACAAGTTCCGCGATAGCGTGTGTAACATGGTCTTCAGTAAACGAAATCCGTAAGGGTGACAAAGTCACTCAATTTTGAAAAAAGTTGTTAAAATAATGTATACAACCTGTAGAAGAATGATTGTCCAACACAATAAATCCAAATTTAACTTCGGATGGTCCAATTTAACGCTAAGATGGCTTGGATTGTTTGGAGGTATAATGTACGTGTTATCAGTACAAGCGAAGCTTAAAAACTAATGACACCTGGCGGTGACAAGGGGAGGTAAGGGGCAAGAGTTATTGCCCTTTGGTCTATATGATATAGACAGAAAAGACGAATTTTCATCTTTTAGTAAGCTGGATTTGAGAGGTAGCAGGCTTATATCCCTAACGTTAATGTGATCGGGGAACGTATTTGAAGGAAAAAAAGAGGAATCCACATATAACATGCTAAAAATTCAATAAACAATGATTTATTTGCCCCTCTCGTCTTTTAACATCCTTTACTGCTTCAAGTTTTCATTTGTAACACTTTTAGCTTTAGAAAGCAACATATTTTCATATTGCATTTTAAAACACTTTGTACCAGCTGAGACCATGAATGTTTTGCACACCAGTAGAGCACAAAGTACTGGGTTTTTGAGCCTGGATCTGAATTCAATTTTATTTTTGTTAACAATACTGAACAATCTTATTTTTGTTAACAATACTGAACAATCTCTCACAGTCAGCATTAGAATGGTAAAGAACCAATATTCCTTTCATAACCTGACAAAGAAAAGGAAATTTATATCTTCAAGTGATTGTGTCTTTTAGCTGGGAAATAAGGTGCCATTGCACATCAACTCTATCTGCATTAAGTATACTGTCAGGTAGAATCCCAACTTTATACTTCAGGAATTTTCCTTCCAAATGATCCAAGGTAGACAAGGATGGTAATAGAAAGGGATATCTCTTGACAAAGAATCTAACACTTTTGAAGCTTTTTGACTGTCTCTCATTTACATCAGCAAATGAAGCATTTAAAAGCACTTTATTTCCATAGGGGAATTTCTGGAGCATGTAATCACAGGCTGTAGCATAATAATCTCTAACATTATCATAAAACACCTTCACGGCTAGAGTAGAATTGTGTTCCATGAATTCTCTTGCTTCTGCACCAATAGCAAGATCTTCATTATCTTTCTATCAAGAACTCGGTAAATAACACCTCTGCATTTATAACATTCATGTCCGCACTTTAGTTCTGCTGTAGATAAGAAGTTACCTTTGTATTGGAGTTCATAAGACGAGCTAATTCGATGTGTTTCTTTGTTTTCAAGTGTTTCTCCACATAAAATTTACCACCATGCCCAATATTAAAATCGTTTCCACACAGACTGCAATGAGCATGATGCTGCCCTAGAATACAGGGACTTGTATCGTTGCTTAAAACTGACCTGTCATACATGTACTATATAGTACATGTATGACAGGTCAATTTTAAGCAACGATATGAGCCCCTGTGCCCGAGAATGGAATGCTGTATTATGCCATTCATGTATTCATCTTTGAAGGATTTGGGTTTTTTTGTGTCTTTTTCTGATCCACCTATGAAATTTTTTGAATAAATATATGTGCTTTAACACAAACACCGACTAGAATACATCTTAAGACTTTTAGCGCCAAATAGTAAAATTATTTCCACATGGCCTGCAATAGACGTCACATGATGCTGCCCTCGTGTCCTCATCTTTGGAGGATTCTGTTATTTTATGTTTCGTTTATTTTTGGCCTTTTTCTAATCCATCTGTGAAATTATTTGAAAGGAGATATTTCTGCTCTCATACATGCATCGACTAAAATAAATTATACTTTTTAGCGCCAAATACCTATAGACTGGTTCTGTACTAAATATAAATTAGAAAAAAGAATCTGCGAGTAAAGATTAAAAATTAGAAAACCAGTCTATTCTCTCCTCGCTAAGCCAAACAGCTGCTATAAATAGAATACTAGGTCAAAAGTTTGAAAGTAGAACCAGCATGTTTCTAGGTAATAGGATAGTTGTTATAAACAGAACATAATACTGTTAGGAAAAGTGCACGGACAAGTGTACTCTTATATTGTAGTTACGTAGAAGCCGTCTTTTCTAAAATACGGTCTGTGGGATTAATGGGATGTTAATAAAAATGAGAAAACAAACAATTGATTTTTTTTGGAAGGTGGATATACTGAAAAAGCATAATCCATATACGTTTACGCGTAAGGTGTAATTTAGTGAAAAAAAGCGTAATGATTATGCCAAAAGCATAATGGTTGGCATGTATGTAAATTGCTCTCAATTTTTCAGATCAATGACAACTCACCTCTGCCTGCATGGGTTCAAGTCTTGGGCTCGGCCAACATGAGTATGTGACAAAGCTTCCCCAGTAGCTTTCCATCGGGTTTTCCCAGGTTATTCATCCAACAGATATACTGGCTGCCATGTATCACATACTGAAATGGCTTTAAACCAATAACAACAACAATAACTCACCTCAACGGGTAGATGTATTCCGGGTGTAGCTGCAATTCCTGTCATGAAATCATTTGTTATGAAAGTCCTAATCACAACTGATCTTTGGCATGAGGGCTGATGTGAGATCGGATCCCGATCGAAATGGAGCGGAACAATAATCACAGGCATCTGGCTGAGCTTTGACGTACAACCAGATTCATGTAATACTGAAGTGGCCAGGTAGTCTGCTTGTCGTAATGTGCTGAGGACACCATTTGTCAGAAATGTCGGAGTTACATCCTCTATAGGGTACTTGATGGCACCACCAAATATATAAACTACCCTGTGAAGAGAAAGCACTTTTAAAATTTGTACATTTGTGCAACATATAAATATAATCCCTATACAGCAAAACTTCAAACCCACAGCCATTGAATTTATGTTGAAGTCATTGAAGTAGATGACTTTGGAACAAAACCATTATAGCTGTAACGATCAAGGAATTAGCTGTTACAATCAAACCTGCTTCCAATTGTTCTTGTTTGAATTAGCACAAAGCCACATTATCATAATATATCTTAATTTGTATAGGGATTATTTTGCACTCTTTTTGCCTCTGTCTTTCTGACAATAAATTTACTTTCTACTGGGAGTCCCTCTTTACCTAAGAAATCAAACTGTTTACTCCAAAACTTGGTTGTGGCTGTGAACTATAATGCAGGGATGGGATCAAGTACTCTAAGGCATTCACCTTTACAGCTCAGCAACATCTCACTTCTGTCAGTGTGGGTTCAAGTTTCAGGCTCGACCAGTGTGTGTAAGTGAGAATGCTTGCCAGCAGCTTCTTGTGGATCAGTGGTTCTTCCCAGAAATTTCCTGGGTTCTTCCTCCATTGGATATACAGACCAGAATGAACAGCCTATCATGTGCTGAAAAATGGCATTAAGTCCACAACAACAACAACATAATGCCGAGACAGTTCCCAGGTTTAGATGACATGATACTATTTATAGAAGTCCAAAACAAATTCAGAACTATTGCAATGTATCAGTTAAAACAAATATCATTAAAGTTTGGTAGCTGCAGATGGTGAAGAACTTAAGTTAGACAGAAATAATTTTTCTTTTCTCAGTGACAGTAAACCTTGAGTTTTGTGCTTTTGATTACAAAAATGAAAATGTTTTTCATTATAGATACTGTAAGTCATCTACAAATTTTGGTACCTGTAGATGATGGACAACTCCAGTTATTGTGCATTATTAAAATTGGTGACCGACATACAAACAGCCCAACTGATAGATAACATCAAAACATAATACAATCTGCCATATAGTGGGTGTATAAAAATTATTCTCTTCAAATGAAGCGCTTTACTGCTTTGGATGAGCTTTTCTCTTCATCTTTAAGCTCCCAATAGTCATAAATGTGTTGTTATATGATACAATGGCAGGATTTTAAAAAAAAATACAGATTCTGTAAATTATGTGTCTTTGAATGATAGAGTAATGTACCCCTAGTGAATATGATTTGCAGAACTTGGATACAAGCACAGAATCTTAACACTGATATTGATCTAATGTACCCCTAGTGAATGTGACTTGCAAAACCCGGATACAAGTACAGAATCTTAACACTGATATTGATGTAATGTACCCCTAGTGAATATGACTTGCAAAACCCGGATACAAGCACAGAATCTTAACACTGATATTGATGTAATGTACCCCTAGTGAACGTGACTTGCAGAACCCAGATACAAGCACAGAATCTTAATACTGATATTGATGTAATGTACCCCTAGTGAATATGACTTGCAGAACCCGGATACAAGTACAGAATCTTAACACTGATATTGATGTAATGTACCCCTAGTTAATGTGACTTGCAAAACCCAGATACAAGCACAGAATTTTAACACCGATATTGATGTAATGTACCCCTAGTGAATGTGACTTGTAAAACCCAGATACAAGCACAGAGTCTTAACACTGATATTGATGACACTGCCATGGCCACAGCTTTGAAAGTAATAACTATGTCCGTAGTTTGTATTGCAATGGAAAGTTAAACAAAAATTTTTTAAAAGAAATTCTTTCCCCATAGGTGACTTTGTTTATCAGTCAATAATTAGGTACAAAAAGGTAGAAGAAAAACATGTAACTGTCCTGCTACATTAAAAGGACATAATCTGGTAACCACTGGAGTCATATGCCTTTTGATCAACCCATTTTAATCCCATTTTAAATATTTATTAATTAGTTTTGGAAAATATGTCAATAACAAAAAATCTGAATTCAAAAAGTGATAGGTTTATTTGTTTTAGATGTTTTATATTTCCTCAATAAATTCAATGAATGTCTGGAAAACTCTGATAGTATTTCAACAAATTTAAAAACATCTTAAGGATAAAACCAACGTTTTGAAATTCAAGAAGTTTTAAAGTCAACCCCTCAAAATCAAGGATATTTTCAATATTGTACAACTCGTGTTTGCGTCTTCATCGGCAACAAAATTTAATCAAAGGCAGTTAAACAATTAATTACTGATTTTAAAAAGTGATATTCTTTATTTGGTTTAAATATTTTGTAATGCCTCAATAAATTCAATGAGTTTCGACAATTTAAGTAGTTTTTCAGCAAATTTCAGGACATTTCCAGGATAAAACCAACCTGTGGAAATTCAATGAGTTTTAAAGTCAAACTCAAAACTAAAATTTGTTCAAGATTATATGTGTCTTAGTCTGCAACAAAAGCACAGAGTATGGTTAACATATTAACCCCTGGTGATGAGTTTACGTGGCAGGAGGTAGTAGCCTACTGCCGAGCTATGTAGCATCAAAGTCATGTATGATACTCTAAAGTGGGCAGTATTATAGAAAGGTAGACTGATGTAGCTCTACAATGATACCAAATAATCTGAAGTTCTAGTTGCACTACAAAATACAGAGGGAAAAACCTCAGTTTTGGACCCAATTTTTTTTCCACCCAAAATTCGCCCATGGTTGGAATCCGATTTTTTGTCTGAATTTTTGACTTTTTGGTCTCAGATCTAAGGCAGACCGGTATGAACTGCAAACAGATAGATGAACCTTTGCAAAAAGTAGGATGAGATGGGCATTTGGAATAAAGAGTGGTCTCGATACGAAAATAATGGGTCCATTAAGCAAAAAAATTGAAAACAATTAATAAAACAAAACAAAAATAAATAAAAAAAATTAATAATTTTTTTAAAAAAATCCAACTTTTACCCTTCTGTTCATGCCCGAGCCAAACAGCCAATGAAAAACAATGTTTCTAACACAACTAGGCATTATGTTACTGGAAAATCACCTGGAAGTTGATTTATTAGGATTTTTTCAAAAATAGCTTTCAAAATGTGTTTCCTACTTGAATTTCAGGCAAAAACAACAAAAACCTCCAGGAGTTAATGTGTTCAACTACAATACTTTAGATGTATATTTAAGTAAAAGAGACTCTCTGAGCTCTGGAATAAACCTCAATGCAAGAGACTTTAATTGATCAAACAATATATTCCTTTAGCTCACAGTGAACTGTCATAAATGCATTAAGTATGGAATTCTATGCCAGACCTACCTGTTAATATTATGACAAATTCTGGGTATTAGTTTGGCCAGAATCATTAAACTCTTCCAGTTGATTTTGTCAACGTCTTTGTCACTTGACAGCCCTGCCACATAACTGTATGTTCTACAGTCTCCCTGTAAAAAATCAGAAATAGAATACCAGTAAGATCCATGCACAAATATAACTCTCAAGATATTGCTTTTCGTTGTCATTTTTACAAATGTAAACAGATTGCTCTAGATACTTGTCATGATATCATTCTAAATTTTCTTTTCTTTAGGTGTCACAAGAGAAATTAAATTAAGATTATAACAATTACCTAAGAAATTATTGTGATTTTCCTACAAAATTTCTTTTTCTATTGTTTTAAAGTATTACCATCAGTAAAAAAAAATAAGGTAGATAATTACTATTCACTCTAACCATTTACCACAACAGAGTTGCCTCCCTTGAGAAAAAAAAACTAGCCAGTTGTTGCTAATTTTATTAGGCCATACATTTGTTACTATTATTAGTAGCACCAATTACATTTGGTAAATAAGACCGAATGTCATACTATAAACATCCAAACCAAAAAGGAAAGCAAGTAAGCCATAATATCCGCTACGCCAGTATGATACAGCAACAGAAAAATATATGAAAATTGTTAAAATAACTTGATCCTCACTTTACATGCTCCTATGATAACACTAAGTTTCTCATTGAAATATGATATATTTTACATGCAACATTGATTTAGCATAAATAAATCGCAATGACAAAAGAATTTTTTTTAATTAATATGATAATATAAAAAATAAAGCATGAAAATAAAAGCAAAGAAAGGCTTGTAGTTCTATAAATTTATGATAGGGAAAATACTAGAAAATGTGATTTTGGATTTTTAAGGTAGCTTTAACAATTTTTCAATCATATCACTCCGATGTCTGCAGTGTGGCAGTTTACAGTGATGTTTAGCACAGGGGCATCATGCTGCAGACATTATTGTGACACCTGGCCGACCAGTGCTGACACTAAACTCTTAATGCTGAGCGCCTAGCAAGGCAGCTGTTAGTACCATTATTATAAGTCTTTGGTGTGACTCAGCCGGGGTTCAAACCTGCGACTTCCCACAGCAAGGTTAGATGCTCTAACTACTTGGCCACCAGAACAGTCCTCATTAAAGGCAACACCTAATATAAATTATAATATTTGTGGGCCATACAATTTCATATACTGAGGCAGTGCAGTTAACGCACACCCAGTTGCAAACAGCATATTGCATATTTGGAACAATACCCGACTGTGTGCTTAAAGAATTACTACTGCAGTATATTTCCTGATGTTAATTCTCATTATAACACGCACACTGTGGCAAAATCATAAATAATATAACTTTTATGTACATACTCGATTTAAGATGACAGCTCTCCAATGACATGATTTGTTTTCTTTACCAATATGGTCATGACAAATAAAGCAAAAACTGATCCATTTTTGAGACCAATTTATCAAACAAAGTTGAGCAGTAGCGAGATACTAGGAATACCTGGTTATAAGCTCCAAAAAAAATAATGATATTCTGACTGGACATAATGCCTCTTCCCCTCCCATGAGGAATGTATGGATGAAAACTTACACGTGCAAGACCAAGTTTGACCACAACAATTGGGAGGTCGCTGTGGGTGTATGCATATATTACATCTAACAAGTGTACTCTGATCAACAAGTACAACATTTCTGAGCTGATATCGCTCATTCTCCGTCATCAAATAAACAGAACTGATACTGATCCACTTATGCATTATATGACAGCAAATTGAGGTTTACACTGCTTGCAGTTAGGAAGATGCATAATTGGCGATATTAAATGTTTGATACTTTCTCATAGGCAATTCACATTTTTTAACAAGAATATTGCAATTATGAAATTTTATGTAACCAATTCAATTATGTTATCTCACAAAATCTGTAAATATTTCATATTGTTAAACATTTCAACTGACAGTCTATACCATTACCTGAACCCCCACTGTTTTGATTGGAAGAAGTGTAGATGAAAGAGATTCTTCTTGGCTGATTCTGACCAACTCTTCCTGCTCCTCAGCTGTTGTAGCATTCTTCACTCTGTTTAGTAAAGCATGGGGCTGAAATATAACCAATTCCATCATAAACAAATGTTACTGCAGAAAAACAGCCAAACAACATAAAAAAGAGAAAAGAAGAAAGTCATTCGTAAGTTTGTTTTTGTGGCCTTCCTCCCACATTTATTTCATCTCTTGTTGACAAAATACTCTTTGTTATATACCATCACATATTTATATAATTTTTGTGTGTCAAGCATGAATTTATTCAACCACTCTGAAGAACCAAATCTTCAACCTCAACAAATTCAACTAACAATTTCTTTTTGAAGATATAAAACAATGTAATGAGATAGTGTGTTGTAAAGCACAGCTTTTTGAATCAAGCAAATCTAACAACAGCTTTGCAAATCCCTATGGTTTTTCATATAATGCCTCATTTGAACATGCACTGCACATGATAATAATAATAAGTTGGCATTTTGCAGCAACTTTAAGAAAGATGGCTACAATCTTCAATAAAAGCAATGCACCCTTCATCAATGGAACTCAGTGCCAAACCAGAATGAAAACAACAGAATCCAAATGATTGCTGCATTTTCCAAACTGACTGGAACACATTTATTGTTCTGTGAAAATTTCCTGTTTGTAGGAAAAAAGTAACTTCTTACTTATGATGGCTACAAATGGTGGTGTAAAATGCAAACTAAATTCC
The DNA here is from genome assembly GCA_028554795.2 of Sinohyriopsis cumingii. Lineage (NCBI taxonomy): Eukaryota > Metazoa > Mollusca > Bivalvia > Unionida > Unionidae > Sinohyriopsis > Sinohyriopsis cumingii. Next base: position 74,170,929 of record CM068838.1, on the reverse strand, counting down.
AATCTTTGAAACTAGATATCTGGCCATCAGGTTAACTGAAGGTGGAACATTTTACAAAGATGTTTATGAAATTTTTTCACTTGTAGATATGTTTTCCTTCCCTATGAACAGCACAGAATACACACAGTAAAATATTATCAAAACAATAGTACTGAATCATACATTATATGTCTGCCCCATCCTAAATAGTCCTCTTTGTAGGCACTAGTATGGTATGGTTGACACTGGAGACTACTGACCAATTGATCTCAATGACCTGGACATTTGCAGTTTTAATGCAGTTTTGAACCAAGCCTATTCTTTAGACTTGCTATGACCTGCCTCTCTAACCTTTAGATTCCTGAATCTACAGCTTTTTATGGCCAAGCCATCCAAAATGTTTGGTCAGGGAACTTTACTCACAGACAAAAATTATGTGAAATCCTGCTTTTCTTTCAGCCACAATGACCCTTGCTTTCAGACCTCCAAACCAACAGACCTCTTCCAAACCTAAAATGTAAACCCTCCACATGCACTGAACAAGGCATGTGGTTCTGAACTAAAACTATTATGGAAAGAAAAACTAAAAAAGTAAAAAAAATGGGCTTTCTTCTTTCAGTGAACTTGACCTAAGGCATTTTAATCTCCAAAACAATGGGCTTCCTTTGGTAAGTCATCCACAAACTTTGGTGAATGTACATGGGTGAGAATTGAAAAATGTGTTCAGAAACATTTTTCTTCTTTCAGTCATGTTAACCATGATCTTTGATATTTGTACCACAAAACTGATAGAATCTACCTTATCACAAGTGCAAGTCAAAAGGTGAATTTGATTTTTCTACTAAGCTTAGGAAGAGCTCCCCATCATTTTGATCCCTATGCTATTATTATATAGTTAAAACCAATAAAAATTACAGCATAGGTCAAATTTCATCAACTAATGCAATCTGGGGTAAAATTATTTCTCTATTAATCTTATCTGATGAATACATTTTGTATGATAATCTGTTCGCCCCCACCCACCATATAAAGGGGGGGCGGGGACATAAAAATGATGAATGACCTTGAGTATTTATCCCAACAACACCTTTCTCTGGGTTCATACAGGTAAAATATGACAAAATTCAAGGACTTTATTTTGATTTTTAAGGAGTCTACTACCTAAACTCACCATAGATATCTACATTTGGAACAACCTTCAGACTGACTTGTGGCTCATGTAACTGCATTTTCTTCTCCCAACAAAGTTCACTAACATAGGTACAGTAAACAAAAAGTCAAACTAACAAAAAGTTTATTAATACGTTTTTCCTCTGTACTTAATTTCTCTTCAACTCCTTGATCTTAGCATCCAGTTTGTTGCAAAGACCTTCATAAATTCCAAATTCTCCTCAGATCCTTTTCTATTAGCACTGGCCTGTGCAAGAAGTTGGCACTTAAGTGTCTTTTCTGCTTTTAAAGACAGTTCATCTGCTTTCTTCACAAGTATTTCATAATGCCAAAAACACACAAGATGTTTTCATTTCTGCACATGAAAACTTTGCAGCCAGCGCACTGTCTGGGAACATAGCATGAAAAACATCAGCAATATGTTCATTTGATTTGTAGGATGCACGTTTGACCACAGTATGCAATGTCCATAAAATTTCTGACTTCAGAACTTCGTTCCTGGAAAGGAAGTTGGAAATATTTGCAGATGTTGACTGTGTGGTTGAAGCTGCATCAGATAGGGGTGGGGATAACAGCAATTCCATCATTGATTCATCGGAATGTGACTCTGTCTTAGATATGATGTCAGTGTCTCTGGCACATGTCTTGATTTTGTCCGTTTTTATTCCAAAATAATTCAAACTCATTGCTGACACTGATGCTTAACTTTTCCGGTGTTTTACACCTTTACGGTGTGATTTAAGGGCACTCTCAACTGATGTCTATAACTTTGTTGCACACACAACACAAAGCTTTATGTCTGTCCTGGGTCTCTTTGACCCATTTATAGAAGCCTTTCCATTCACGATTAAAAACACTTCCATGGCAAAATGTAGAAAGCAAGGCCACGTGGTGTGATGTAAGAAATAGAAAGCCACCAAATTACCATTCCCAGAATGCTGCTAAACGGAAATCATGAGTAATCTCCCTTTCCTTAGTTACCGACCAAGCCACAGAAAGTAAAAGGCACATAGTCGATCGGACATTTTCTGCAATCTTCCCGCCGAGGTTTCTTTTTAAAAATTTTTTGGTCTTTTATTTTCTTAAAACTTCAAGCACTTTTTAAGGATTTTTGCTCATTTTCAAGCACTTTTTAAGAACTTTTTCCCAGTGACATTAAAAATATGCACTTTTCAAGAGGATTTTAAAAAATTAAGCACTTTTCATCCAGCAGTTGAAAATTCAAGTACTTTTCAAATCTGTGCGAACCCTGTTTCTAAGCAATATTGTGGCTTTATTCAGACCTTTAAAATAACAGAGGAGAGATAAACCAAATTAAAGTCATACTGAGATTAGACTACAGTGAATAAAAGCAATACACATATTTCACATGGCATGTCTTTACCTAAACAATACCTTTCTTGGAAAAAACTGCTTGATTTTGTATGGCTAATACACTTTATTAACTGTTTTAAGCTGTTAAAAACCAATGTCTTATTATTAAAGAGGTAGGTGAACTTTTTATACACAAGTTTTATTGTGGAAAGTTAATGGGAAAAAATTGAAATGGCCACTAAGACCATATCAAGGTGAACATTAGGTTTTGTTTTGTATTTTATGACAGAGCAACACAGGTAGATTATTTAGAGCCGATGCAACTGGAGTAATGTGTCTTGTCTAGGGACACAACACAATATGTGACCCAGGCTGCTCCAATGGTAAAATTTCAGTCACAAATCTGGCATGCTAACCACAAAGCCAACTTGGCTGCCTCATTAAGGCAGGCTCAACAAAGATGGCCTATTTCCTTGCAAAAATACCCGATTATGTCAGGTGTCTGTCTTGTTCACTTTTCCATAATAGTAATTTTTGATAAAGCAATTACAGCGCTTAAAAATCTCCTTAAATCATCATGGGTTCTGACCAATTATGCCAGTGGATCAGAATCTATACTGTTTTTTCTTCTCAATGACTACTTGTAACAAAATGCAAAGACCTACATCTGCTGCTGCATTATGCAACTGCAGATTTGGGTCTGTGCAATTTGCAGTTCTTCTTGACTTATAAATGAGTAAATACGATAGCCATGGCTTTTTTTTAATAACCTGGTGATACTGACGGATTTTAAAACTGCTCATATTGGAAGGTAAAGGAGAAGGACAAACTGGTTGCTACTAAAATTCATCCTACCAGATACTGTACTCTAACATAATCTTTAGTAATCAATGTATCAACTGCAATGTGAAACCAACTAGGTTTTCCTTGTACAATAGACTGAAAACTTGTTCCCAGTTCAAAAACATTCATATAAAACCAAATTTATTGATGTAGTTGTTGTTGTGGGGTTAAACGCCATTTTTTATCACACGATATGCTATACATGGCGGCCAGTATTAATGGTGGAGGAATAACCCAGGTAAACCCTGGAAAGAACCACCGACCAACAAGAAGCTTTCTCACATACCCACACTAGCTGAATCCGAGACTCGAACTGGCGCAGACAGAGGTGAGATGGCAGTGATCCGTAACAGAGAGCACTTTAGACCACTCGACCACCCCAAATTTACTGAAACACATCATTGCCAGAAAAAATGAAAACTTACTGTTTTTAGTGCATTAGCAAAATCTGTAATGAACTTGAGTATGACATTGGTTTCAGGAAAGTCTTTACAAATGTAAGGCTGGTCAGCACAGATGACTCGGATGGCTAGTCCAGGTCCTGAAAACAGAATTATAAACTGTAAATACAGGATCTCACATATATAGCACATTTAGTGTATACAGTCTCACATACACACACACACACACACACACACACATGGTTTCAAATTGATAAATTCGTTTCAAAATGAGAAATCTATTACATACTCCTGTTTTTGTATGTTCACAAAATGGATTATATCAATGAATGGAATCCATACTGTTATTACTGTCTCCTTGTTAATTCAACATGATATAATGCAATATGATATCAATCAATGGAATCCATACTGTTATTACTGTCTCCTTGTTAATTCATCATGATATAATGCAATATGATATCAATCAATGGAATCCATACTGTTATTACTGTCTCCTTGTTAATTCATCATGATATAATGCAATATGATATCAATCAATGGAATCCATACTGTTAGTACTGTCTCCTTGTTAATTCATCATGATATAATGCAATATGATATCAATCAATGGAATCCATACTGTTATTACTGTCTCCTTGTTAATTCATCATGATATAATGCAATATGATATCAATCAATGGAATCCATACTGTTATTACTGTCTCCTTGTAATTCATCATGATATAATGCAATATGATATCAGTCAATGGAATCCATACTGTTTTACTGTCTCCTTGTTAATTCATCATGATATAATGCAATATGATATCAGTCAATGGAATCCATACTGTTATTACTGTCTCCTTGTTAATTCAACATGATATAATGCAATATGATATCAGTCAATGGAATCAAATTTGTTATTACACTTGTCTCCAAGTTAATTCCACATGATATAACGTGATATGATAACACTGATCATACTTCACCGATATTAAGCCAATCTTCATAGTTCACTGTTAATACACAATGTTCTCCAAAAAATGTGCTGACATTGAGGCCAAAACATATTCCTTTCATCAATATACAAGGTGTTAACATGTACAAAAACAAACATTTTCCATGGGAATTAATCATAATCTGCATGATTCTTGATAAACAGAGTAACATATCCCATGAAACTTGATCGTATTATACAGAAATTTAAACTATTACAATAAATAATATGTACAAGATCATTAAGCCTTGAAATTTGCTGTCAATGTCGAAACATACTTGTTTCAAATTTTCGACATGGACATTTACCAAATTATTATGAACAGGCTAACAGAAGAAAAACTCTTGAACTACACATGGGTCCATACAACATGAAAATACCACCCTCTCCAAAAATTTTACAATAGAAGAGAAAGGTTTTTGGTCATAACTTCAGTAAATTCTGTCATAAAACCATGAATATTGAACTTGACTAAAGGTTTCTTAATGTAAAAACATCATACCAAATTTGGTTTCAATCCTCAAAGTCCTCAAGAATTCATTGAGTGAAAATAAACTTTGCACTGGACAAGACATAAAGTCACAAACAGACATGGATAAACACTGTTTGCCCCCTCCACAGATGGGGTGGGGGAGGGAGCACATAAAATGTGACAGCAAAATAAGACAATTTTAAGTTAATGAATATTCCTCTCCCCCTTATGTTGATACATAACTCATAATTTTATTTCATACACTTATAAGATCTATTAACTTTTACCTGGAAATGGATGTCTCTGTACCAGTTCGGATGGTAAACCAAGATCCTTCCCAAGTGCTCTCACCTCATCCTTGTGAAAATCTTTAAGTGGCTCAACAACTCTGCCCTAATGAATGAAATAAAACATATTTTTACAAACAGAAGATCATAATAAAAAAAATTTATAACTCTCTACAAGAAGATATGATGAAATTTTAACCAGTTTATAACTGAATTCATGAAATCCTTACTGGCAAGAAATTCAACTTTCTGCTGTTATCAGTGCAGTGATGTAAAACCATCATTTCTGGTGAAGATTAATAGTGTTTAGGGCTGGTTCCCCTTACCTGATTCATGCCAATAACAAAACCATCATCCAGAAGGAGACAACTAAATCTTTCTACATACAAAGTAATGAACACATAGCTCTGAGAAGTTTGATTTTTTAAAAATATTCATTAATTATATGACCTCTAGTTTCTCGAAATTTAAATTCCAAAACTAGGTCTTCTTCTTTTGCAGGTTGCATCCAAATCTGAGAGGACTTGCTGCCTGAATTTTTTTCTTTAAAATTGTGAGTAAAGCTTGGATAATGACACCATTAATTTTTTCCACACTGTTTGCAATTAAATAAAATTAATGGCAAATGCAGACTTGAACAGAATTACCATAATTTAAGCAATTCACCTGTTTTCTGAGTTCTCTGACTAGCTCTGTATCATTATGATGTGTTTTAATAGCATCTGCTTTTCCACTGACAAGCTCAGAGGCACTTTCAATCAAATCTGGTCGCAAGGTACCTGCGGATGAAATACAAGGAATGAGCGGGTACCTGCACAAAATAAAGCTGTGAGAAAGACCCTCCTAAAGCTACAATGTGTATATGTATATGTATGTGTGTGTGTGTGTGTATATATATATATATATATATATATATATATATATATATATATATATATATATATATGTATAAAATTTTAGAAGAGGAAACATGCAAGAAGGTGATTGTTTTTATTATTTCAGTTTTATTTTCATTTACTGTGATCTCAACAACCCTTATTTAAAAATACAAAGCCAGATTACAATTTCTAAATATTTCAAATCTGAAAAATTCTCATGATTCTGTACCTTTGTGATGCTGCAAGGAAATATACAAAGATGTGCTTTTCTGTTTATTAAAACAAAATATTCATCGAATAGTTCTGCGCATGAATTAACTACAAAATGGAAGTAGATTACTGATAAAAATCAATTGTGGAATTTACCTTGCCCTAAAAAGACATCTTCAGGCCTTATATTCAATTCTTCAATGACTTCATGTGCTACCTGTGAAATGCAAAGAATTTTTTTGAAAAGTCTTGTTATGACAGTAGACTTTCTGTGATAGAGGATCAATGGACTACAAATTCAAACTACTTAGGGAATCAGATTTCCTGTATATGCAACTAGCTTAAAAATGAAAAGATCAAATCAGTAATGGATTGTATATTATTATAAATTATTCTGGCATTTTCATGTAACTTCCAATATTGTAACCGGGTGAAGAAACACATCTCCTTTGACACGCTGAATCCAAAGCAGCAACTTTAATTGCTGGTCATGGTAAAATTCCACCCATTATTATATATTGCATAATTTGAAACAGCATTTTATACCCATCACAGACAGTAACCCAGAAGTCATAATCCAAAATCTGATAAATATATCTTGCCCCTTTCTGTGACTGTATATATAAAGTTTGACAAAAATTCTTAAACTAGACCCGTGTTTATATAAAACAGCATGCCCCAACTGCAGAAGAAAGTTAAAGCATGAAAATTTCAAACATTTACAAAAATGGAAAAAAAATTCTTAAGTGAACAAACTCTAATCAGGTCATCTACATACTGGACACAATCTCATTAGTCCATCTACATAATACACACAATCTAATTAGTCCATCTACATAATACACAGAATCTCATTAGTCCATCTACATAATACACACAATCTAATTAGTCCATCTACACAATACACACAATCTAATTAGTCCATCTACATAATACACACAATCTAATTAGTCCATCTACATAATACACACAATCTAATTAGTCCATCTACATAATACACACAATCTAATTAGTCCATCTACATAATACACACAATCTAATTAGTCCATCTACATAATACACACAATCTAATTAGTCCATCTACATAATACACACAATCTAATTAGTCCATCTACATAATACACACAATCTAATTAGTCCATCTACATAATACACACAATCTAATCAGTCCATCTACATAATTCACACTAATCATTCACAATAAATTCATTTGTCTATCTCAAGTGGAATCTTCATAACAAATTTTTTCTCAAGGAAATATTCAAGTCCAAAAATTCAACAAGGTGCCCCTTTGGGTCTGAGGTTAACACCTGACATATAGCCAAATGAAGTAACTGACCAAAAACTTAGGCTAAACTGTCTAATAAATCCGTATTCTTTCTGATGGAATTCCTTCCTACTCTGTTCCTTGAAAATTACTATTTCATGGTTTTACTATACATCTTCATGCATATTTAATGGCACATCAACATCATTTGTCCAAGGTAAAAACCATAATATCATAACACTTTCTGTAAAAAGCTGGTCAAAGTCTGCCGACAGGCTTTCTAGGAGAGCTCTTTTAAAGATTTTTCTATATTTAATAATGACGGCCATGACAAATTCTGGAGTTTTAAAATATAAACAGTGTGGCTTACGTTAAAATAAGTATCACAGTCTCAGCATTAAACACTAATTTTCAGTGTTTCATATGTCTATATTAACGGTAAAAAATTGTGATAGATTTTGATACATACAAGAACATATATATGACCTGTAGGGTCACTAGGCACAATAAATAACTGAACAAATATTGTAATACCACGTTTAGCAACTTTAAATGATTAATAAACTGACTGTGATTAGCATTTACTGATATAGATTTCCTTTCCTGTTATCAAATTTTGGTCCAAATTAGTCTTTTTGGTCATTGTGCTTTGGACTCTTCAAATTTCTTTTACACTATTTAGTGTATATATTCATTTTCTGAGAGAAAAAGTTAACTTTAGTTGTGAAATACCTTCACAAGAAGTCTCCAAATATAGGGTAATTCCACTGACAAATTACTGGCGCAAGTGCAAATCACAATCCGATTGCCATCATACGTTTCAGCATTGCTAAGCTGTTGCTAAGTATCATTCATACCACTAATTCGTTTCTCTTGTGCGCTTACAACCAAGGTTTCCCCCTTCAATCTATGCGTAAGATCAAAGGGTCTCAAGGATATAAATCCCACTCAGGTGCGCTTACAACCAAGGTTTCCCCCTTCAATCTATGCATAAGATCAAAGGGTCTCAAGGATATAAATTCCACTCAGGTGCTGCATTGTTGCAGACACATTCTGAAGGCAGCGAGTACACACTTGAGATAGACCAAAAGACTAAATATGACCGCTGTATGCTTATCACGGAGCTCACAATATAGTGCAATGAACTACAGCATTCTACACTAGATAATATTCCAAAAGATGTAAAATAAAGTACAATATATTCTTCAGTGTCTGAAAATTGATGCTGCCATAGACTTCACCTTGCTGTACTAGTTGCATACATCTATGTTGACTTGAATGATAAACAATAATCCATTATATATAGCCGCATAAGTAAATTTCATTAGTGAAATATATTAAAGTGTCAGTACTGTTACTATGGTAACGGCAAAATGTATAAAGTAAGAAGCATCCATTGTAGTATTCATACAGGGAGCATTCATTATCTGCATATTACCTGGAAGTGAACTTTAGTTAGTTATAAAGAAAAGCATTTCTAAAATTTATATTTTAAATTATTGACGTGCTCTGGAATACAATGGTAACAAATTCATTGGGAAACATTCGAGTGGTATCATATTTTACTTTTTTTTAAAAATTTGTTTCCGTTTATACTCTTTCCTGAGAAATACACTGCTCATATTTTTAGTTATTCTTTTGATATTTGTGCTCTTAACTTTCAATATTGAGCCACACGTCATCTACATTTATGCAAGTAAAGAACACTGTGTGTAACTTAATAAGGAGAAGAACATATAAAATATATGAATTAATTTGGACCCATTTCCTAATTTGGACTGGAACATTACAATTTTATTCTTCATTCATTCTTGCACACTGCAGTTTATTTTTATTATTACTAGCATTTATTAAATTGTCGAAACTTAAAAAACTTTATTGTTTTGTGAATAAAATCCCAAACTGACATCACGTAAAAGCTGGTCTTGTACTGAAGCTAAACTCAGCATGTTACAATAGCCATATTTGATGGCAGACAGGCATCGTCAGTACCAAATTTTCAGCCAACATCTTTCACATAACCATCACCTCCTTCAGTACTTAACAGTCACGCTATTGTACATGTCAAGAGTTCTATTTACTTAAAATGCAATCAACCATATGATAAAAATTGGATTCGACAATACAGATTTTTGTGTATTCTAAAAAGATACTTTTATAAAAATTCAGAAACTGTTCTTTGAACATAAAACCCCGATTATTTAAATCTTATGATGATGCAATGTTTACGGACAAAATTTATTGATGGCATAAAAGAAAGAAAATTATCTATTTGTTATAAAGATGATCTTCATTTACTATTAGGCCTGAATTATTATTTATTTAGTCTCGAAGAATTAATGAGAATGTTTTTTTCAATGATGACAAGAATATCCAATAGAAAGAATTATAGCAAAAAATCACTGTGGAATTATCACATTTTTTTATTCCTTGGATTACTGATAGATGAAAAATTACTATATGCCTTTAATAATTGTTCTTAACAATGACAGAAACATTCAGTAGATGTGTCTTCATATTTTAATACTTCAAATACAAGTAAATCTTAATTTTAATGTTAAGTATGAAATAAAAGATTCTTATCCTACTGCAAATATGCCATTTAATCAGAGATTTCCAGTTTGATGAAAACTGAATCAAAATACGGCCTCCCAAGTGCTAACAGGATCAGCTAATCTGATGCAAAATCAACTCATTTGGATCTCAATCATTATCAAATTTGTCTGGATTTTAATATCAACACATATTCCAAGTTGTATTGAAATCAGATCAGAAATATGGACATGAGTGTGTTAACAAGCAAAGATTAATGGACAGACAACTCAAGACAGGTGCTGGGCCACACTATAAGATTGCTATTATGGTCAGGTGACCTAAAAGTAGTTTTCAGGGAAATCAAGATAACTGGTATTCACAATAATTCATGAATTTATTGTATATGCACCTACTTTCATAAAAATGTCCCCAATAATATTTCTCTTCTCCTCTGGGAGGCTTGTTGTGTTCAGGGTATTAGTTCTACGTTTTCTGGAAGTTGGGTCACTGGCATTGATGTGAATGTATGTTTTCCCATTGTAAAATGTATGAGCTGCACTGATGACTGAAACAAACAAATATTTGTGATGAATATCTATAAACAAAATTCTAGCAAAAATAAACAATCTGATACTGCATAAGCTTTGCTAGAGATAAAAGAACTGTCTTAATAAAATATAAAGTTGGAGCAATCAATCAATAAGTGATCTTCTGTTCATGCTGAACAAAAGCAGCTTTAACACTGATACCAACACCTCTTCCAACCATTATTTTCCATAAGACTGGTACCATCATCTCTCTCAACCTGTGCTTTCCACAAGACTGGCACCATCATCTCTTTCAACCTATGTTTTCCATCAAACTTGTACCATCAGCTCTCTCAACCTGTGTTTTCCATACGACTGGTACCATCATCTCTCTCAACCTATGTTTTCCATATGACTGGTACCATCATCTCTCTCAACCTATGTTTTCCATAAGACTGGTACCATCATCTCTCTCAACCTATGTTTTCCATATGACTGGTACCATCATCTCTCTCAACCTGTGTTTTCCATAAGACTGGTACCATCATCTCTCTCTACCTGTGCTTGCCACAAGACTGGCACCATCATCTCTTTCAACCTGTTTTCCATACGACTGGTACCATCATCTCTCTCAACCTATGTTTTCCATATGACTGGTACCATCATCTCTCTTAACCTGTGTTTTCCATAAGACTGGTACCATCATCTCTCTCAACCTATGTTTTCCATATGACTGGTACCATCATCTCTCTCAACCTGTGTTTTCCATAAGACTGGTACCATCATCTCTCTCAACCTGTGCTTGCCATAAGACTGGCACCATCATCTCTTTCAACCTGTTTTCCATACGACTGGTACCATCATCTCTCTCAACCTGTGTTTTCCATAAGACTGGTACCATCATCTCTCTCAACCTGTGTTTTCCATAAGACTGGTACCATCATCTCTCTCAACCTGTGTTTTCCATAAAACTGGTACCATCATCTCTCTCAACTTGTGTTTTCCATACGACTGGTACCATCATCTCTCTCAACCTATGTTTTCCATATGACTGGTACCATCATCTCCCTCAACCTGTATTTTCCATAAGACTGGTACCATCATCTCTCTCAACATATGTTTTCCATACGACTGGTACCATCATCTCTGTCAACCTTAGCTTTCCACAAGACTGGTACCATCATCACTCTTGACCTGTGTTTTCCATGAGAATGGTATCATCATCTCTATCAACCTGTATTTTTCATAAGACTGATACCATCATCTCTCTCAACTTTAGCTTTCCGCAAGACTGGTAGAATCATCTCTTTCAACCTATGTTTTCTATTAGAATGGCACCATCATCTCTTTCAACCTGTTTTCCATACGACTGGTACCATCATCTCTCTCAACCTGTGTTTTCCATAAGACTGGTACCATCATCTCTCTCAACCTGTGTTTTCCATAAGACTGGTACCATCATCTCTCTCAACCTGTGTTTTCCATAAAACTGGTACCATCATCTCTCTCAACTTGTGTTTTCCATACGACTGGTACCATCATCTCTCTCAACCTATGTTTTCCATATGACTGGTACCATCATCTCCCTCAACCTGTATTTTCCATAAGACTGGTACCATCATCTCTCTCAACATATGTTTTCCATACGACTGGTACCATCATCTCTGTCAACCTTAGCTTTCCACAAGACTGGTACCATCATCACTCTTGACCTGTGTTTTCCATGAGAATGGTATCATCATCTCTATCAACCTGTATTTTTCATAAGACTGATACCATCATCTCTCTCAACTTTAGCTTTCCGCAAGACTGGTAGAATCATCTCTTTCAACCTATGTTTTCTATTAGAATGGTACCATCATCTATTTCAACCTGTGTTTTCCATAAGACTAGTACCAACATCTCTCAATCTGAGCTTTCCACAAGACTGGTACCATCATCTCTCTCAACCTATGTATTCCATAAGGCTGGTATCATCATCTCTCTCAACCTGTGTTTTCCATAAGACTGGTATCATCATCTCCCTTAACCTGTATTTTCCATAAGACTGGTACCATCATCTCTATCAACCTGTATTTTCCTTAAGACTGGTACCATCATCTCTCTCCACCTTAGCTTTCCACAAGACTGGTACCACCATCTCTTTCAACCTATGTTTTCTATTAGAATGGTACCATCATCTCTTTCAACCTGTGTTTTCCATAAGACTGGTACCATCATCTTTCTCTGTATTTTCCATAAGACTGGTACTATCATCTCTATCAACCTGTATTTTCCTTAAGACTGGTACCATTCATCTCTCTCAACCTTAGCTTTCCACAAGACTGGTACCATCATCTCTCTCAACCTGTGTTTTCCATAAGACACTCTAGAGATGCCAATCCTTAATAATGCATATCAAGAATCCAAGCATCAATGTTTGGGAATGAAGCCAGCTGGGAGTAATAACACAATATTTAAAAAATTAACAAACTCTACACAATCATACTGTATCTTCATATGAGCCTATTACATCCTGTACACAGTAAGAACTGAGTAACAGCTGATACTCAATGAGAATAAATGGTGTATTAATTACTCCAATTCTAGAATCCTGAACTCCTTCAACATTATTGGCCAAAACAATAACCATAAACATTAGCTTTCCTCACAAAATATATGCATCTTTCTTTTTTTCTTCAATTTTGCCACCAATTTATTCAACCTATTTCCAGTCCAGTTTACTGGTCTCCTATTATATACATACTTTTGTCTGCATTCAGAAACTACATTATATATATGGGTCTATCACATGAACAAAGTGGTGTTAAAGTATTTTTCTTTCTGCTAGTTTATACATAGAAAACCCCTGTTCAAAATTTTGTACCAAAAATGTTAATTTTGCAGACTTTCAATCTAATTTGGATGTGGATTTTTTTAATACATAAATTTACTTTAATTCTGCAAAATCTGAATGGCTAGCATCTCTGGATATTTGAACTCATCAAGTAACATTAAAAAAAATTTCACAATAGATTTGCTATACCTCCATTACAGACCTAAAAGGTCCAAAACTACACAAATTTTCAAAATTGCAATACTGGTATGGAAATAAAACAAGCCCTCTACATATGATACAAACATGTACACTAAATTTAATTTGTTCTTAATTGTACCAATAAGGTTTTTGTGAAACAGTTTAAAAAAACTGGATACAAGATTGAAACATTGCTATAATGGCCTGAAAATCATATCAGATCATCCACTTATCACCTTCATAGAATATAAAACTCTATGGCTCTCAAGTTTCAAAAGTTCCATAATATCATAGAAAATGGATTCAGGACAGGTATACGGTCTTATGGATGGACAGTAGCTAACAATATGGCCCCTTCTGCAATCACATCTGGGGCATAAAAATGGGTTGTAAGGTCAATATCGTTGCTGGAATTTAACTTATCTTGTACTAATTGCTTCTTCCTGTGGAACTTATGTTTTTTTTAGGCACTGATTTCTTTAGTGAAGTAAACATACAAGCCAAAACATTCTGATATTCCGCATCTTTGCTAAAGTTAGTTTAAAACTGTACAACTGTCAGTATTTTTTAAAATCTGGTCCATCTCCAGAATTTTCATGACATAAAACACTTAAAAGATCATCTTTAATTTAGCAGTATGAATCAAGAGTTGATGTTTTAAGTTCCAAAAGTTTGAAAATACATAAGATCAAATGTAGCAACATGTAGTAATCTACCTGATAAATGTTTCCCCAACGTAAGGAAATTCAACTTTGTTGTTTACCTTTCACCTGTAATCCCATCCTTTGCAGTGACTCCTCCACATGCCTGCTTTCATTTTTCCTCATAAAGCCGTTGTCAATATGGACGGCTATCACTTGGTCATCCTTCAAAGCCTTGTGCAGCAATGCTGCACACACTGTGGAGTCCACACCTCCACTCAGCAACATCTGAAAATAAATGGAAAAAAAAAATTAAGGTTTCCTTATTAAAAATGAAATTCAGAAAGGGAGTCAACAATTTAAATGAAGTTACTGCTTACCCACACCATGAAGTTAACTTCACTGCTCAGAAAAAAAGTAGTTGAAAATGAGAGTGAAATACAAAGCTATGACAGATGCTATTATATGTCATCAGTGTGTGTGTGTGTGTGTGTGTGATTGAGAATTTTCATATGAACTCTGTGTTATCAGAGTGTCCTGGCACATGTTTGTACAAAACCTATCCTTCCTGGGTAATATGTCTAGTTAAATAGAACAACCCTGATATATTTTATTAAGTTTTAACATTATATATCCTCCAATAAATTCAAGAGATTTGTTTTGGACAATTCAAGTTTTTGAGGGTTTAGGTTTTTTACTTTAATTTTTTACAAATTAAAGGACTTTTAAAGTATAAAACCAACTTTTTTGAAATTTGTTTTGTTTTCTAGGCAATGCAGTCAAATGATTCAAGGACTTTTCCAGGTCAAATGAGACATGACTGAGATTTATGCTGCAGTTTATAAACAGAAAGAGGAACAAAATGACTTTCATCAAAGAAGGTTTTAAAACAATAAAGCCAAACTGCCCATGATTCACTCACATAAATGTATTTGTTATTTCTGTTATCTTGAGATCAGAGTAATGTATGTCAAATTAACCAGTCTGACCCATATTCAAACAAAGTGACACAAATGGTGAAAAAAATCTTACCAGTACTTTATGGTCACCCACTGTATCTTTTATGTACTGAATACAAGCTGTCTCTCTTGACTTTATAGTAAATGTTCCATGGCACCCAGCTATGTCAAACAGAAAGTTTTTCATCATTTCCTTCCCATGGATTGTCAGATCCACTTCCGGGTGAAACTGGACACCATATAATTTCTTCTCTACATTAGATATTCCTATGAAATAAGGGACAGAGAATCAGTCTATTGCAACTGCAGCATAAAGATGCTTACTGAAGAAGTTCTTGAAAAGGGAGAAAGGGGCAGATGGCATATACTCCTCCAACCCTGTCCTTTTATTAATGACAGCATGTTAACAAAGAAGGCTACATAAATGTTTTATGTGGACAGCATTCAGGCAACCAAAATAATATCAACCTGAAATATATAAATCAACATGTTATATATACATGGGAAGTATGTGGAATGAAAATTCCAACTATAAGAATCTGAACAGCGAACCAATTACTGACACACAGTATTTCGCATGTAAAATAAATCACAGGGATGTGGTGTATTGTACCATTTGAACACAGGACACAGATACCTGATTTGTGCTTAACTTCCTGATAGGTGTATACCTTGCCAGTGTACACTGACAGTATAACACGTTCATCTACCTTGTGGTTTTTACTTCACTCTGTCCTTGTGGAAGCAACAAATATCATCTGTGTTACATTAGTTTGAAATGAGGCAATCATAGTTACATATTCTAGCTTTTGTGAGGCCACTCATGACAAGAGCATGCTTCTTGGCATTAGCAAAAGTAGTGACTGGGAGGTTCTTAGACTTTGCCACCAATTCTTATACCTATGGGGAGATCACTCTACCCAGCCACCACATAGGTTGGCAGAGCTGGATTTGCGAGGTAATAGTTCTCCTAAGGTAACGTATTTAAAGAAGAAATGAAGCAGTCAAATTGACATGGTCACAACAGACCATCTTTTGTATGCATTAGCCATAAAACTATGGACCATTTAAGTGATGTAAATGGGTTTTTTAATAGATGCCCTACATTCAGCAAATGCTAAAAATATTAGACACAATACCACATGCAATGGACCAATAATTACTAGCGTGAATGATACATTAGCAACAAAGAAGTAAATATGGCATTTATTTATGGTGACGAGGATAATTTCTTGCACAATATGGAAGGTGATGAGGATAGTGGGCATGGTTTTGAGGTGTCTGATGAGGCTAATGTTGGTGAGGAAGATGGTTGTTAACTTGGAGAGAGAGACAGACAGACAGACAGGGAATGATATCTTGGAGGAGTTAGACACTGGTACCTTAACAGAAACTGGAATGCAGTTCTGCATCTCCAATGGAGTAAAGGCTCAAAAAAAGACTGATTTTTTTTTAGATTGTGTTATAAATTCATTGGAATCAGCACTCATGCAAAGATTCTTTATTTCTTCGTTCAGTTTAATATCTTCCCTTACCAGGTAAGTAATATACATGAAGATTCAATGGAAGATAAGAATGAACTTTCTTTCTATCTGCAGAAATACTAGAGTATCTAGTCAAGTCGGCACGATTTTCCACCTCTGTCATGTCCAGAGATCTATTTCTCTTTCTTAATTGCTCATACCATAATGCTGAGAATATTTCCTGAGGTAGCAAAACAAAGATAATTCTATCTTATCAGGAACCCTGTAATTATTTAGCCTGTAATGATCAATCATAAAGCCTGTCATGAACAATTATGAAGCCTGCAGACCTGCCAACCCTGATGAGACCATCTCAGTAAGGCATTTGATTTTTCCCCCATAAGTTTGACCAGTTTTCTGTAAGGTGTAACAAAATATCAATAACTGCTATTGTAAAGCTGGAAAACGTAATCAAAAGTTTGACGCATTGATGATAAACAACATGTTCAACTGAAAAATTTGTAAAGAACACACAGACTTTTTTTTTTACCACTAGTACAGTTGCACAAACTCTAGTTCCAAACCATATGCAGCTCAATGGCTTGTTGCTCTCTCTCAACTTGACATAATTCTTGCAAATTCTTTTCCATTTCACATGACAATGGCAATCATATCTCCCACCACGCGACATACTCAAACTGGCATGTAATGTCCAATAAATGTAATTGTGTCCTTTTCAGCTTTTTATTCACAAGAATCCGAATATTCCTTTTTATTCTTCTGAACACTTTTCTAGAAGCTTGTTTTCCCTTTTGTCTTAAACATGCATCACTTTCTGGACACCATTTTAAATTTTTTTATAATCAACAGTTTGATCATGCAGACTCTTCTCATGAATAAATAGGTGCAGTATAAAGCATCAGGGTGCTGCTGTAAAGTTAGCCTGGTTTCCTGACTAATTTCACTAATTCTAAGATGAAACCCGGATCCAAATAAATCATGGATGAACCAATTATCTGGATTTTTCGGCGACCATCATTTTTCCGTAGTTTTTGCTAGTATGTCATTAAGTCCATATTTTAAGGGTAATTTTCGTAAGACTTATGGCAAAATTATAAGAGTTGGCAGGTCTGCATTTAACTTCATGGAATTTACCTAGAAGTAAAACCTTTTGGATATTAGAAGTGTTTAGTCTATGGTGCTAGCACATAAGCACATTAGAACTTTCATACTGAATACTTTGAAGCATATCCAGATTACCTTGACATTGATAGTACGTTTTGGAAATTCTAGGAATTCATACCATAATGTAAGTTATTTTTAATTATTTCACATTTGACTTGGTGTTTAGGGAAATAAATTTATATCTTAAATTATATAATCCTTTTTCGTTTATCTGTTTAAGATCTAAGGATGTAAGGCAATCCTGAAGCCTGTTGTTGTTGTTGTAGGGTTTAACACCATTTTCAGCACAAGATAGGTTATACATGGCGGCCAGTATAACTGGTGGAGGAAGAACCCTGGAAAACCCAGGGAAGATCCACCGACCCATGAGAAGCTACTGGCAGGCTTTCCCACGTACCCATGCTAGCCGAGCCTTGGACTAGAACCCATGCAGACAGAGGTGAGATGGCAGTAATCCAGAACGGTGAGCACTTTAGACCACTCAGCCACTCAGGGCCCCCATGAAACCTGTAATGAGTTACCATGAAGCAATAATAAACAATCCTGAAGCCTGCACTTGGACCTTGTGTTTGCAGAGCACAATTTCTCTCATGTGCCGTCGTGCTCCTTAAATTGATTACAGAGAGCAATCCTTTGCTCTCCCAAATCTTACTGTTAAAAACAAAGATTTCCAGATGTTTTCTGAGTGAACTTCTCAATTTCGGTCCCAGGTATAACAGCAGTTGCATTTCACAAATACTGATTTGTTTACAGGTTCCACCATTTTTTTATATGATGTTGTGTGCCATATAAGATGAAGATGTAAATATTTTAAGTGAGTGAAAAATTCTCTTCAACACTATCAGGAGTGCTGTTCACACCTCTCCTGCATTTTACACAACACAAGCCCTGCCGTAATGAACAATTATGAATACCTTCCCATTTATTGACAGTGTATAGAACACCTTCCCATTTATTGACAGTGCAAAGAATACCTTTTCCTTTATTGTCAGTGCATAGAATACCCTCCCATTTATTGTCAAGATAAAGCAGACACTTAATTAGGTTTGCACACTTCTTTAAAACTAAATTTCCAGAAGGAAGCTGACTTTTCAAGGTTGACTTATGACCCTATCTGACAGGAATTTAAAACATTTTGGCTAAGAAAATTTGCACTTAAAAAATAAAAACTTTCTATTTATGAGACTCCATAACATCTGGACACATGACCATGTAATAAACCACAGAATATATCACTACAAACCTGTATAACTAAAGAAATTCAAACAAATTTGTACTTAAACTCATTTTCATGTTAGAATAAAAATGCTAAATTTGCTGTAACAGTATACGCTGGAATGCAAAAAGTCTCATAAAAGGGTTGTTTTAATTTTGACAAAGCTCTTCAAAATTATACACCTTTGTACACAGAAGAACTGAATTTTGTTTTAAAATCCACTTATGGCTGGTTTTCAATATAATCAAACTCGTATATTTAATGCAGTCATTGTTAAGGACACACATAGTATGGGATTTGGTATGGAAAACTGCTCCAGCACACAGTAAATTTCTAAGCATTCAGCAAGGTTTAATAGCATAATTCACAGCAAAGGTGAGTTTGCAGTGGCAATGGTTACTATTACCAATAATGCTTAGCAATGCATTCCCAATACACTAGACTGGTCATCATGCTTTCTGCATAAAAAGATAAATATATAGAGAGGATGATAGGTAACCAAACTACATGATTAATCTGATTGTTTGGCACTTTTATTAACAATACAATATGTTTAGGGCAAGCACCCAAATGATCCATACAGCAAATGTATCTCAACCAACTTAAGAGTCTTGAGACCTCCAAAACTTCTTGTAAGAACTCGTGATCAGTTTGATTACAACTCTGAAACATTTGTTTTCTTTGATCAAGTTGCAGCTAATTATTTTTCCAAGTTTTCTTGACTCTGATCAATACTGTAATGAAAGGGCCTTTCCAAGTCAGGAACAAACCTGTTCTTTCTTCTTTTTCCCCTATTTCCAGTTGATTGAGAACTCTGCACTGAAATACTAGAATCATTTTTTTTTTATAGTAATGACCACACTTCCTGTGCCAATACTAGAAATCAGGGTTTAAGTTTCTGTTAAAAGTTTTTGTGACATTAATCAAGTGTGTGTGTGTGTGTGTGTGTGTGTGTGTGTGATACATCACAATAGTTTCTGTATGTGAGATACAGTGTTCTGTAGAATCCTCTGACTTTAGGATACTAGACATTCCCATCATGAGTCAGGTCATTCCATGTAACACTTCTCAAACAATGCAAGTCCAAATCAGATTTTCACACATTTCTAACCATTAGGTCAAAGGCAAAGGTCTGCTGATGGTGAATGGATGCTGAAACACTATCCAGAATAGATGCACATGCCAACAAGTGTATCAATCTGGAAGTGTTTTGCAATAAGCGTCAAAGTGCTCTTTTGCAATTTTCAGTCATAATTTTGATCCCCTTGATAAACCAATCATGTACAGGATCAAGTATTGCCTGGTTTGTTGACTCAGAGCGGATGATCCCAATCAAGAGCAAACCATCCTGATAAAACCGTGATATGTGGGATAAAGTCATTTATGGTCTATAACTCCATTAATGTACTAGGTACATCTCCTTGGCCAAGTGGATTACCTGCTGGACAGTAATCTGGCCTTCTGGGTTGATAATCCTGATAACCCTTTATGTACAGGATGAAGTCGTTTGCAACTCTATTAATAGACACTATTCGAAGTTCAGATGCCTTAAAGCAAAACTACAAAGCTTAAATGAAAGTGGAAAAACCTACAACCTCACTATGGAGATGATACAATGGGGAAGAAAATATATCTTACTAGCGTTTATTTTTATTAACTCAAACCAGACTGTGAATTCTGGGTTGATCTGGCAAATCCTCAGGACTTAATACCTACCAGCTACAAGCTTTCCTGATTGGGCTATAGTTTGGAACCCCTCAGCAACATGGTTGATACTGTCACCATGGGTTAGCAGTACTTCTTGGTCCTTATCCAGGTTCCTGGTGAAAGAAGAAATTGCTATACGTACACCTTATTATATGCTCATTTTTTTCTCCGTTAACTTTACATTGTCAGAATGGTTCAGTATTTTACGATACTGCACACCTTCATATTGCACTCACGTGCAAGAATCATGCCCAATAGTGTATTAGGAACTACTTTGTAAACAAATCATGTACTCTCATGTAGGAGACGTTTTAAGTTTTGGTTGATTAAATTTGTTTCTGAATGAACTAAAGCAGATGTTTCGTGGACTGCCACATACCAGCTGCTTTGCTACATTCCTCGTTTACTTATTTGATAACAATGTTTCAGATTTTGGTAATAGATGCTGGATTTCATAAAACTGCTTGGTACCCACAAATAACATGCAAGTTATAAAGGCATAAACTGTCTCCTTTAGCTGGTAATAAGAATGGCAAAAAATATACTTACAGTTTTACATTCTGAATTTCTTCAAAATGTTCTTTCTAAGTTCTGCAAATCCAAATTACATGAGCCATGTCATGAGTTTTCAAGCTAGATAATACATTTCGAAATTGATCTGTAATTTCAACTATATTCCAAGTGCAATTACAGCATCCTTACTGCACTCAAAATGAAATAAACATTCAATTCAACAGCGTCTTTTTGATAATTGCAATTGAAACACTTCATATTTTCCCCACATTATGATTTCAAATAGTCGATGACAGAACAAACACACTTGCTGATGTAAACACGCTTCTCCTGTGCTGCTTCAATCCTATGTACTTCATGTACAATTTGCACAGATGAATCCAGTCCAGAATCATGAAATTTCATAGAATCGACAAAAATACCAAAATCTATTCATTCCAGATCAAATGGAAAACTTGTTGCAATTCACATACTATATGACTCCAAATTTCAATTTTAAGCAGACAATAATGCCATTTTCTTTTGAAACTTATGTATGGCGTGCGACAAGTTCAAATTTATCTGGGCAGAGTTATGTGCACAGTAATAATGTTGTTGTTGTGTAATGATGAATCTGCGCTTGTGTATTTAGTTTGGGATAAGGCATACATTCCTTTATGTTGTTTCTTGTTGTGTATTTTGTTTATATAATTAAGCCTTAGGTAGAATAAGAAAATGAGTATATAATAAAAAGGTTACTGCATTTGTATGGAAAAATAGGTCATGCAGTATTCCATCCAAAAAACCCGTTCCTATTTTCCCATACAAATGCAATAACCTATAAATATTTATTAATGAATAATGTATATCTAAAGGCCAAATAATCCAAAATAAGAGTCCCTTGAAGGGACCGATGCTTTACTGGCTGAAATGAATTTCCAGGAATTCAAGACAAAACCATTTCTACCTAATAACTGCTGAATGTCGAAACTATCTGTGATATTTTACAGGAATAACAGGATTTTTAAATTAACTGATGTCAGACTGGCATCATTTTCAATTAGGACCAAGTAGACATCATTAGAAGTCTTTTGACAAAAACCTCATGTCAGATAAGGTAGTAAAAACAAGATTTTCAGTAGAGTCTTCAGGACAACCATAACAGATGTATGATGGGAAGATGTCTACAGGAACCGTAACAGACGTATGATTGGGAAGAAGTCTATTGGAACCGTAACAGATGTATGATCGGGAAGAAGTCTACTGGAACCATAACAGGTGTATGACTGGGAAGATGTCTACAGGAACCATAACAGAAGTACGATTGGGAAGAAGTCTACTGGAACCATAACAGATGTATGATCAGGAAGAAGTCTACTGGAACCATAACAGATGTATGACCGGGAAGAAGTCTACTGGAACCATAACAGATGTATGACCGGAAAGAAGTCTACTGGAACCATAACAGATGTATGATCAGGAAGAAATCTACTGGAACCATAACAGATGTATGATTGTGAAGAAGTCTACTGGTGAAAAATCCACGATGACACAGACATTCATTTGGGTGAAGAAGAGATAATACTGTAAATTCGGACCAACACAACATTATAAGAAGTCTTCTGGTGAAAACCCCATGCTGATGTGTGCAACAATAACAATATTTTAAAGATGGTTGTTATGGTGGCCATATTGGACACCAGATGCACACCATTTCCATTTAGGCAGAGTAGAAATAATATGATTTTCAAGATGGTCACAACAGTGGCTATATTGGATGTCAGACCATCACCATTTTAATTTAGGTTAAACAAGACATCATAAGAAGTATTCTGATGAAAGAAACAATGTTGATATGACCATTTATCAAGAAGTTGTGATGATAAGATTTTCCAGGTGTGCTCACAGTAAGTCAGATTGGCATCATTTTCATTTACAACCAGCTAGACATCATAAGAAGTCTTTCAGTGAAAATCCCATACTTACATGATAACAAGTTTTTCATTATGGCCACTGTAGGAGCCACATAGGAAGTCTGTGTGGCACCCACTTTCATCTAGGACCAACTTGACATAACAAGAAGTCTTTAAGTGATAACGCCATGTTGATATGACTATCCATTTATAAGAAGTAGCTATAACAAGATTTTCAGGATGTCCGAGCAGCACCATTTTTCACTTAGGACTAATAAACCATGGGCTGAAAAACTGTGAAAATTTTTATGGCAATCCTCCAAGTATGAGTGCATGTAAATTTTAAAGTTTCTCCACAAACATCAATGATTTTTCAAACTGCAAAACAATTTTTTGCAATGCCAAATGTTCTAAAAATTATCAAAGCCAAAATATTTTCTCATATTCAAAGAAACAAAAATCAGTTAAAAATATGATTATATAGCACCTACCTATATAAAGCTATCAACCACATTAACACGCCTATATTATAATTTGATTCCAGATAATATGTGGTACTAATATGAACCCAATGACCAAAGCAATACCAATGTATAACAATATTGGTTGGAAGAAAACAAGGTGAAATATAGTTTTAAATCTTCATTTCCTTTCAAAACACCATTATTTAAAACAAATTTTGATAGTGCCTGCTATACCTTAGTTCTGTATATTATGCTATGGTTCTCAGCATAGCACGGCTCAGTAAATAATGAGGTCTGTGTTAATGGACCCCAACTACTGCATTAGAACAAGGAAGAGACGTATATAATTAAATTCTTGATTAAAAGATAACAAGTCACCATAACAAAATATACAAAGGCATGGTAAATGACATTCATTAGTGATATTAATGTATATTGTCATCACAACATATTATTTTTGGATTCAGTAGGATTGGTAATACTGTATGTTTGCCATTTCATATGTTTCTAATTTACTGTAATACAGATTAGCATGTTTAACACAATCCATGGTGTGATACAGATTAGCATGTTTAACACAATCCATGGTGTAATACAGAGTAGCATGTTTAACACAATCCATGGTGTAATACAGAGTAGCATGTTTAACACAATCCATGGTGTCCACAGCATTAGTACATTTCAACTGATATATATTTATCAGTTATAAATAACACTATGCTGGAAATTGTTACAGGAAAAAAAACCAACAAAATCTTCAGTGAGCTGTAACCTTGGACTTCACATATCAGCCAGGCACACGTCTTCAGTGCACTCAGAATGGCTTAAGCTAATACAACATTTTTTTTATACTATCAACAACTTTTGGCTCGTTACTGAAGACAAAAAAGCTCCCCATGTACATAAGCATACATAAACATGGTGTAAAATTTGCTAACCAATGATTAAAACAGCAAGGGTAAAGTATTGGTCCTCCTGCCATCAATGCATGCAAACTAAAAAGTTACAAACCTGAATATTATTAGCAAGTATTGATTTCACAACAGTTTACACAACATATGGTAAAGAACTATGAAAGTCAAAGCAGATCAAAACTTTGTTGTTGGCAGTTTTCACTTTTTCAAGGTCAGAAAAATTGAACTGGGACTGATTGTGTCATTCTAATGATGTTCAAAAATTTGATAGATTGCTGTTTGAGTTATTGAAGTTTTCCTGCATTTGTGAGAAAAAGAGAAAGTATCGTACTTAAACAGGGGACACTTTGTATCAATGGTAATGTAAAACTGTCCATCCTCTCTTATGTCTTTCTTCTCAACAGTGCCTTTGAATTCTTTGTTCAGCATCTGAAAGAAAATGATTTGATTCATTTGTAAATCAGAAACGAAAATGACCTGTAACAAAGAAATATAAAACAATCCTTTCCTTAAACCTCAACATTTTAGCATAATTTGGTTTTCAGGAATTTCATACATTCATCACATTTGCAACACAAAAAATTTATGAGCTAAATAAAAACCATGTTGCACCAAGGTATTTACAATGAAAACTTTCACAAATATAGTTTTGTTACTAAATCATGGCTCATACTTCCCAGCGAGTAGTTTTTCAAGGGCATTTTAAGGGGTTTTCACAGGACTCCTAAATTTTTAAGAATTATTTCTTCTTACCAAAATTGAACTAGCTGTCATTTGTCTTTGATCCTCCCAACTTAATCCCATCTGACAACTTCATGTTCATTATTTGTTAGCAAATAAGTAAAATAACACAAGAAATGAATTAAAACAGAAATACAATTTATTTATTTTCAACACTCAGATACCTGGTCGCAATAGCCATTCTAATTTCCCCTAGTGACTGCTCAGTTTATGCAAAATAAACCTTTGCTTCTTGCAGAAAGCAATGTCTAGATAAAGGCATAAAATAAACCTTTGCTTCTTGCAGAAAGCAATGTCTAGATAAAGGCATAAAATAAACCTTTGCTTCTTGCAGAAAGCAATTTCTAGATAAAGGCATACATCATGTCTAGATAAAGGCATACATCATCTTATCTTGTTCTCGACTGCTCTGGTGGCCTAAGTGGTTTGAGCATCTGCCTTGGATGTGGGAGGCTGCTGGTTAGAACTTTGGCCAATTCATACCAAAGACTTATGAAAATGGTACTAACAGCTGCCTCACTAGGTGCTCAGCATTATGAGTTTAGTGTTAGGAATGGTTGGCCTGGTGTCAGGATAATGTGACTGGGTGAGACATGATGCTACATGTCTGAGGTATAATGCCCTAGTGCTAGACATCACTATAAATTGCCACACTGCAGACATCGTAGCAATATGACTAAAAATTTTAAAAGTTACATTAAAAAACCAAAACACAATCATATTGTGATCATTGTCCTCTAGTCATACTTTATCAGTGAAACCCTTAGGGTCACTAAGTCATATTAGTATTTTGTCATGGTGCACAAAACAAAGTAAGATCAGTGATTTGTTAAAAGTCATTGATGATTTAATTTAAAAGGATGGATAAAAGTGGTCAGGGTATTAATCTTGTTTAGAAACTTAACTTAGGAAGAGAACAACAAATATATGTATGTCATGATCTTACTGAATATACACAATTAAATCTCTTTATAACAAAAAAGATAATAATAATGTATGTGTGCATGTGTGTGTTTTGGATTTTTAACGTAGCTTTAACAATTTATCAGTCATGTCGCTAAGATGTCTGCTGTGACAACTTATAGCAATGCAGACATGCAGCATCATGTACCACCTAGTCACATTATCCTGACACCAGGCCGACCAGTCCTAACACTAACCTCTTAAGGCTGAGCATCAAGCAAGGCAGCTGCTAGTACCATTTTTATAAGTCTTTGGTATGACTCAGTTTGGGTTTGAACATGTGACCTCCTGCATCCAAGGTGGATGCTCTAACCACTAGGCTACTGGAGCAGTCAATAATAATAATAATAATCATGACAATAACAAAAACAAAAGTAATGGAATTCAGTGCATGGTATTTGTTCAAAGACCAAGTCTGAAAGGTGATGATGCATAGTCACCTGTGTACAAAGGCACATTTGGCCTTTTCACCACCACTCATAGGTTCGACTGTGTATATAAATAAAGTTTTCAACATTTTTCTTTCAATCATATCAATCATTACAAATTTTGTTAGCATTTTGTTTGTTTTACCTGCAAACCATAGCAAATGCCAAGTAAAGGAATACCCAAGTGGAAAATATCTGGATCATATCTTGGGGCATCTTCATCATTAACTGAACTGGGTCCTCCAGAAATAATAATTGCTCTGAAATGTGAAAAATATACATCAAAATCAGCAACCGCGTATTCATGGATTAATAAAATTCATAATACAATACCATCAGATACTTTTCTCACTTTCAAAAGACTTTTTGTTCTCTTCAAGTTTCATGTTCCAAGCAAAGCCAAAATATTGTACATGTCTACTCATTTATTTAGTTTGAGATCCAAGTCACCCAGAAGCTCTCAATGCCAAAGCTAGTCTTAAATACAGTGTAAAGCAAAATATTAATAAAAGAGTTACAGGGCAATTCACTTTGCGAAAAAATAGTAGATTCTGAGGGATGATCACACATATAAATTATTATCAAATCTTGTCAAACTATATCTACATTTTTCCAGTCTTTGTCCAGTACAGCTGATGGTTCACATTTTGGAACACTTGACTTTCTTGGTAAGATAGCAGCCCATATTAAGTTAATCACTATTGAAGCTGGTGTGCATTTATAACCTGGTTAACAAGACCAGTTGCAAACCTTAAACCATTCCAAAGGACACAACAGTAACAATCACAGCAGGTTTCCAACACAGGTTCTCTTCATTATGTTATTATTTTGGTCATTCTGTCCCTAAAATATTTAGCATATTGGATAATAAAAAAAAATGTTTCCTAACTTTATGAATTGAGTTATTAAGACAGACTCTTCATGTTTTAGGAGGCAACTAATTATACTGTGGCACAAAAACTGACATCGAATTCTCCTTTTTTTAATTTAAAATATAATAAACATATTTGGCAATACAAATTTAGGAGATTATGCTATTGTTTCAGGGGATAATTACCTTAAAGTCACTGATATCTGCAACTGTAATAAGTTTCCAAATAATTTAATGGATCACATTTCTTAACAAAGAAAATTGTAAAAATGTATGACTGAGTAATAAATCTAAACTTTATTATGCTGTAAATCTAAACTTTATTATGCTGAAAAACACAATGTCCAGAGAAAGTGAAAATTATGAAAAAAATACAAGCTTAAAATATGTACTGGCTAAAGGTGATCAGAAGCAAGAGCTGGATTATACAATTCTGTAGTGCCCTTTTCTACTGGAGGATTATAGGTCACTATTTTCAAGGGAAAATCTGCTGACTACATAGAAAGTTATTGTGCCAACATAGTAATTAATAGATCATACTTATATCCTTTCTCTTTAAGAGTAAATGCCGGTGTGTCTAAAGGCAAGATTTCTGTTTCAACATTCAACTCTCTTGCTCTTCTGTCAATAACCTGAAAATAGAAGAAAAAAAAATCATTTTCAAAATACTGAGGTTTATTTAAACTATACAACTTCTAAAATAATGACACAATGACTAATTGCTTACAGCAGTGATAAGATTTTCTGGATGGCCACCCTTCAACAGCACCATTTAGGACAACTAAATACAGTTTTCAAGTGAAAATCCGATGCCTATAGGACCATCTGTTCAATAGCAAGATTTTCAATGTGGCTACCATGGTGGTCATAATGTACGGCTGACTGGAACGAGAATCTGCCACAATTAATCTTGATTCGCCTCTAGCAGAATTTCCTACTGAGTGTACGCTATCCATAACATACTGACTGCATGCGCCAGTGACTGATATTTGCAGGACTACTATTTACTATCAGCCCTCTATGCAAAATCAAGATGAACTGGGCAGAGCCAACAGGTTAAAGATGTCATGCTTAGGTGGGCATGACAGAATCAAGGTTAGATTATTTCAAGATTTTCTTTCATGTTTATAATAGAGGAAGAAGGAATAAATTATGACTTGACTGGATTAACTTTTGCAATGTCAGTGTTTGTTTGATTACCTATCAACATGCATGTGATTCTACCTGTGGTAGGACAAAAATACCATTTTAAAGGCTGTCCACTGTACATACCTTTTTTATAGTTACAATCTATTGCTTTTTAAAAATAAATAATTACTTATTTTTAAGCCAAGATAATCAGTATATCTGTGCATGTTCCACCCCACATTACAATAACCAGTGGAAACAAACCTACTAGAGACCAGACACATAACATTGGTCAACAGATTACAAATACTGACATGTGTACAAAAGTTGTTAATTGATTCAGGTTACTGTTGTAATCTGTAGAGTTGAAGGCCAAAAGCCCATGTTTCATGAGGTGTTATAAGTAGGATCAAAAGTGGTTCATGTTGTCTTTCAAACCTTTTAATAAAAATTGGGTGACCTTTGATTTTTTATTTTGTTGAATTGATCCTGCATCACTCAAGACATTTACAGAGGAATATTAAACAGAAGTTGATACATGTTTAAGTTCAGTTCCTGTCAAAATGCTGAAACATAAGCTTTCTCTGAATACTGAAAAAAGGCTATGAAATATGAAATTTGGGAATAAATCTCATGCCCAAATCTGAAACTATCTCCTTAAAATGAACTTGGCTTGGAGAAGTACTGGAGAGAAGTAAGCACTATAAAAACCCAACCATATAAAAATTGAAGTTTGTTGTTTCTTGCAGGCTGAGCATTGTTGTTTCGTCACTGCCACATTCTTCTGCTGATACAGAAATGACAATATCCTTTCCCCATAAAAATAAAATATTAATCAAGGTGAAATATGGAACAGAAAACCATTACATGTGAAACTTAATAATCCCCATTAATGCCATCAGTGGTCGCTCGTCAGTGATCTTCTGATTAAACATTTACGTGCGAATTTCATTTTTTAAAATCTTGGCAGTGAACTATGAGATATACCCTCTCCGTTCTTCGTTATACATTGGCTCATATTAATCACAATGGTTCAAGAAACGACCTGCCAGTGATGATTAGGGGATCTGAGTGGCCGCATGGTCTAAAGCGCTCACCGCTATGGATCACTGCCAGCTCACGTGTCTGCATGGGTTCGAGTCTAGGGCTCAGCCAATGTAGGTACGTGAGAAAGCTTGCCAGTAGCTTCTCGTAGGTTGGTGATTCTTTCCGGGGTTTTCCCAGGTTCTTCCTCTACCAATTATACTGACCGCCATGTATAGACTATTCTTGTGCTAAAAAAATGGCATTAATCTGCATAACAACAATAACAAGTGATGATTATACCGACTACAGATACCAAAGAAACAGAAAGTTAGTAACAACTGTGATGAGGAGTATAAATCTCATACAGTTGTAAGAAGTCTTAAGCATCAATTACAATACACTGCACAAGAAATTCCCATGTTTAACACGAGCCAAAAAATCTTGATTATATTGAGCATAAAGATATAAAAGATATGCAAACAAGACTAACGCTAAAACAAATCAGCTTAAACATTTATCCCATTTTTACCTTTCCATACTGGGCTCCTGCATCTAGAATCACAACCTTCTCATTTTCACCAGAATCTCCATTTACTTGAACCCCTGCAGGTGAACTTGTCATTATAAATCAGTATCACAGCACCCCTGAAATTTAAATCAGTGATAATACACACCTGAATTTTAAATCAGTGTTAATACATACCTAACTTTAATATAGGCTCTGTTATTTCTTGCTGCAGGTGTCCAAGTTCAAAATGCTATTCTAGGATTTACCATAATACTCCATTTCAAGTTCCCTAACAGTGCACGGAAAAACAAGGACTCAAAGTCCAAAAAAGAAAGCTAGGGGCTGTTATGTCAGTTCTATATTTTAATGCATAATTATTCGCTGCTTCCATTGTTTCAAAGGATATCAATATTTAAAGCAATTAAAGACTTTATCTTTTTTTGTGCTTATCACTATTGCAAACAAACAGTAGTGCTGCCAATATTCAGTATCACTGCATGTTCCCATTTATCCTGAGACAATCATTGTGTCCCTTTCCTTAGTCCTCTAACTGGTAGAGTGGTTTAAAGTAATTGCCTTTACTGATAACTGCCATCTTTTGCCCACATGTGTTAGAATCTAGGGCTTGTCCTAAGTAGGTATGTGAGGAAGCTTACCAGTAGCCTCCCATGGGTTGGTAGTTCTTGCTCCATCAGTAATAGTGGCTGCAATTTACAGCCTACCATGCACAGAAAATGGCATTAAGCTCACAGCAATATCACTTTTTCATTTCATTGTGACTCTCTGCTGCTAATGACCATTCACGGTCTATACACTTCCTTCAAAGTAGTTCAATCAATTGATTTGCGATTTTCCACCAATTCAATCATTTCTGCATGAACTATACCAGATCTCAATCATGAAACATATTCTACCAAATCAACTCAGATCAAGGACAAAACATGACAATCTGATAAACATCTGGACCATCTGAAACTTTCACTAAAAGATGATAATTATCCCATGTCTCAAACCTGGAAATACACGTACCACCATTATAACACGCTTCGCTACAACGAGATTCCATATATAACGTGGTGGCGCTATTGCCTTCAACATTTTGATTTGTTTAATTTTTACAAAATATTATGACATTTTTTAAATAATGATACATATCAGCTGAAACTTTTACATTAAAAAAATAAATACTGTACTTGATTTGGACATTGTTTTTACAATCAGAGTTTAACTTCAATCAGCCATGTATGTATTTAGGCAAGCTGGGATATTGTTTTCTAATAAGCTTTTGAACACATGAAATCATCCATGTCTCTTACCGCTCCGGTGGCCTAGTGGTTAGAGCGTCCTCCTCGGATGCGGGAGGTCGTGGGTTTGATCCCCGGCCAAGTCATACCAAAGACTTACAAAAATGGTACTAACAACTGCCTCGCTTGGTGCTCAGCATTAAGAGGTTAGTGTTAGGACTGGTCAGCCTGGTGTCAGGATAATGTGACTGGGTGGGACATCATGCTACATGTCTGCGGCATGATGCCATAGTGATAGATATCACTATAAACTGTCACACTGCAGACATCGCAGCGATATAACTGAAAAATTGTTAAAGCTACATTAAAAATCCAAATCACACACATTCATGTCTCTAATATGCCATAATTGTCATTGGTCCATATCAACTTCTGTATTTGGCTAAAGTACACATGACTGTCAGTCAAATTAGCCTTTAGTACTAAAGCCACCCCAGCAGAGCACTGATTGATCTCTGTAAATACAGCTCTTATAAAGACCACCTTATTGTCGACCATTGTTGACTGACATAGGGATGGCAATAGTTCATAGAGATGATTAGTCGTGGAATGTCTTTGAACTTACTGCCTCATTCTGTAAACTGTTGAGGCACAGACAAATTTTCATTTGTATAATGTCAAAAAAATAGAAGATAATGATACAAGCAAATAATCCAACTTTGAATGTGTGTGGTTTGTGTATGTTTTGGGTTTTTAATGTAGCTT
The DNA here is from genome assembly GCA_028554795.2 of Sinohyriopsis cumingii. NCBI lineage: Eukaryota > Metazoa > Mollusca > Bivalvia > Unionida > Unionidae > Sinohyriopsis > Sinohyriopsis cumingii. Next base: position 74,138,423 of record CM068838.1, on the reverse strand, counting down.
TGACAATTTTTCAGTCATATTGCTATGATGTAACGATATAAATGAATCTCATAATAATCCACTTGTGTATGAAAAGGACCATGATTGAGATATGGGATTCACGAAGGACGACGATGAAGTGGTAAACAGTGATTATGAGCTCTTGATTAAAAAACAATGAAGCTCTTAATGTCAGGCTGCATTGGCCTCAAGAGAAACCTAACCATTTTTTAGAGCGATTACAACATTTGTAATCACTTAAAACTTCAAATCATTGTAGACAGAATCAAATGGCAAGTATATTTATTAAAATGAGGTGTTTCTATCATTGTTATTAATGTTACTCAGGATTTGATCTATCAGATGTAAGACAACATCAGTTCAAAGAAAGTATTCTTCAGCCTTGTATATTTTTTTATTTATTTTCTAAATTATTATTATTGAACATAATTATTGGACTATAAACTATTTTTATTTACACCAGAAATCTTCATCCTTGATGAAGCTGATCACAGCATGCCAGTAACTATGATCAGGTTCATTAAAACGACATAAAGCAACCATGCAATAACCCCACCCCCACAAGTACACTCAACATTTTTTATCATTTACAAAATAAAGCTGTTTGGTGCATTATGCGGTCAGCAGTTATGGATCCCGACTACCATGTTATAATCTATGAGAGCTGTACCATTAACTGCACATTTCCCAAAAAGTAAATCTCTCTCCTCCCTCTCTCTTTCTTTCTCTCAAAAGCTAACTGAAAAACTTAACTTGCCCTTTTGCCATTTAAGCATACCCAGAAATTTGACAAAGTAACACTACAACAAATGTTAAAATGGGAAAATAAATTTTTAAAATATATTCTTATAAATGTTATATATTTTAGAATAAACAGCTTATTTTGTTTCCTTTTTACCTTTTCTTTGAGCGCATTAAAAAAAATTGTCAATAAAAGTTACTTAAAAAAGATCAGGGGTGTATATTCATCATTATAAAGCATACACTAAATTAATTTTAAAAACACACCAAAACTGAGATTTGATCTTGGAATTATGTGACAGGTCAATGTTCCACATGACAACAGTAATTTAAATTGTTGCATGAATTTTTTATTTTTTTTTACTTAGAGCTGACTTTTAAGGAAAATGGAATTAGGCTACCATCATATTTTCAATTGTGAAAATCAATACGTCATGGACTAACTTCAAAATGTTTGCACAACATATCATACATACTTATTTTAAATCAAACTGTAAGACAAGACACTAGTTGCAGTCGATTATTTTTTTTCATGCGCATGGCTGTGCAAATAGCTTTTGTACAGTTTAGTACAAAACAGATGATTTGGAACAATACACTTTTTAATGATATTTTGAAGTCCGATAAATAGGGCGCATACCTAGTATAAAGATATCGATATGTATAAGTTATGTAGAGCCGAGTTTTCATCATTCGGCGTATTTTGGATTCGCCCTAATTCACTGACCAGAAGCAGTGCGCGTAGTACTTTCTATTGTGGGCACATGCGAAATCTTGCTAATTTTGTTAAACAGCGCCGTCCAAATATACACTTCCCAAACAAACAGATACCTAATAGAGTTAATAAAGTTAATCAGGCATTAACAATATAAACTCAAGTTTCAGAACAACTTCTTATGTTAGAAGTTGATTTTTCGGACTATCAACTTTTTTTTACAACACTCAACAGAAACTGTCGCCCTTGATGAAGCTGAACACAGCATGCCGATAACTAAGATCAGGTTGTTTAAAATGACATACAATAACCAAATGTACTATATTAACATGGTTTGATGCAGCTAAAATGCTTTCATATTGTTTACACTGCGTATATTGGTTGACAGATTGCTAAATTTGCCCTCTTTATAGAATAGTTTTTATCACCAACCTTAGCGCGAAGCCAAGCCGGAAATGAAATTTCCGAACTAATCCGAATACACTGCATCCGTTTTGCAGTTACCGCACGTAATGTGTTATAATTATGAAAATCTTTCACAAATCGCAGCTAACATTAATAATACAAATATAATTATTTTGAAAAATTTGAAAAGAAATTGAATTAAAATGATCTTTTTTGCACTATTTTTAACATGAAATTTAACGGTTTCTATGTAGTTTGGCACATAGTTGTAGCAACGGGCACCATATTTGTTTATTTCCTGTGTGCAGATGTATGATTGATAGGATACATATGTGAACAAGACACATACACAGCATCATTGGTGATCTTTAGACACAAAAGTAAGCAATTCATCTAGAATCTCACTGAAGCTATACGACTGATATCATGATCGATCAATTTTTAGACAATAGGTTTCAAAGCATTTGAAATGTCAGCGGTTCGAAATTAAAAAGTTAGTTCCAATGAATAAGGATGTGAATACACGTACAGAGTCAATCAAACAAGTCCAAAAATGTCATTTTTGCGAGGACATGGAGGGCGGCGTCTATGATGGAACGTTCCTGTGGAATCAGTTACTCAGCCACACCTCAAGAATAATATTACCCCGGGATAAGGACTAAATCAATATAATGCTTTATGACACCAGCCAAAAAAGATACTAGATAGCACATAAAGCACATTTTGAAATGTTGTCTATGACTGTCATTATATGGAATTATCGTGGTAATATTAGCCCACATAATGTTACTGTTGAATAATATGAGTGATGCAGTCGACCTGTTTTGCCTCAGTTATTAAGTTATCAATATAGATCATTGTCAGATAATGGCTACTATCTGAATGCATAAAACATTGTTCCATGGGTTTTTTTTTTTTAATTAGGAATATATAAACTTTAAGAGTGATATAGAATGAAGTTATTCTTGTGTTTGCAATTTGAAAATAAATACTCTATTGCCCATTCACTTTCCATTTTGTGCCATTTTGTTATGTGACCAAGCTGGTTGAGAAGTAAACATACATGAATAAGGATAAAGTTATGGATGGGTATGATTTTATGTGTGCACCTTCTCATAAAGAAGTTGCTGTGTGGTGTGATAAAAATAATGTCATTACATATCTTGTGTAAACTAAGTGATGAAAGAGGAAACTATATCTATCTTGAAACTGCATATTGTATCTTAATCCATTATCTTACCATGAAAATGAATTGTCTGAGCAAAAACAAAGGAATGGAATAACAAAAAAAATATGTCATCATTTGTCATCTGTAAAAAATATCACGTGTTCAAAGCTGTTAAGTTGCCCTAAAAACTAATGTGATGATCTTTGATATCCTTTGCATATACATAAACTGGCATCAAAAATAAAAAAGCACTAAGGCTTCTAAAGATAAAAGATTCAGTATCTGGTGCTGTCTGGTATCTGGTTCCGGGAGACTAGGAGTTACTATTTAAATTTGGATGTCTTTTTAGATTAGTTATTTTGCACTACATAGACTAAATAAAAATTGTTTCATTAAGATTTTGAAAATTAGATTACTTAATTTGATCTTCCACTTATTTAGAAGCATTTTTCACTGTGGAAACAGACATGTCATGCTGACATTTAAAATCATCACCAAAAGTTAATCAGACAATGTAAGATGATGTCTCTGATAAGTATTATGAATGGGTGGTGTATTATTCAAGTTGAACATTTTGTACCTTTCACTGAAAATGAGTTTTGCACAGAAATGGCCAATCAGTTAAAAGTAAATTTTAAGATAGATGTCTAACCTGAATACCACAGTTGAAATATTTACAAGTCTAATGACAGAAAATATAATCATAAGATTACCATTGCAACTTTATTTCTCTATTCATCACTTTGGTTTTATATGTTAATGTACTATATTAACATCTGTTAGTTTATACCTATTTGAAGGGCTCCTGGTGGCTGAGTGGTCTAAATCAGTTGCCATTACAGATCACTGAAATCTCAGCTCTGTCTATGTTTGAATCTCGGCTCAGCAAATGTGGGTATGTGAGAAAACTTGCCAGTAAGTTCCCATGGGTTAGTGGTCCTTCCTCCACCAAATATACTGGCCACCATGTATAGCCTATCATGTACTGAAAAATGGCATTGAACCCACAAAACCAAATATCTGTTTGAAAATATTTGACAGAAATTGGACAAAGTCTAGGTATCATTTCTCATATATTAGCTTCCTGACCAATGCTTTAGTGGTTTGTCTGCACCTTTCACCGCAATTACTTAAAAAAAACTGATTTGTGATTTCTAAATGATATACAAAACTCAAAAGAAATTTTAATTCTGCAAACATTATAACTGACAATTTCTGTTTTATTAGTTTTGAATTTGGTGGTTATCAGTTTAGATAGTGTAGTTGAAACAAACATTTTTTTCCCATCAAATATAGAATTATAATAATGTACAATGAAAAATATGGTAGCAACCATAACTTTCTTGATCAATAAAAAATGCCCTGGCCTTGCTTGTCTATCCATTCTTTCTCTGAGAAAATGCTGATGAGGCCATGCAGAAGTTCTACCGTCCTATGTTAAAAATGATAACACTTTCCTTAGAGGGAAGATACAAATTTGTTAGATGATGTACACAGACACCATCATTAAGTCATGTCAGTGCAAACTCTTCTCAAGTACAGTTTCGTGACAATAGGCAACACAAACAAATTATATATAGCATTTGAGATATATACTGGATACAAATCTAGGGTAGTATCACATTAGATTCATATAGTAGCTCATGATGACTCAGCTTTTTATGCACAACACATCTCAGTATTTACATCAAAATTGCAAGTACACTGTGCTTTAAAGCACAATTGGCTGCATCATAGCAAAGTATGTATGCATATGTATTGTTTTTATATTGTATATGCATATACACATATATGGTCATAGAAGTATGTTTTTCTGCATCATTGTGTGAGAGAGATAAGCATTTTATGAATTTATGCAACAGTCTTTGATCTTTGGTCATTAAGTTTGATGGCAAACTGACATTTACAAATTGAATAAGTCTGATTTAATTTTCACTTGGTTGCATGGTAAGCATTATTTTGCTATGTTCATGTTGTATGTGTTTATATATTCACGGTTTCATCAGAAATTAAAATGTTTGTGTCTAAATGTAAATTAAAATATTTTGCTAAATATTTTTCAGAAATAACATGGAAACAGCATCAGCTGATGTAGGGGTCGACATGTTGACAAAGCGCCCCCATACACCAAAGGACCCGTACACAACAATGACAGAAGAACAAATAAAAAATGTACCAAAGGTAATATATGTAATGCACAGGAAAACTTTAATCCACACTTTGAAATGAAATTGTCTGATGAGGAAAGAAGTATTGCACCGATATACTGTTCTTCACTGCTGTACACTCAAAACTATTTAGATTAATTTTGTTGACTTGTTTGGATATCAAAGAAGGACATCACTGAAATTTCCTTTATATTCAAATTATTGAAATTTGAAGCACAAAGAGGTTTTGAATTTAATTCCATTTTATTTCAGGCTTGAATATGTTTTCTGAATTCTAGTACCAGTAATTCAAAAATATTTAGGTGAAATAAGGATTGCATGTATCAAGATCAAGGTCTGATACTCTCGGAAACAAAAACAATATCACTGTTAATTAAACAAGAAATATTATTCAGCCAAGTAAATATCATGGGTATAAATACAATCAACACTAACTTTGATGTCATCTCTATTCGCAGGACCCTCAAGCTTTCTTCCACTTTAGCCGACCAGAAAAGCCTTACCCAGAGAAGGGATGGTATAAAGACCGTTATGCCACCAACACTAACCAGCACCTCCTGAGAGGGCCTCCTCTATCCCACCCTTATTGCTGGATAGACCAGCAGTGGACTCGGGACCCCCCAGGACTCCACAATGCCAGCAGGTTAGGTGCAGCGCAAAGATGGGGGCCTGACAAAGTGGGTAAGTTCACAACACTGATCAGGATTAGACCTTTCAGCTTTTACAAAAATCTATTTATGTCCATATACCATTAGAACTTCATGAAAAATGTGATTTACTGTTGTATTTATCAAGACAAATTCACATAACAAAGGTGTTTGACTTCAGTGTCAACATATTAACCTAAATTCACAAATGAACAAAAGTTTGTAATCTAGGTCATGGTGACCTATACATTACCAAAATATATCCATACACAGAGGTGCATGTATACTGACAAAAATGCAAAACTTAACAGCTGACTTGGGGCAGATCGATGAACAGACAAATGAACAAGATTAAAATATCATAAATATCTCACATTCTAGGCAGGGGATAAAATTGCAACATGTAATGATCACGAATTGAGGCTTTTCCAAATTCAGCCCACATGCAGATCAAATGCACAAAGATGCAAGAGTTCCCATTGGTTTATAAGGTTGCTGAAACAGTAAACAACAAAAAGATCCAATGTACTATTATATGAAGAACATATCAATAGATTGTCCAACAAAAGATAAATGAGAAACCACAGTAAATTAAAATAAATTCAATACATCATATACAAACCAGTATTAAAAGCTCTATAGTTTTAAATTGTATGCCAGATTTAAAAGAACAGAGATAAACATGGCTCTACCATAATTTATAGACATGTTTATATATAACCGCTCTATTTGTGGCAAGAAAAACAGGTCAGACCATTACGAGCTAAATGCCTGAGCCGGTAGAGACTTTTGTAGCAGCTAATATTTTTGTTGCAACGATGTAAAGATCAGCTTATGAAAAAAATTGAAAGATACTTTTTTTTTATAAATCCATTCACATGAGATACCCAGCCATCCCTTTATTCTGATTTTGACTGCAGCAAGGTGATAAAATATGTTTTTAAATATGTGTCTAAAACTTGTTGGGAAGTTATATCTAAAAACAGTCTTGCCATGCACTGACAGGCACATAGATGTTCCAATTTTTAACATTATTACAAATCTGACAAGAAGGACAGACATGATTCGTGCAGGACAAATTTGAGATTATTACATACTTGACAACCTTCCAATAATGTTGAGTTTTTTGGGAGACTCAAAAAGTGTGTTTGGAAATCCCAAGGGGGGTGGGTCAATGCATGTGACCCAAAAAGTAATGTCATACAAATGAAATAATTTTTTTTGTCTTTAAGCCTATAGAAAATGACTGGAAATTCAAATGTGAATCCAAGAAAACAAAATATTTTTTTAAAAAATTGTTTACTTCACTTATAAAGAATACGTATTTGGTGGACTTAGCATTGTCAACTATCATCAATTCACACTCATATGTGCAAACAATGAGTTGATTACAACCAAACAGCCATATAATAGAAGCAATAGACCAAATTTCTGTCCTTAAAATTCATTGGGCAATAGAATACAGTCATAACTTGATTTAGTTTTTGCTGCTGTTAGTAGTTCAGTTGGGTGATTTGAAGTTGATGCAGATGTCATTAGAGTCCATCTCAGCACTCAAAGAGGTACCATTGTTCAAACTTTGCTGAAGATCTTGATGAATTTTCATCAGCATAGAAAATGGACTTCCTGCATCTATATTGCTGTGTTAGTGTCAAATGTACACTTCTTACACTAATTAGAATGTTTAAACGCTTGAGTTACTTTTGGGATTGAATTCTTTATTTGTGCATTGTCCTGATTGTTCTTGGAATTTTTTTTTTGTTGTCTGTTGTTGCTGTGACAATGCTCCAGAATGACTAATGTCGATATTTTGTTTCAAAATGTTCCCTCATGCTGCTACACTTCACAAATTCAGTCTGCATCAACCAGGAATAATACAATTTAATTTTACTTTGCTTGCCTCATTGATTACTCATCCATGCTTGAATCACATTAGCATCTTGACATTTTGCTGTCAAAAACGTGTCATGCTTCTGCACTATTCCAGCTACAGAAATAATATATAGAGCAAAGCCGACTTCAAACAAATGCTGATCACAGGCTAGTTATTAGTCTTGAATAAAGATTTTCATCCAGGACTATGAAGAGTTAACTTTCTGTTTCTTCAGCACATGCACATGTCTTTGATTTACCCAACAGAAAATGAATTGTTTTCTTCCACCGCATCATATTGTTTTCTATTTGCAGTCTAAATCTTTGGTCATATTCAGATTTTATTTATTTAATCTTAATGGTAGATATTTTTCTTTGAATGAGAACTAGATGTACTGGTGTCAGGTAGAAAGAGTAATGTTCATGCTGGCTATCACATTTATGACATGGTCAGCATTCCACATTTCCATTGCCAATTTTTATTTAGCTATTGCCAGAAGTAGTTCATTGAATGTGGGCATGTGTTTCCATGGAAACAGGGAATGTTTTTACTTAAATACAGTCAATAATTCTGGATATTTCAGTGATAGAAACCATGCTGAACTAATAGGACTGATCATAAAGTGTATATTAAGCTGTGTTTACTGATTTATAACTTCATAATGACCGTGACTTATCTCTGTAATTGTTTTGTCACATGGTTTACTTACAAAAGTTTAACTTTTACTTGTTTTAAATCTTACGTTTTTGTCCTTTCAGCTGTGTGAAACCAAAAATACAATGGCATTTATGATTCATCTTCATAATCCATGGTCTTCAAGTTGATGACACTAATCATAATTGTACATTGTTATGATTTATAACAAATCACACGAAGTCATGTTATACAATGAAAAGTCATCTCCCACAGAGATTA